>CM031239.1:614145036-614664662 GCA_018340775.1 Taxus wallichiana var. yunnanensis | reverse complement strand
GTTCTATTTTATAACAGAAAATTATTATTAAAAGTGAACATATTATTATTATTTCTATCATTTTAAAATATTATTATACAAACATCTTTCCACATAAAAATAAATAAATTTCATTTTACAATTAAAAACAGTAAAAACAGTACACAATTAATAAATTATAAACAATCAAATTAAATAACCAATAAATCAAATATAAAGACGAACACAAAATCCATGATTTAATATGCAAGTAACATTTCCATTTTTTAAAAAGAAAATCTCCTCATATAAAAACATTATAAATACATTCGGTTAACTATGGTAACTCCAAATAAAACACAACAAATAAGTGGGGCTCACAATTAGTGATATGATTAATTGACCCGTATTAATATGTTTAATTGACATAGAGATGTTTTGGAATGTATTTAAAATTTGATTTTCTTTATATTAGAGTTGGCAATGTTAACCTGGGTTTTGTGCGGTTGGGTACATTTTTCTTAAATTCTATTGAACATGCATGTGATTTTTAAGAGTAAATATTTTATTAAGAAATTTAAATTCTATGGGTTATGTAGGGCTGCCAAACCCTCCTCTTTTGTTTTTTTTTTTTAAAGTGATGGAGATTTTTCAATAAGTTTTTAAAATTGTATAGTTTTTAATTTATTTTATATATATATATATATGAGTAGGGATTGTAATTTCAAAATTTATTAATATAAAAATGTTAAACATCTTTACCAAATTAAAATCTTAGATTTATTATTGAATTGTTTTTGTTAGGAGGGTTATTTTCTCGCTCTTTTTTTTATTACAGTGATCTTGTATATTGATGCATTCCAATTAAAAAATTATTATCTCTAATATTTTATAAATCTTACACACCATTTTTTTACATTTTCAATTTTTAAATATGTAATAAAATATATTAATAATGAGATTTCAACTAATAAATATATCTATATGAACCAAAATTATTAATAATTTTATTACTTTCTTCAAAAAATCTCACTAAATAATAATAAATAGTTTCCAAAAATATTTATAGAGAAAACAAATATGTTGGAAACTCCAATATATAACCATAATATGAATTGACTTCTCCAATAAAAAAGGAAAAATTCTTAATGACACCTAAATAAACCTCAAATTTAAAAACTAAATTAAACTGAACACACACAAACTTTACAACCCAATACCACTTCCTAAATTACTATCATAAAACACCTCACAATATAAAAATACTTATACAATATATAAACATCTTTAAAACACATTAAAAACCGACTCTTTCCTTATCTCACAATAATTATTAATAAAACAATTATTTATATTTATTGCATAACCACATTAATTATCTATTATGTTTAGACAACTTATACACCTTTTACTTTTTGCCAATTTCTTTCTCTAATTTGTTAATGTCTTTGCATTCTTTTCCTCTCAACAATTTTAATGTGTAGAAGTTTTTGAATTATGCATTGTGAGTGTCATTTGTTTGTTATCATATGACATAATTTAAATGTTATTTGTTATTTGTAAATAAAATAATATATTTTATTGCTTGAAAATTTCAATTAATTATAATATTTTTATTTTTTGATTGCGGGTTGTAATAATTTGTAAGGAGTAATTTATGAGAATTCCCCCAAAAAAATCTCTTATAATATATTTTAAAAAATACCTTAATATTTTAAGTCAACTTATTATTTTTATATTTATACAAAAAAATTAATCAAATATTAATTGGAAGATTTATTGATTGCTACCAATGCAAAATAAATCTCCTTTTATTTGTTTGACCAATCCCAAATAAATCCCCTTACCCTTACATGTACAACAATCTTCTAAAAATGACTCATTATTTTTAGTATCTTAAGTCTAAACACCTATAACCTATAAATCTTAGAATCATCCTCCATCAATATTAAAATTGATCTCCCTCCTACTAACAAAATCTTAAAATAAAATAGTCTTCTCTCCTATTAACAATATGAAATACCTTAATAAATCAAATCAAATATACCTAATATATAAATCATACAATAGTTTGAATCTACGCCCTAAAACACTCTTACTAACACAATAAAATGTTTTTTTATCTCAAATCAAGTACACCTAATCTATAAATCTTGAAATTATCTGCGTAAAAATACAATCCCACATTAATTAGAAGGCCTAGTTCTTAACAACATATAAACGGATGTACCACAAATGTGGATTTCAAATTAGTTACGGTCTTCCTTACTGAAGTTCACTGAAATTGAACTTCAGAAAGAAAATCTCTAGATTTATGGAGTTTGATTATAATACTCTAAACTTGTAAAGGTTGGTGAGAACAATATGAGAGTCACGAGAGCTATAAATTCCCACTGAACATCATGTGTGTCCCACTGTCTTCTGATCTGCACATGCTCTATCCAACTACAAGACAACAGATAACAGTGACCAATAATAAATTTTAGGTTAGACCATCAGATGAGTTTTCAAAATCACAATTATGCAATACTTAGTCCACTAAGTAACTAATCTTGATGAGTTTCTGAGGTTGGACACACAAAAATCTATTAATAAGATTTACATCTCTCTCATGTGGTATGATATCTTCTTCCTGTCAAAAGAACCACTGTTATAGTAATGAAATGGCTAACTGTATGGAGCTTAGATCCATGGATACTGCACAGGGACAATGTAACAGTCCTGCAAGAATCAAGTCTCCAAACTCCTTCGTAAGTCATTATTTTCTTCAATGATTTTCTGTGATACAATAGCCACAGGCTTTTATGAATGAACACATTTTGTTAACAATGGAGGACCCAATTCTGGATTGACATTTTTTTTTGTGCAAAACAAAGAACTCTTGTAGCTGAATGTTGGTATCTGTTGAAAGGAGCTGTAGTGGAGTGCATACAAGCTTCCAGGTTCATCCAGTGGGATTTACAAGAGCATTGGAGAAGAACAAATGGATGCCCAGATCCATAAACACTTAAACACAATACAAATGAAATATACAAACTATAGAATACAATCTTCTTAAGTTCCTCTATGAGATGAAATGAAATGTCTTTTATACCAAATGGGTATGTGTCTACATGAATTAATTGTTGTGGGTGTTCTAAGATTTCATGGTTGTGCCAGAGTATCAATCCTATCTAAAATCATGTTTCAAGAATCCTGTTAACAGGATGCAATCTGAGGTTATGTCAGTTCTTCAAACCTTTTTGTCGTTCCATTGTTATGTTTCAGTCTTATTTACTCATACATTAAGAGAATAAAGCATGGCGAGATGATGTGATCTTATTTGAAGTGACATGAAAACATCGTCTCAGGATGTTTGCTTTCTTGAACTGACATGTTGACGAAGTTTTTCATGAGAGTAACTGAATTGACTATCTATTCTATTCATATTTATATCTGTGTGGCTGCATTTTTCATTTTATCGGTATAAAAGCTATTGAATATGGTAAATGTGGGCTAGCTTCTGCTATGGTTTGACTCTTTTTAGGGTGTGATATTTACTCATTGCAGGCTTGTGAAGAGGAAACCACACGGTACGAGGGTGAAAGGACTCAACGAAAAGAAAAGTTGAGTGTGATGTGGGAGGAGTTAGAAGATGAGATTGAGAAAGAAAGTCCTATGATGCCAAAGAGATCATCATCTAGTGGATTGTTTACTAGAAGGGTTAACAGTGCCTCCTCGTTGAGATCATCCATGGATCATTCTCCTTCTTCCAGCCAAAACCCATCTCAATATCAGCGTACTCCCCTGCATCCTAGCAGGGGAAACCCAATTCCTCATGCAATTGCGTCTAACACAGGTGTTTCCTGCAACAGATGCAGGCCTACATTTATGAAAAAAGAAAGTCCAGCAGTGATCCCTTTGACAGAATTACAAGACATGATTGGATTGCCCCATAAACACCCAAATAACAACGGCAATGGTCTGCTCAAATCATGGTTTTTCCAAAAACCAAGAAGACAACACCCCAAAAGTTTCTTTCTATAGACACAGACAAAGTAGCAGCCCATTCCTCCAATCCTCCCATCATGAGCGTTGAAGGTTTGAAGCAGAAATTAGCACAGGCCAGTATAAGAAGGGATGTTGGAATAACAGAGGTTGTGCAATTAAGGTCATCTATGGCAGAGTTGGAGAAGAAACTAAGTAAATTAGAAGTTCATTGCAATGATCTCAAGCATGCATTGAATGTGAACCAGACTGTGCAGGATGTTGGTGTTATAGGCCCTGAAAGAACCATCCATGAAGTTGGTATTAAGGCGTTAAGTTATAGGCCTGTCACATATGAGGCAATGGTAAAATGCTTTCTTCAAGTTGTAGCAGAATCAAGAGTTGCTGTAAGACAGTTATGCAGGAATCTGGTGATATCAATACAAGGCAATGATGGTAAAGGCTTAGAGAAGCTCAGCTCACTACTGCAACCATTTGAGGTCCATGTAGGGCCACGAATTTCTAGAGGTGTTATGTACCACTTAGAAGCCCTCATGAATCAGGCCTTTTATGAGGACTTTGAGAGTTGTAGCTTTCAGAAAAATGGTACCCAAATGATTCTAGATCCCCATGAGAGCTGTGCCATGAATTTTAAATCTTTTAATGTATTGAGAAATTTGAGTTGGGATGACGTTCTCAGCAAAGGGACCAGGTTCTTCAGTGAAGGTTTTAGCAGGTTCTGTGACCAGAAGATGGGTTTCATAGTGTCCATGCTCAGTTGGACCACTGCATGGCCTGAGCAACTGCTACAAGCATTTTTCACTGCAGCAAAATGTGTGTGGCTGGTTCATTTATTAGCATTTTCTTTTCACCCACCCCTTCTTATTTTCAGAGTTGAAAGAGCCATTAATTTTGACTCTGTCTACATGGAGGACATCCTTGCTGACAGACAGACAAAAAGGCTACTGCAACTGTCAGAATAATGGTGGTGCCAGGATTCTATGTTCACAACAGTGTAATTAAGTGCAAGGTCTTATGCAGGTATAGAATTTTATGTTCACAACAGTGTAATTAAGTGCAATGTATTATCCAGGCATACATGATAACCTTAAAAGCAGTGACTGCTGTTATTGCACCGTATGCTTGAAGGAAGGCCTTGGGTTTTATCATTTTTTTGTTTTTTGTTTTTCCATTAATTTGTGTTCACTAAAATCAGAACACTGTACCTTTAGAGATTAGGTTGAGAAGATTTGTGAAATTCCCGTATGGCTCTTTCTTCAAGATTGTCTTGTTGTTTGTTGGAACATTGCTATTTGAATATAATTGACAAATTAACATTTACATTGAAGCATTTTGTTGTAAAATGCTCCTAAAGTTGGAATATATATCTCATCCAATATACATACTTGCTCTTCTTAACACCTACCACTCAACTAAAGTTTAGATTGGAGAGTATTTAACTGTGGACACAAAATATGGAAAAAACGGTCCATAGAAAACATACAATAAATATGGAAAAAATACAGTAAATTGTATATATATATAAATATGAGTTTTTATCCTATTTATGTCGCTGATATTTAATATTAAAATGCATACCTGTAATTAAGAATAAACAGCTGTTATAAACTTATAATACTAATAATAATGTGAGATCTGTTTTGGTGGAGTTTTTATTTTTCTCCAGGGCACGTTTTTTTTCATAATATTAAATTATTAAAACTTAGAAATATTCGGTGTTTGATACAGTGGATGAGGAAAAATGTAAAAAAAGGGAACATCTCTCCACATCCACCCTATTTGGTAACTATGAACTGAACTATAGTCTTAATGCTTTCACTCTTAAGCATCATGAAGATGAACCTTAGATAGAGAGGGTGTAGTTTAATCAAAGCCGGATTAAGTTCTAGGTAGACTAGACAATTGCCTAGGCACCGAATCTAAGGGTGTTAATTTTTTATATTTTTTTAAAGAGGATGAGATAATATGGGAAGCATCGAGGATGGAATCTATAGTGTTAGATTCAGATTTTTTTTGGGATTTGATCTCACGAAAATTGTACCCCTTCTAAGTTGTTATGGTCATTTATCCTCATTCCTAAGATTAACCCTTTTTTTTGACTTTCTATCAAAATAAGATCCTATCTAATGATAACCTTGTTAAAAGGGGGTTTTGTATTCTGAATCAATGTGTTATTTGTCTTTAAGAGGTTGAGTAGGTTCACCACCGTTTTCTTGAATGTCCCTTCTCCTGCAAAGTTCTTTCCTTTGTGTTATCTTGATTTGGGGTGTCTAGGGCATATCCTTGCTCTCTGTTTGATCTCGAGTATTCAATGGCATAACCAAAGATACTCTTCCCTCATCTTTCCAAGCTTTATACATTGGTCTTACCCCACCTCTTGTGGGGCATTTGGCTGGAAAGAAACCAAAGAATTTTTAAGAACACGAAGGTAAGCTCTTCTTTGGTAGGAACCAAGATTGTGGAGTCAATCAAGGAAAACTTTATGGCCTTTGGAAATATCGGACTTGAAGAGCTTACCTCATTGGATCCCTTCGTTGTGTCCATTTGGATCCTATCATCAATTCCTACCTTGATAGGGAAGGAATTCAAACATGACAAAAAATTGGTGAAATGGTCTAAGCTTCCCCTTCATGGATCAAACTCAATTTCGATAGAGCTGCGAAAGATAATCCTAGAAGCGCTAGGGGAGGTGAAGTTCTTAGGAACTATGAAGGAAGCTTTACGGTGGACTATGATGGTTCTTTAAGGAAGCAAACTAATCACACTGCTTGTGGAAGCTAGTGCGACCTTCTAAGGCATGAAGTTGGCGAAGGAAATGAAGATTAAGCATCTAGTTATTGAAGGAGACTCATTAAACATTGTCGATTGCCTAAATAAGAAAGCTAAACCAAGTTGGACAACCAAGAATATGATAGAGGAAGCTTTGCACTTTTTTTCGAGATTTGGAAAATGTCACCATTAATCATTTTTTAAGGGAGGGAAACACATGTGCCAATTGGTTTGCCAATATGAGATTTGTGTCCAATGATATGACCACTTGGACTACTGTCTTGGATTTACCTATCACTATTAAACATTTTTTAATTCACGAAGAAACAATTATGTCTTAGAGTTGTGGTATTAAACATAAGGCGGATGTGTGAAATTAATCATTAACATCCATTGTGTTATTATTTTTCGTCCCATGCTTCAAAGTTGTGGAAAGAAGGAAAGCAAGGTAAAATTGGGAGGAGATAAAATTGTGGTGGGACCTATCTCTTGCGAGGCTAAGAAGAAGAATAAAACCATGTATGGCAGATTCTAACGAGAGGGAACCTCCACACATTCATTAAAAGAGTTAAGGGATTTGATTTGGGTTTGTGGTGGGTCATGATGATGTAGGGGTGACCGGGCCTATGTTGCCAAGTGGCGAGGAAAGTTAGCTGGATTTGAGATACAGGTGTAAGCCCATGTAGTGGTGCCTTAAGAGGGTGGTGGTGACGAGGGAGGGATGAGGATGATAGAATAGCTTTATTGGAGGCCACTATAACGAGCCTAGAGGCCGAGCAAGACACATTGATTATTGAGAGGGACAATGCCATAATGACACACGATATTGTGATTGATGAAAGAGATGGGCTAACCCAACAGATCACTACTGTACATGCAAAAATACACTGTGCCCGAGCTGATAAAGATAGATACGAGACTAGATAGAGAGGCCTTGCGGAAGGTCTTTGGAATGACAAGACCATCGATATCACGGGTTGAGCTACAAACAACTAGAGCTTAGACTAGTGGTCATATGGGGCCACTTGGTGGTGTGAGTATGGTGACTACAAGACATTATGTGAGGAGATTTATTAGTATGAGGATTTAGTGAGACAGAGGCTTCCCGATGAGCCTCATTATGTTGTTTTTTTGGCTCGATGATGACATGTTCCATCAGGTAGTGTTGTGAGCATGGGTCAACCACCGAGGGTCCAGTGCGAGGGACCACCTAAAATCCCAGATGACGATCAATGGAGTAGCACTAGAGGGAGTTTCGATCAAGGACTTTCAATTCACTAGGTAGTTTTTAGGCCCATTTTGATGGATTTTGATGTATAGAATTTTGATATATGAGGCTCTTTTGAAGCCCTTATTGACAATGTACATATATTTTGATACATGAGGCTCTTGAAGCCCTTGATGATGTATAGACGCTTTTGATATATATATATATATGATGATGATGATGATGATGATCTTGTTGTTTGATATACCCATTATACGATGGATAAGAATAGAATGTGGGATGTTTTCTTCCTTACTATTCTAGACATATATAGTGTATGATGGTAAACTTGTTATATGTATGATACTTTGTGCATGTGGCCTTGTAATTAATGTTGACATATGACTCACAATGGTTAGTCATACTAGGATCATAGATAAATGTGGGATAGTTGTATCTATCCTTTTTTGACATGGGAAATATTTGTATGTAGAAAGCACAAGGAAATGGGTTCTTCTTGATGGTTCCCGGTTTTTTTCCTAGATTTTATTGTGTATGGCATAAGATGATCGATGCAGAAGCTTGCATTTGATGGGAAAGTTTATTAATGCAGGAGTATTTCTTGGGATGGTTGTATTTTTATTTTGATATGAGGGCTGATCAATATGGGAAGCCCTTTTTGATATGAGGACCGATCAATGCGGGAAGTCCTTTTGTGTATTATGATTAAGTAGCCATCCTTTGAGGGAGTGGTCTACAACTTTATTTGACATAATTTTAATTTTGAATATTTTGCTTGTATCCATCCCATATATATTTTGCTTTTTGAGCCAAGGGAAACCCTGCATAACCAATGAGAAGGGGATAAGTAAATGTGCAAGCTACACTTATATCCTTGTCTTGTCGTAAAATAGGATAAGATAGGGATGGTGAGAGTAATGATTGTAGGGTTCCCTAATCATGAGCAGAGAACTTGTCCATATGAAATATGTTATGAGCATAGTCGTGGTGCCCATATTCAAGGTCAAAAACATATGCTAAAGATAAAGCCTCATAGTTCCAAATCATTATGAGCATGATATGATGTATGGGATGATGGATGGAGATCATAGTTTGACTAAGGTCTCATGAGTCGATATTTTAACAATAGAACAACCACAACTATAAGGCGTTAAGAGGCTCCTTTTTAGGTTTACCATAAAGGGACGCTAAATGATAAGCCCCAAACCCATATTTATAAGTGATAATATATGGTCCAAGCTAATTTGGAGAAAACTTCCCACATTTACTCTTTTCCATGTTAGTGACATGTTGATTTTATTTGAGAAAGAGATCACTAGCATTAAAGTCACGTTGTTTGGGATGTTTTTATAGGCTCATTTGATTAGTTCTTGATAGATGTTGATATGTTGAAGGGCGGTCATATGACATTTGTCTAACAATTCTAGTTGTGACAAACATTCTTGATGATAATCCTCATCATGGGATGAATTCTCTAAGAGAAACGCAAAAGGACGAGATCTGAAATTTGAGAGGAAGAATGAATTTGGTGTCGTATACTAAGGAGAAGGGCATAGCACCCGTAGGGGTTCAAAATCTGGTCCGATATGCCCATAATGCAAATGGGATTTGAATATGCCAATTTCTACTAGCTTGGTCAATAGTTTTCATGAGGATTTTGTTGAGGGTTTTATTGGATGCTTCGGCTTGCCATTAGCTTGTGGATAGTAAGGTGAGGAAAAGCTAAGATTAATGTTGTAAGTGTCGCAAAGTTTCTAAACTTTCTTATTTTTGAATGATTTTTCATTATCTGTGATGATTTTATGAGGTATACCAAAGCGATAGATAATGTGATGATGGATGAAGTCGATGATTTTATCTACTTTAGTGGAGATAAGGGGAATCACTTCCACCCATTTTGTAAAGTACTCATTTTCTTTAATGATGGAATTATGTTGTTATGATGAGTGAGGGCTGATAAGGCCAATAAGGTCAAGTCCCCATTATGAAAAGGGCCAAAGGTCTTGAGCGGGTTGAAGAGCATGAATAGGGATATGTGTGAGGTTGGAATGTTATTGAAATTTGACACATTTCTTGACATAGTCACAACAATCTTGGTTAAGCATGGGCCAATAGTATCCCATGCATAGGATGCATTTATCAATAGCTAAACCATTGAAATTTCCACCACATATGCCATCTAATTAAGAAAATATTAAAATAAATAGATGCTAAATCTAAATATGTACCAGCACAATGATATGAACAATTAAGTACATATTTGATCCAAGCAAATAAACAATTTAAATTTGAAACCCTAGTTGCAAATGAAGAGATAAAAATACTTAGCTGATTTGTAATGATCCCAAAGGTATGCTTGAATCGAAAACTACTGAACAGAGCTCAAGGTGTCGCAAACAAACCCAAAAAAATGTAGAAGTGTTGGGAATGCCAAGACTAGGGTGCCTATACAGGGTCGTGTGCCTGGGCACCAGAGACCTTCTCAGGCGTCTGTGACTACTTAGAAGCTGTGAAACCCAATTTTACAGGGTCATAAGATGTTCACTGGTTGTCTCCTTTGATTTTCGTAGATGCCACGCACTTCATTGTTATTCGTCTGAAACTTGCAATAAGAAAGAAGTACCTACAAAACCCAAAACACATCAAATCCCAAAAATAAAAAGATGCAAATGGGGAATCGACTGGCCCCGAAGGTCACCCGAATGAGTGAACTTACGATCAAGACGTTGCACTACATTTTAGACTCCATGTATTTTTGCACATGTGTGTGTATAATCATGCCCTAGGTGGCTCTTGTGCAATGCACTTGATAGTGAGTAATAACTAGATGTAAAAGATGTAGATAGATGTGTGCATGGAAAAATGAACTTCCCCTCCTATGAAGTGTATGCGAAATATACAGTCCCTTGCCCTTGTGTGGATGACATATGGATGCTTGAATGCTCTTGTAAATTCCTTTGGATACAACCTTAGGTGGAGATAATAGATTCTTAGTGCTTGGTCCTTTATTATTGCCACATAGCTTTGTATTTATATGATTTCTTTGCTCAAATTTCGTAATTAACCACTAAAAGGCTGACCACCAAGAAAATAATATGCCCAATAGCTAAAAAGGACCCAAAATATGCGAGCAAGATACAAAGAGGTCGGGGCGCTTGGGTGGGTGTCCTAGATGGGCGATAATGTCCAGACTCAGAAAAATTGAAGTGTCAAAATTCAAACTGAGAAAGACGGTGTGTGAGAGCAAGAAGGAAAATAGAAAAGAAGCAAAGAGGCCAAGGAAAATGGTCAATTAGTACTTTTCTTGCTTAGGAATCATATGAATAGTAGTATGTGATCAGGAATAGAAATATACCCAAAGTGTGTGATTTAGTATCTATAGTCATGGACTTCTTGGATATCTAGAAGAGCCTATGGAGTTTTAAGACATTGGAGGAGGAGGCCATCAAATCCTCTTTTATAAAGGATACCTCCTAGTATGACATAGCATGAGATGCACATTGTTGAAAATATATTTTACCACTTCGGGCAGATTTGAAGGTATTTTTCTCTTTGGAAAGATAATTCGTATGTCTAAACATACCAGTGTGCTCTGGATGAGCTATCTTCTATGTGATTGATGGTTGGTAGATCAATATTGGTGTAAGATGGTTGATTAAGTTTGTGTACGATGACGAAGAGTTTAGAATCATCTAGTGATAAAGGGATAAGAGAGGTAAGTGAAGCCATGGTGTCTTAAATTTGTTAGATGAGCAAGGGGTGGTTTGGATTTCATAATGGTCAAATATTTTTAGTAAGTCTTCGAAAATGGTTTTGTATTTTTGTAGGACCTCATTTTTACATTGATAAGTCCCTTTGATTTTATTGATGACAAGTTGTGAGTCTCCATAGATGTCAAGAATTTTTATACCAAAAAATGCGGTGGTCTTGAGTCCCATGATGAGAGCCTCCTATTATTGCATGTTATTAGTGCCTTCGAAGTTGAGTTTGAAGGATAATGAAATGAGGGTATCCCAAGGGGGTATTATGAATTTTCTCGGCACCTCCCCCTATTTTTATTTGGACTCGTCAAAGAAAAGGTCATTTTAAGAGAGGTATTTTCTTAATCAAGAGTGTTTATAGATTCATGGGGGAAGTGTTCGCAAGGTAATTTATTAGAAGGAAGAGGAGATTTTGTGAGCTGATCAGAAATGACCTATCCTTTGATGAAATTATGAGAGATAAATTCAAGGTCAAACTCAGTCATGAACATGAGTCATCTAGTGATGCGATCATTTTTATAAGACTTACAGTGCATATATTTGAGTGGATTAAATTTTATGAAAACATAGGTTTTGTGATTGAGAAGGTAGTGGTGGAGTTTAGAATTTGCGAAGTATAAGGCACAAAAAAACTTTTCTACTTCAGAATAACATGTTTTGTATTTGTGAAGGGTACAACTTATGTAATAGATGGATTGTTCCTTACCTTGTTCGTCTTGATGTGCGAGAATAGATCCCAAGGCATGGTCAGTTGTAGAGATGTAAAGATAGAAGGGATCTCCCTCATGTGGAGGTGTAAGCACTTTGGTGGTGATAAAATATATTATTTGAGGGTGTCAATGGATTATCGATAATTATCGTCCCACTTAAAATGAATGTATTTTCTCGAAGATCATGGAAAGGTTGAAAATGGCCTGATAATTGAGAGATGAAGCAACTTTGATTCATTTAAGCTTTACTTGAAGGCTACAAAATTATTTGAGGTTGGATGGTGAAGGAATTTTGATAATGTATTTGACTTTGTAGAGTCAAATTCAATTTCCTTGATAAACACTTTGAATCCTAGGAATTTTCTTGTGAGAACTCCAAATACACATTTAGCAAGATAAAGGTGGAGAAATAACTATAATAGAAGTGTAAAAATAACATCAAGAATAGTTAGATGGTATCTTCGATTTTTGGATTTACCTAAGGGATTGTCGATGTGGTATTCTATGGTTTTGTGGACAATGTCATGAAATATTTGGGTCATGACACGTTAATAAGTAGCTCCTACATTTTTAAGGCCAAAGATCATTACTCGTGGTAGAAAGTACCCCATGGGGTGATGAAGGATGTCTTGTGTTGATCCTCTAGTGTGATGAGGATTTGATTATAACCAGATTAACCATCCATAAGAGATAACATCTCGTGGCCTGGTGTTAGATTGAAAATTGTATCAATGTTTGGTAAGGGAAAATCATATTTTGGGAAAGAAAGGTTAAGGTCTTTGAATTTCATACAGATGCACAATTTTCTAGTAGTTTTAGCGATAGGAATAATGTTAGAAACCCATGGTGGTAATCAATAGGTAATATGTAGTTTTCCGAAAGAAGACACTAAATTTCTTCTTTGAATAATTGGGTGACACGAGGATGCATCCTGCAAAACTTTTGATTCACAAACTTAGCTTCTAGGATAATGATGATATTATGACTAATGATATTAGGGTATATACCAGAATGTCAATATAGGACTGTTGTATATATCTTCCCCCGGGTAGATATAGACGAACAGGAGAATATAGAAATCAAAGAAGCTCAAATCCCTAACATTCAAAAGGCGCAGGAAATTGGCGCACGAAAAAGGCACATGAAAATGAGTGTCGACAGGGTAAAGGATGCGCCCTTGGTGCACAGAAATGGCGCACGACACAGAGTGTTGACACTAAAATGTATGCGCCAAGGCGCACAAAAGTGGCGCACAGAAATGAGTGTCGACAGGGTAAAGGATGCGCCCTTGGCGCACGGAAATGGTGCACGACACAGAGTGTCGACAGGGAAAAAGCCGCGCCCTTGGTGCACATAAAGGGATGTCGACACACACATGGATGCGCCTATGGCGCATCTTCGGGAGGCGCAACATTTTGAGCGCTGACAGGAAGTAGACCCTGGCGCAGATATTCAGATGGCCTAACTTTTGACTTGGGAGCTCGATTCTTGCAAGGTTGGACTTTTTGGAAAGCTTACGAGGTCCTCTGTCTAACTATGACTGGATATCTTTAATTGGGTGAGAAAAAATTCTTAAAAATGCAAAATACAGTTCGCCACTTTTGGGTTCGCTGGGGTTCTCACCTACCGCCATAATGATATGATTTAAATGCAGTCTGGAGGTGGTTGGGGCAGATTTCGGATTTCCTCTCTTCTCCCTCTCTTTTTCTTCCTATAAATTGTAAGGAGGGGCTTCTTTCTGGGGGTTGATCCTTTCAGCTCTGCCCTCCCTTCTTTTTCTTCCCCAGGGTTGAAAATGGAGTTTGAACCTCCTCCCCTGCTCTGTAATGGCATTTTTTGCCTTTTACCATTAAAATGATGTTCTGTGCAAACTTCTGGAGCAACAAAAACGTGTTTTGTGATGCATCTGTCCATCCTTGCTCGTTTTTTTTTTTGCTTGTTCTCTTCTTGCCTCTCTTCATTGCAGGTATTTGTGCATGTTCTAATGTTCATTACAGGTCTGGAGCTGTGTTCATGGAGTTTTGGGACATTTTCTGTGTGAAATCTATCCTTGGGCCTGTGATGCATCTGTCCATCCTTCCCATTGCTCACCTCTCCTTGTTCCATGGTAGTTTTGATAGATGTTCAACATTCTCCTTCTCTGGTGTATCACCGTTTTAGTGTAGGCTTTTGTTCTTTTCTCTTTTCTCTCTCTCCCTGTCCCCTTGGTGGTTAGATTAGGATTAGATTAGCTTGCCTGCACTGGAATAGCTTGTGGCAGGTAGTTTAGGAGCAGGAACCAGCCTTCTCTGGAGATTCCTCTCTCGGTTCTACAAGTCCCACACTTGGAGAGAGGTTTCCATGTTGTGTAATCACACTTTGGATGCTTCGTATGGTCAACCTAGAAACCCGACCAGCATCCAGGGGGTGCTGTGATTTTGCATCAACAGGACCATGCAAAGACTTAGCTATGTTTGGATAAGGAGGCGATGAACTACTATAGTTCATGTAAGTCTAAGGCTTGGCTGATCTTGACAATGTGCGACTCTTGTGATGAACCAATATTAACATCAAGTGGTCGATTCATTAAGAAGTGTAGATGTATCGTAGGGTAAGGTTTTCAAGATAGTGATCCTTAACACCCATGTAAGTTAGGATAATTTCATCATCTTGATAGTGGAGAATGTCGATAGTGGGAGAATACTCTTCTATCATGTGTGGTAATGTTAGGGGTAGGGTTTTAATCTTACCATTAGCTTGATAAGTTAGCGGTCTAAGTGTAGTAGCATTAAATAAAAAATAAGGGGAATAGATATAGTATCATCGTAATTAGAGGATGAGTCTAATAATGATGACATTTTTCTAAGGACTGATCATATGGGAGTTTGAATGTGGGAATGAAGGAGCTTGTAGAATCTTGATTTGAAGACATGGAGTTTTGTAATGGAAGCATCAAATTGTTAGGCATGTGACAAGATTGTATGGATTTGGATCAATGGGAACCATAAAGGTTTTACCCTCGTGTTCATACTTTAGACATTGATGTAATCTAGACGAGATACAATGCAAAATGCATATCTAGGGACGATCCAACATTATGTGATATTGGAACTCTCCTTCTATAAGATAGAAGAGCTCGTGGAGGATTTTAACACCTATTTTAATATGTAAGATAAATATGCCCAATGTAGGGCGTAATGTCGTTAAAGGAACGTAGAATGACAGTGTGATTGAGAAACTATGGTGTTGGGTAACTAAATTTGTTTAAAGGTGTGGGATGATATTGTAGACACCAAATTTGTGTCTTACAACCCCCTATGCCCCGCATCTCATTTCGCAACCTAACCTCATCACCTAAACCTTACACAATTATTTATTAATTACCTTATAATTAATAAATCCACATCGCCATACCTACCACCTCATTTTGCCACCTCATCATGACCTAGTCTTAACCCTAAATTAACCTAATTAAGACCTATAACTTGGTCCACATCCACACCCATGACTAATTACTCCTCACCCACACCTAAAACCAACCTCATAATGACTTGACCAAGCCCGCAACTAATCCCTCGGAGAAAAAGAGGAAAAGCGGCTATTTTACTAAAAATAGCCCGCTTTGACTTGACCGATACTGGTTCCTACTCGACCGCCGGTTACGTGAACCGCCATCGGTTCCTCAGTAAATGACCACTCCCAACCAAAAACAAGTGGTTGGATTTTGGTGATCAAAAAGGAGAAATCATTGGAAGAATCCAAAATTTACTTGGCTGAACAGAGACAAGTGAAAGAAAGAAGAAGAGTTTGCAGAGAAGGACATCAAGCCCAAAAACTGCAACTGAGTAACCAGAGCCTTGTGACACTCATCCGAGTATCAGGAGAAGAGATAGCTCATCTTGGATTGTCAGATCATCCTACTTGAGCCTTGTCTTCGCATCACACAATCCCCGTAACCTACATTTTCCATCAGTAACTAGTAAGTAAGTCTTATACGTTCTTTTAATAACATTTCTTGAACTTCTGAATCACAGCCATCATAAGTCTATTCCTAGATCTACTACCCAGCAACACACTACATCTAACTGTCATTCCTCCACCCTTACATTACCCCAAGAACACCCCCCGTATTCTCTGAGTCCTTCTCATCACCCCATTACCTAATCCCACCCATTCATCAGCCTTATAAAAACAACACACCCACCTTACAACCAACCTTCACCAAAAGCCCCTAAAACATTGCCCCTACCGATATCGGTTAGCACCAACCGGTACTGGTTAAAGTGACCGGCATCGGTCACCTTGATTCTAAACCAAGACCAGCCCTTTCTCTATTGTTCTAACAAGGTAAACAAATTGTAATTGGACAATAGCTTATTTGTTAGAATTTGTGTTAATTCATATTAGCAGGGAACCACCACCTTCGAAAGGAAGTTTTATATTTCCCGGGCCCAAGGCGCTTCCTCATTTATTGTCTAATTAAAATCTGGTGGTCTTGTATTCTTACTTGCAGTAGTCCTTCCTGCACAAAAAGGAGTTCTTCGCAATGATCTCGATCTTTCTCTACGGTACGCATACACCCTCTCGACATTCAATAGTATTCCTCCTAGCCCTAACCCTTATCTGCTTTCTTAAAGGAATGAAAGGATAGAAACAACTCTATTCCCAAAAGTTGAAACATTCCATGCGAAACATTTTGGCATGACTTGGGACCCATTTCGGGTTTCTCGCTTTCTCTGCTTGCTTTCATATAGGGAGCATACTTGTTGTTTTCTTCTTCTAAAGATATTCACAAGGTATTTTGTTATTTTGGTAAAAGAACTTGCTTTGCTTTTACATCTTTGCATTAGTGAAAGTCATCTCTTTTTCTTCATCGAATATCATTTTCGATTTGGGTTTAAAACACGTGCATTACATTCTTTCTTCTTGTTTTCAATTCTAGTGAACATAGACTAAGTAACAGGTCGTACACGTGGGGGTGATTTCCACGGTATTGATAGGAAATTAATCTTACTTTCACTACACAATACATACCGAATCACTTCATAATTAACACAACAGCTCAAAACATCCCCCTTCTCCGCAAAGTATTCCTCCGCCCGATTAAGGTAACCTTATAAGCCAAAACAAACTTGACATTTCCCTAGGTCTTGTGTTTAGGATTCTCGACATCATTCTCGTGTCTAAGGGCATAAGCTCAAATTGATTAAAATTAACCCTAGGGTTAGTCTGTTAATTTGTTTGTGTATCTTGTTTGTTTTCAGTTCTATTTCTCTGTCATACATTGTTTCAGTTATCACTTCAGAACAATTTGATAGATGTACTAAGCATTGTTAAAAACTCAAATCAACAGCTTCTTATATTTTCTTATACTAGTCTTATTACACCGACATCGGTTAACCGACCGACGTCATTATAGTCTAACCGACATCTAGTAGATGACCGATATCGGTTCTATCGTTTTTTACGCTTCCTGACAAACCAACAACTTACCAATTTCAACATTCTGAGGCTATTTCTGTTCCTGATAGATTGAAACCCTACTGTGTACTCTTGTCCATGGTTGTTATCACTCGAAAGCAAGCCGCCGCCATGGTTTCACATGCCTGCTCTGTGCCTTTGCCTGAATCACCCCCTTCACATTCTATAGGGAATCCTACGGATACCAGCGAGGTTCCTAAAATTCCTGTAGGAGATAAGGAATTTGCCAAATTTCTGGATGCTAATCCTAGCATTGTACAATACTATTTGTCTCATGCCCCTAACCGTACGCCCGATGGTCAACTCCTTGTTGGCATGCCTATTAGTATAGCTACTCATTTAGCTCCTTCTCCACCCGATATATCCGCTTTACTGCCGCATCCTTAGCCCCGCCTCCCAATCCAAATGGCTTCGAGGTTCATACGACACGCATTGGCTTTCCTTTGGTAATCTTGGGCCCTACATGTCATTACCGCCGATCGCTCCTACCTCGCTCTCTCTCTGCAGCTCGCTCTCGTTCATGACTTGCTTCGCCACCTATCCACACGAGCTTTCCTTCTCAAGCTCCACCCACCTTTTCATTCCCACACACGTATCCAGTGACCTCAACATCTTATATAGGACATCCCTATTCGGTCACCTCAACATATTCGTCCTCCATACCTTATCAACACTTAACCCCACCATTGTCTAGTGGAGGCCCTTGGCCCAATTTGCCTCCATTTACCACAACTACCGCACCATCATCTCATCCAACCATGGATTTCATCAAACAAATGATGGACAAAATGCAAAATTTGGAGGCTTCCGCTTTCGGAAGTCGTAGCGCTTGACATATGAGCAAGTTTTTTGGAGCCTATTCACCCTTCTCGTCCCCCTTCATTCATATCCTCCTCAATGGGAATTGCCAAATTTACTCATTTTAATAGTAAAGAGGATCCTCAACAACACTTGCGATCATTTAGACATGCTTGTTATTTGATTACTCATGATGATGCTTTATACTCCGCACCTTTCCCATGTCCTTATCAGACCCACCTTGAGTGGTACAAAGTGCTTTAACCCAACACTCAATCTTCTCTTTTAACTAACTAGCCCAATATTTCTTGGATCATTTCTCCATTAACATTGCCAAGAAAGTATCTATCACCGACCTCTATGCCATCCGACAATTTGAAGAAAATCTATCGCAGATTTCATTGACGATGGCGGGGCCTTATCAACCAACTTACATATGCCTTGCCTCAGCCGAACTTATCGAACTTTTTACGTGGGCCTGCGCTAAGCACATCTCTCCTACCCTTCAAATTCAAACTTTCCGCACATTTGACGAGGCCTTTACTATGGCTCGAAACTAGAAATTCGAGCCTTAGAAGAAGAGAAATTACGGTCACAAAAAAACCCCAATTTCCGAACTCCAGATTCCACCAATAAACCAAACACCACCACTCCTCACACATCCACTTCTTCGAAATCAAAAGGAGTCCCCACGCGGTGATGGTCAAATCTCAAGCACCATCTAATACCCCACCAAAACCACCTATAAATATAAAGCCGAGCCCATCAATTACACCCCTCGGGAGAAACTTATGGTGTCATCTTGGAAAATTGCTCAAAGCCGGAGCTATCACCTTGCCTCCTGTTAAACCTCACTCCGGGTTTGACTCCACCCGCGCTATACCTTCCTGGTACAAAGAAAATGACTTCTGTAACTTTCACCGCGTAAAGGGACATAGTCACGAAAACTGCAAGATGTTGAAAAACATAGTGCAGGAAATGGTTGATGTAGGGGATATAACCCTCGATAATCCTAATGCCCCTGCTAACCGAAATTTGAAAATCTTCAACAAACCATTCCCGAATCACTCTTCTAACAGTAACATAAACCAAGATATCTTAGCCGAGGAGAGTGTTCATGAGATCCATGCAGTCTTCGACTCCCAGCCAAAAGCCTCTATCGAGAAAATTTTGAATCAAGCCTCTTCACTAACGCAGGGGCCCGAACCTCCTTCACCACCATCAAGACAAGGTGAAATCATTCCTTTACCCATAAAGGAATTAACTGCCCAGAGTTCTCTTCTCATAGATGAGCCTTCTTATACCACATCCTTGCAAGACTGTGAGCGGATGTTATCTAATTTATCTATTTCCCAAACGTCTCCTTCTACCATTCTGGCTGTACAAGAGGAAGGCTCGCCACTTCTTTTGTCATCCTTAGACGAGAAACCTCTTGCACCGACATCACCAAACTCTTTAATCATGACGGATCCTCTCAAACATGTCCTCCTACCTATTAGTTCTTCATCGCCTAAATCTTTTCAGCGACCGGTTGACCTCTTAACACCTATTGATACAGTGCCTCATCTACCCCCTGTATCACACCCACAATGGACCGGAATCACAACCCACCTTTCTTCCATACAAAAGTTCCAATTCACACGTGAGGACTGTCATTCCCCAGAAGATAGAAAGGTCCTATGGGAACGTTTGAGTACACCATATTCTACTCAAATGCAGATGACCAACCCAGATGCCTCTACCATATACCCAAAGTGTTTACAGAAGCTTAAAATGCCTATGTTCTCATCTTCACCCCCCTCATCTCTACCAAATACCTCATCCACCTCTATTAACCTAACCCAATCTTCCCCTACGCTTGGGACCTCACCAATACCCAGTCTAACACACCCACCTAAGCGGCTTGATTTATCTAAAAATAAAGCCGTTCATCCACTTAGGAGACAGACTCAATCTCCTCAACCTATGTCTCTATTACAACTAAAACCATCGTCGTCACACCTACCTTCCATATTGGGACCTCATCCCTCCACCTTGCATCAATATATCATACCTCCTGCGTTTTCTTTAAAACGACCTACGCCTTCTGCACCCATACAACGATCCAAGGGTACATCAACACAGTCACCCCGCGTATCCTATCCACCTACTAACCCTAAACAAATTCCATCATCAAAAGATTTGTTTGTTGTCACTCCTATTTCTCCGTGGTTGTTTTCTGATACCACATCATCTGTGGCCTCATCATCTAACCAGCTAAACATAGCTTCTATGCCAAAGAAGCCACGTTTAGTTAAAACCCATTATCAAAACTCCTTGGCTAAACCACCACCCATACAAACCAACCATACCACGTCATCACCAGAATCTACCCCGTCAATACCCTCATCTTCCTCCGATTTTGACCCACTCAAAGGGTCTTACGCCAAAATCCTTGCTATGTTGGTGGAGAATGCGACCATTTCCCTACCTCCACTTAGACCTTATGATCCATCTAAACCTCGACCTATAGGTTATGATGAGTCTAAAATCTGCGCTTACCACCGCACACCAGGACATGATGTAGAGGGATGCAAAGCTTTGAAAGCCATCCTTCGTCAGTCACCTCTCTCAGATAGAAAGGTTAAGAAAGACAACTTACGAAGGGAGAGACCTTTAGCTTCAATTCCCTCTCCTATACCACCTGTCCCCGCCTCACCAAGATCTATCATTATTACAGCCCCACCTCTCGAAGACCATGACCTATCCCTACCGTCTTCCTCCTCTCGTATTCACGAGATCAATATGATTAGTGTTGCTACTCGAGGGCAGAAAAATAATGAGAAAGCGAAAGAAAACACACCTGCGGCATCTCTTTCTCCATCCACCATCCCGATCGCACCACCACCTAAAGTGGTTATTCATGGACCCACCTACCCCGTCTCTAATGGAATTGCCCACCGAACCATGATCAAACAGCTTCACCAATCACCTGTAAAAATGACACTGTATGATCTCATTCAGACTTCTGAATCTCATCGACAAGCTCTCGTTGAAATCCTTCAAGGGATAGAGGTCTTACCTAATGAAACCTTTCCTGTTACTTCCATTCTAACACCCAATCATGTTGCTTCGCTCACCAAACAACCTATCTCCCCGACCACTTCTCTATCTCTATACAAAGAAGCCGCCGCCGCTCGCTCAAGACGAAATTATCGACTTTGGTGCTAAAGATCCTGACCCTGCTCTTTTCATCTCAGCTTATGTCCGGACATTCGGGTGCGTCGTGTTATGATCGACGGGGCGCTAGCCTAAACATCATCTCTTCAAAAGCCTTCCAACAAATGAACATCCCTTCTAGCCGCATGTGTGCCAACCCCATCATGTCATGGCATTCAATGATGCTATTACTTCTACCTTAGGCACCGTGATCCTTAACATTCATGTAGGACCACGTACTTTACCCAAACTCTTCTATGTCCTCGAGGGAGAGTTCCAATACAATATGTTGTTAGGCCACCCTTGATCTAGGCTATGGGATGCGTTCCCTCCACCTTACATAGATGCATAAAATTTGAGTACGAGGGGAAGTCCTACACCGTAAAAGCTGATCCTCCCCCCTTCAAAACCTGCAATATGTTGTATCGCCCTAATGATGTGCTTGTACCAGTCAAGACACCCATTCATCCAACCCAACCATCCACTTCAACCGCACCTCAACCATCTACCTCAACCGCACCCACGCCTTCAACCAATGAAACCGCCGTCACAAATACCACTTCCTTTCCCGCAGATAACATCCCAACCTCCGACCCCTTAGTAGATGTTTTTCAACGCCTTACGCTGGGGGAATACCGCCTATATAACGTTAGTTCTTTCCATACCCCACAGGAGTACGGACAGTTACATGCGCATCCTACCTACGACCGTCGCGTGGGGGAGGTAATCCCCTACGGACCACCTCATTGCCGCACCAACCTAACGTATGGGGGTGTCGACGCATCCTCCGTTACCCCTGAACCTCCTTTTGGGGTGGTTCCCTTCCAATCCGATTTTCAATACCTGACAAATCGTCGTTTTGCCCTCACCTTCTTGACTCGCTGTGCTTGGAAAGGCTTTGGTTTTGGTCTTTATGAACAAGGCCGACATACACTCATTCCCGTGACTACACGCAAACACAATGATCGTAGTGGTCTCGGTTTTCCTGAAACACTTACACCGGAGAAACCTCGTGTCAGTTGTATCCTGGAAGATGATGATGTCACCCCTACCAAACCATCATCACCCATTTTGCCATCGTCACCCACAGAGTCGATAGACCCTGAATCTATCCCTCCTAACTTTTTTTTTTCATAAATGCTATCTTCCTAGGTCCTCTCACTTATCAACGCGATAATGAGGACCCATCTTCTCTTCCCCTTCTGTATCCCGACATGATCGAAGAGGATTCACCTTCGATTAATGTTGTTGAGTGCCAGGATGACGACTCCATCCTCACTTACCTTGGTGCAGATGACTCCTATATTCAATGCGCATTACCATCTCAAACTCAAACCATGTTGAATGAGTCTAACTATAGAAATTAACATCCACACAGAGGGGGGATCCTCACATTGTGAAGATCGACAATCCCTTAACACATCGTAACAAGTCACCTTTACTACCTTTCTCCGTACTCCGCAACCAAGCTTTCACTTGGTCCTACGCCGACATGCCAGAATTGATCCTCGACATTGCTGTCCATAACATCACCCTAAACCCCGATTCCAAACCAATCAAACAAAACCGAGAAAATGCATCCACGCATTCCCTCTTGGTCAAAGAAGAGCTTCAACAACTTCTTTCTATTTCCTTCATCTTGCCTATCGACTATCCTCAATGGATTTCTAACATTATACTGCTACACTAAAGTGACGGGGGACTTCTTGATATGCACGGATTTCTCGAGATCTTAACCTCGCTTGCCCTAAGGATGACTTCCCCTACCTAGTATTGATCAACTTGTTGATCTCACTGCTGCAGCCATGAGATGCTCTCTCTCATGGATGGCTTTTCAGATACAACCAAATTTTGGTTGCCCCGCCGATCAACATAAAACCGCCTTCATAACTCCTCGGGAACCTTCTCGTTATCGTGTTATGCCATTTGGCCTTAAGAATGCTTTGGTGCAACTTATCAGGGCTATGACCTACATTTTTCATGACATTATGCACACTATCCTTGAGGATTACGTCGATGATCTTCTTGGCAAATCTAAACATCGCAGTGAACATCTCGATGTTTAACCATTATTTTTATCGCCACACAATATTCTGTCCATCTTAAACCAAAGAAATGTGTCTTTGGTGTCCTTTCGGGAAAACTTCTTGGTTTTATTGTATCTTTGCATGGCATTGAGGTCGATCCATCTAAAGTCAAAGCTATCCTAGAAATGCCCCCACCTACTAACGTCAAACAATTGCGTAGTTTACAAGGTAAACTTCAATCTATCCGGTGTTTCATTTCCCAACTCTCGGATCGATGTCAGCCTTTCCATCACCTTCTTAAAAAGGACATTTCCTTTCAATGGAGCGAAGAGTGTCACCAAGCCTTTGAAGCTCTCAAAGCCTATCTCTTGCAGCCACCCGTGCTTATCCCACCACAGGACGATCGCCCTTTCTACCTTTACCTTTCCGCCACCGACCACGCCGTAGGAGCCATGCTCGCACATCGTGACTCTGAGCATCGAGAACAAGCCGTTTATTATATAAGTCATACTCTCGTGGATTACGAGACTAGGTATACACATGTAGAAAAACTGTGCCTAGCCCTATCATTCGTAGCCACCAAACTCCGACACTACCTCCTGAATCACAAAACTTTCGTCATCACCAACACGGACCCCATTCATTATATGTATACCAAACCACATCTAAACCAACGCATCGCTCGATGGCTTATGCTCCTTGCTGACCTCGACCTTGAATTTATACACCAGAAGTCAATCAAAGGACAAACCATTGCCGACCAACTCGTGGATGCCCCTTTACCTGGGGAACAATTTACCAATTTTAATTTCCCTGACGAACTCATCGCCACTCTTTCACTCAGGGAAGAGTCGTATCCAATGACCCTCTTCTTCGATGGATCCAAATGCCACATGCGGTGGAGGGGCCGGTGTTGTTCTCATTCCTCTTGACGCTGAGCCTATGCCTCTTTCATTCCGGCTCGATTTCCCCTGCACTAATAATACAACTGGAATACGAGGCCCTTGTTTTGGGTCTCCAGGTTGCGTTACACTTAGGTGTCAAATCTATTAATATTTTCGGTGACTCTCAATTGGTAGTCAATCAAGTTATGGGCATCTACCAATGTAAAAATGAGGAACTTCAAAAGTACAAACATTACGTGGATTCACTTTTGACCTCATTTACTCGTTATTCTATCCAGACCATTCCCCGCTCCACTAACAAATTTGCGGATACTATGGCTTGCTTAGCCTCACAAATTCCTACCTCACCAACTGACTCTGACATATTCGTCTTGGTCCAACAACTCTTTGCCCCATCTTACTCAGCCCCGATTGTTTGTATGATAAATAATGTGTCTGCTAATTCGCAGGATACCTGGTACCACCAATTTCACGACTACCTTACAACCTCCGTTCTCCCACCTGACCTTACTAGTACTGGAAAACATGCTTTTCTTAAACATGTTTCTCATTATGTCATCATGGGGGGACTCCTTTATAAACGTGGCTTTGATGGCATCCTCCTTCGATGTCTAACCGGCGCGGAGGTCACCTATACCATCCAACAGGTCCATGACGGTATTTGTGGTGGACATTTTAGCGGCCTTGCCATGGCCAAATGAATCCTTCGCCTAGGTTATTATTGGCCTACTCTCAATAACGACTGCTATGAATATGTTAAGCGTTGTGTTATGTGTCAACAACATGCCAACCTTCAACATACTCCTAGCCATCCGCTACAGGTCGCACGAGATCTTTGGCCTTTCTCACAATGGGGTTTAGACCTTATTGGTGAGATTCACCCGCCCTCTTCACAACGTCACCGTTGGATAATCATAAAGAATGTAATATTACACAAAATGGGTGGAGGCCATTCCACTCATTTCAACCAAAAAAGAAAAAATTGTAGAGTTCGTTAACCATCACATTATCTGTCGTTTTGGTATTCCTCATCGCCTAATAACAGATAATGGTAAATCTTTCAAAAATAAGTTGTTACAAGACCTTTGTGACAACTTTGATATCAAACTTAGTTTCTCATCACCTTACTATCCACAGGCCAATGGTCAGGTTGAATCTTCTAATAAAACCCTAACCAAAATCCTCATGAAAGTTGTTAATGATTCTGGAAGAAATTGGCATGATCACATTCCCTTTGCCCTTTGGGCTTATCGTACTAGCATTCGTACCTCCACTAATGCCACACCATTTTCTTTGGTATATGGTACCGAGGCTATCTTGCCTCTCGAAAAACAAATACCCTCCTCGAATATCTCTTCGTGATATTCTCACCAACGATGATTTCCACCAAGAGCGGTTAGCCCAATTAGAGCTTCTTGACGAGCGACGCCTCTTACCACTCTTGATCACCTTCAAATCTACCAAAAACGCATCAAGTGTGCTTATGATAAGTGACTTCATGAGCGTACCTTTAAGGTTGGTGATCTTGTCCTCAAAGAGAATCAACATGTAACCAAACTAGAAAAGAGCAAATGTGGAAAATTTGCTCCTAATTGGATTGGGCCTTACATTATCACTCACACTTATGGATCAGGCACTTATCGTTTAGCTTCACTTAATGGTAAACCTGGAGCCTGAGCCCCTTAATGCCTTGCATCTCCGACCATTCTATTGTTGAAATTAGTGTTATATCACTTCTTATCTACCTTGCGCTCGTCCCTTGAGCTCCTTTACCACCGCATACACTTTGTTTCCTACATCTCAAAATCAAATCAAGCTCACATGGTTTGATTATCACCTCCCCTTAAAGATGCCTTCCCCTTTTTTAGTCTAGTCCATGACTTCAAAGTATCAAAATGACACATTCTTAATTAAACACTTATGGGATTTTCTTGAGTCAAACTTCCTACAAAACTAGATGCTTTATGCCCAACGGACATCTAGACCTCTAAATTATACATAGACTTGCTCCCTTGAAGGACAGCTATATGCCAAACTATTGCTGCTCTTATATATAGACTCGCTCCCCAAGGACAAATATATACATAAACATTTGCATCTGCTACTATATAAATAGATCTGCTCCTCAAGGACAACTATACATAGAAACCTTTCTCAGAAGCTTCTCACCTTGATCAGCTTCGTGAAGACCTCAAGAGTAACAAAATACATATCCCATGTAGACTTCCCGCATCGATCAGTCTATATCCAGAAAAATAAAATAAAAATAAAAGCCACATTCAAAAGTACTTTTGAGTCATGGACTTGTCTATTTAGGTTTGGTTCTCTTTCGTCAGAATAATCATCTTATAATAAGTTCTCTGCACCCCAGCTATACCGGCCACCTCACCTCACCATCCGTCAAAACAACAAAACTCAAGGGACGTGACGTATATCCGATATATTGTGATTATACAACTCTTTTCACCTATCGACTTCTCGCCTATGCAAGGTACCTAGGGATTCAAGCTCATCCTACATTAATATGTGGTTTGTTTAGCTCTTCTCAACTATGGGACACTCTTGCCTCTTTTGCTCAACTCTAGGATTGTGTGTTGACCTTAATCAGGACACGATTCCCTACTACTTGGGTAAGCTAACTTTCGCTTCACCTATACCTACACCAACAACATTCCTTACCAACACCAACAACATTACCCTACCAATATCAATACTTTTACCAACCAACGAATTGCCTAACCATACCTAAAATTTCCTGAATTCACCTCTCCCTGGTCCTAAGGGAGAACTACATCGGTCTGAGGCCCCTCCTTGCTTTGTGCAATGGGCTATGTAGGCAGCACTTAGGAGACATGGAGTCTCCCAAGGTTAGCTCGACCATCCCCTACCATACACTATCATGTGTTGTAAATATAAATATGTTTTGGGTATTTCTATTTGATAACACTCATCTTTATCCTTTTTCAAAACAAAAAGTCAAAACACAAACATTCTTATTATTATCATAACTCAAATCAACATACATATTCAGTTTTATTTAGATGTTAAACAAATACATCTTCTCTATCATCGACACGTAGGTCGGCATCCTTATTTACTCTTATACCTCGATAACATTCACTTAGACCCTCACGCCTCATCCCGAACTAGGTGATGATCATGATCGTCGACGCCTCTCGCCGGGCCTCTCCATCCTCAAAGGTACCACGGCTATTGGTACCGCCCACTGATCTGCCAATCTCTCCTGTAACATGTGAATACACTCTCTCGCATGGAGGTATCTCGCCTCTAGTCCCTCCGCTCGTGACTCCGCAACCGCTAACAATCCTCTTGTCTCATTCACCTACGTTTGGAGCTGATGAACTAAACTCTGCAGACGATCTCTCTCTGCTGTAATCATAGCTATGTCAGGATGATCACGTTCACCTCGCAGCTCTGTTACCCACCATAATCTATAGGCCTCTATCGCTCTCGCATCCATCACTCTATGATCGGCTACTATCTCCTCTGGCCCTTTCGGAGGTGTTAGCCGGGAGGTGAGAATGCTGCCTCCGCATCGATCCTCATATATGGTCTATAAGCCAGGGGTATATCCTGCACAAATCCAAATTGTCACCGCACGTGATCTAGAGGAATCCTCTCATACTCACCTGGCCTGTGCCCCGCGATCCACCTCAATTGCTCTACACCCCTCAACTCCTCAGCTATGTTCTCTGTTACCATATAGTTCCCATAAGGCCTCCAACAGATATCCGCAATCGTCACCATCTCCCATACCTACCTATAATACTCAGTGTCACCCGTCACGGCCTGGGATCTTGCCTCTTGTTCTGTCTGGACCCATCGTCTGAATCCCAACCTCTGCACTCCGGTCTCTCCTGACTGGATGGGTCGGCCTATTGGTCGCACACAAATAATGTGCTCATAGGCCCAACAATGTAATAAAAATGAACAATCCAATGTTGTCCGGTGATTTTGTCTACAATCCCATAAACCCCTGTATAGCTCCACCAAATATGCAGGTGCCCATGCAAAAGTAATGCTCATTTCTATCATTTCCCAAATAACACTCATCAATGCTTTTGGAAATCTTCCACCCTCCACCCTCGGTAATGCATAATACCCCACCGCTATCATTAATAGCATGGCCAACCTTGTTTCCTCAGGGTGTGTTGCATACATTGTACCATATGTAAATGTTAAACCTCGCTGTGTCAAATCTCGTGCAGTTGAACCAAATACTGCTGTTATCGCTGCCCACCCTGCGCTAGGCAATGCTTGATACACTATTTTTCCTATCATTGGGAGTCTCAAAATACGGAACACATCTTCCAAAGTCACTGTCATCTCCCCTGTTGGAAGATAGAAGGTATTCCTTTCTGGATTCCATCTCTCAATCAACGCCTGCAACATAACATGGTTATGTGTGATTCTTGAATAATAGTGGATTCCACTTAACCCCAAACAATTTATCAATGCCCATTCAGCTGGTGTTACATCCACTCGGATTCGTGACAACAACGCTGTACAGTATCATTCATCCTTAACCCTGCTTCCGCCTGCATACATCAAAATGACACATAATTATTCAATAAAACAAATCTCCATGGGTTTTTTCTCAAATTCTGGAAACTCCTACAGTAACCGATATCGGTTATAGATAACCTACTGGTTTTCTAGCCGATACTCTTGGTTATGTCTAAACGATACCGGTCCACCGTAAAAATATACACCCTGCTTAAAAACATACACCTACGATAATTATTTTTCCCGTTTACTCCTATCTATACCTAAAAACATATGTGACCACCCTGTTTACCTACCCCATAGCACTCACCCCATCCCAAACCCTTGCCTATCACCTTTTCTTTCTCATCTTTACCCACTTACACTTCTCTCATCCTATTCACAAAACAAGCAAGAATCAAATTACAACCAAAATGTTTACCTCTTGGGCAGCAATAACTTGAGGTGGAACTTGTCTTCCCTCTCGTCCCTGCCTGCTGGATGCTTCTCCTCATTCAGCCATGTTCACCACCCTTTTCAAATTTTCCTTTCTGCTTTCTGAATCTCAGCCCACATTCACTTCATCTTTCTCTTTCCTCCTTATCACTCAAATTCTTTCATGCAATCACATGTATCGGTCACGTCAAACAAATGATCGCATTCGCGTATTTAACTTGTTGCATGACTCTAAAAATAAGAATGCTCAAAATAAGAACTTCAGTTGCCACCCAAGCTTTTCTATTTTTAGAAAAGCTCATATTTGAATAACCGGTATCAGTTAGCTAACCGATATCGGTTTATTGCCTACTGATCTAACCGATATCGGTCACATACATACTTTTTTTTTTTGTTTTACACATAGTTCTTTTCTTTATTTTCTACCTAATTTTTGTGGCGCCCGTCCCTTTTTCCTGCATAAACAACACCATTATCTATAATTTTTCATCAAATCCATATCTCATCACAATTTCATCAACATCATCTATCTATATTACAAAAACAAACAAGCCATCAACAAACGATATCAAAAACCATCAATCTATACACCATTTGGATCCAACTCAACAGCTACATACATTCAATTTCACAAACCAGCGACAAAACACATACAACATTTCATAACACAACATGTCAATTAAACTCATCATCTATATATACATACATCCCATCAACAAAAGACATCAACACCATCAATATATAAACCATGTGGGTCAAAATCATCATATCTATATATCAAAAGTTTCAAATATACAATGTGCCCTGCATAGGGGCCTCTGTGATCTCATAATAATACAAAGCCGGCACGCAGGCCGCAATAACTGTCAATAATCTCGACTCGGCTCACAGGCCGGTCTCTCATATCAAAAATATACTCGGCTCGCAGGTGGTATCAACTGTACAACCCGTACTCGGCTCACAGGCCGGTATATACAATAAATGAATAAATGAATGAATACATCATATGTAGGCATGCAGGCCTCTATAAACATAACCGGTTCGTAGACCGGTGCCCATATCCACTGTACAAACACAAACTATCTCCTCTGCGCAGGGATCCTCGGCTCTCCCCACTACCCTCTCGGTTGTCTCCCTGCTGGTCCCTGTGCTGCCTCTCACCTCCTCCCTGTAATGGACCCACCGGCTGTGGCTGCACCCCCCTGGGATCTCTGGCTACACGAGGTCTCAGCTTTGTGTGCCGCATATGGCTGATAGTCAGCCCCGGTACCATCAAGAACATCCTGATAATACCGGGCCTCCGCTCTCGCCTCCATATAGCGGGCCCGTGCCACCATCACTGCTGGGGCTGGTCCCCCGACTCCTAATAATAGTGCCCCCTGTGCCGGTGCACTGTGGGTGCATGCGGTGCTCGTGGCTTTGTGCCACTGGTGGTGCCACTGGTGGTGCCTGTGGTGGGGCTGTGTGGTCATACACTGCTAGGCTAGCTGACCTGTAAGACACCTCTCTTTTCTGTGGCCAATACGGCCAAAATGCTGCCTGTAATAACTATACTCGGCCCCGAGCTGGCCCTCTCTATCATCACCTTTGCCAGTCACGGCGTGCGCCTTCCGGTGGCATGCTCTCCTCGCGGCTCTCTCTCCCCGCCCACCATACCAAAAATGATCCTGTGCAGCAGTGTCGTCCACGATATCCCGAATCGTCTGTAACAAAAATGTAGAGCAAATCCCGAATCACCTCATCCAAATGGTAGCCCCACAACTCTCGGTATAATCGCACTGTATACTTTGGTGCCCAAGCATAACATGTATGCTCCTTAACCATCTCGTGTAATACCCCCATCAGCGCCCGTGGAAAGTGGCCTCCCTCTGAGTCCGGGAGGGCAAAGCATGTAATGCCGATCATCATCAACATGGAAAGCCGTGTCTCATGTTGGTGGGCACGATACATATCCCCATGGCGATGCTCGCGGCCGTGATAAGTCAATAAGCGCGCCGCCGCATCCCCCAATACTGTAAGATGCTTTGTCCATGGCTGTCTTTGCATCCACTTGGAAGACTGCCTCTCCATCGATCGGTAATCTAAGGATGCGATACACATCCTCCAATGTAATGGTCATCTCTCTAGTTGGGAGATGGAACACATTGGTCGCCGGATCCCATCTCTCGATGAGGGCAACCATCGATTGTGATCCTCTCTATCGCCCTATAACACCGGACTCCACCGAGTCCCACCTCATGCATGATGGCCCATGTGGCACATGGACACATGTGGCTGCATCTCATCTCTCAACAACGGGGCATCCTATCCCGCATCGTCACCGGCGACGTGCCTACAAAACCAACTCACCGTATTAGCCCTACTCTTTATCACAACTACTCCTTTAACCTTCTATACCCCTTTTAACCACCCGACCACACAACCGCCCCATTTCCCCCAACCCACCAACCAACCTTCCTATCAACCTCTACCCCTTCCCTCTTCACCCCAATAACCATAACTCCCAAACAATAACCAAAACACCCAAATAACAACCAAACACCCAAAACCACAACAAAATAGAAAATCCTAACTAGGGACCGGTACCGGTCACCAATGACCAACACCAGCCCTCTCCATCGACGCTGGGCCGACGGCGACCGACACCGGCGGTCAACCACAAACCACCACCTTTAAAGCTTCTTGACCGATGCCGGTCGCTTAGTGACCGGCATCGGTCACTTAAAAATTACCGGGCCAAACCCGACGCGGCCCCCCAAATCCATTTTTCCCCTATTTCTCTCTATTTACCCACCCTAACACCCTAAAAACCTACCCACCCTGCCGCCTTGACCTATTTAACCCATCTATCCTCTTCATTTTTCAAATAACTTCAATTTATTCATTATTTTATCAAAACATGGATTCCTACCCAAACCCCCAAATATAGCTTAACAACATCAAATTCACACAATGAAGGGTTTCAAACCTACCGGTACGATGACACGTCGTCGTGGTGGGATAGGTGGTGGTGGTCCAGCTGGTCCAGCACCTCCAGCTCCTCCTGGCTGTGCCATGGCTCTCAAACTCCTCTGCTTGGGTCCTCCACCAATCAAATGTTGCCTCCTCCTCACTAGGGCCTACCAATCACTCACTTCTCCACTCAAATAGTGCCACCTCAGCTGAAAAACTCAACAATCTCACCAAAAGACCTCAGACAACTAAAATTGGTTTTCAAATTGACAATATGACAATGACAGGCCGTATTTTTTCTTTTTATAGGTTTTCGACCTATAACCGATACCGGTTATATTGTGCCCTAAGGAACCGGTATCGGTCATAGACAATCGATATCGGTTTTATCCCACCTCTTCCCCAATTTCTACCCTTATTTACTAATCACCCTTTCTCACAACATCACCTATATCCACCTTGGCTGAAAACCCTTTGTTAACTTCATTGGCCCGACCCAAGGCTGCAACCAACCAATTTGGCCCGACCCAAGGCCGTAACTAACCAATTTGGCCCGACCCACGGCCGCAACCAACCCATTTGGCCCGACCCAAGGCCGCACCCAACCATTTGGCCTGACCCAAGGCCGCAACCATCCATTTGGCCCGACCCAAGGCCACAACCAACCCATTTGGCCCGACCCAAGGCCGCACCCAACCATTTGGCCCGACCCAAGGCCGCACCAATTAAATACCTCACCCAACATCAACAAAATAAAATTTTATCCACCCATCCTGTAGCTCTTTGCTCAATCAAGCTCACCTGTTCGTGTTTTAGCATGATTAGGGTCCTTGACTTGATCAGTCGACCAACTTTTCCTAGACCAAGATCGTGCCGTTTATCTCAACCAAACCAACCATTTGGTACTACCAAACATACCTAAACGTTCCTGTACCTTACCCATTATATCCCCTAGAGCTACTTCCTATGCCTTAGATACCGTGGATTATATCACCCTTGTTTGGATAAACTATCGACCTTTGCCTATGAATTACTTGTTTGCTCTTCAAAATCATGTACCCTGGTCGCACTACTGCATTTCAATGTGCGTCTACTTCCTTGGACCTACCCCACCATCTTACCATCATCTCAACACCATTTCCCTTTATCAACCCTATCCCTGATTTCACGCTACCTCAATCTGTGATAGATTTGAGGGGGATTACCTATACCCTTAACGAGGGTAACTGTTATCACCGAATCACACACTTCCCGGATGTTGATCGATTTCTAGTTTGATCACTCTAAGCATCCAAAGTGTGATTGGATAACATGGGTACTATCTCCAGTTGTGGGACTTGCTACTTTGAGATAGACCTCCGAGAGAAAGCCCAGTTCTTGCTCCTAAACTACCCCTTACAATCTACTCTAATGCAGGAGAAACTAGCTATTCTAACCTAAAATTCCAAGGGACCAGAGAGAGAGAATGCATAAAATGAAAGCCTACACTAAAGCGGTGATACACCAGAAAAAGAGGGTGTGAGAGTAATCTCCAAATGTGTGAAATACAGAGGCAAAGTGCACACTAGAAGAGGTGATGACAGTTCACCATAATCCAGCAAAATGCATTCACAGCAATATTCCAAGCACACACAATGATAATGAATTCCTGCAAGAACATAATAAATAGACACAATATACTTGTAGAAAGATTAAAGGGGCAAGAAGAATGCAAGGAAACACAGCAGGGGAAGATATATCCACAAACTGATATTTTATTGCTTCATGATATGCACAGTTCAATCTATTACAAGATAAGGGCCTGGATCACCATGCAAGGAGTCCACTACAAGGGCCTGCAACACACTGGCTTCACAAAGCAATTTTGACAGAGCTTTGTTACCCAAAACTCTCTTCTTTACAATGAGCCCAACACTCCAATTTATAGAAAAATGAGAAGGAAAAGAGAAGGGAAAATGGAAATCCTGAAATCTGTCCTTCAACCACCTGTAAGAGGCATTAAATTGAGTGGAATGGGTATACATTACTTGCAAAAGGCTCCCCTTCTTGTCCCATGTGTCTTTGCAAAGAGAGAAAGAATGATGACCATGCCTCTTAATTGCACTCCCAGCTACCAAATAAAACACTGTTCTGAACCCGGCCACGTTTCCTTAAAAAAATCAATCAATTTCTGATAAAATCTAGAATTTATTTATTTCTATGTATCGGGATCGGAACCATGATTCCAACGGTACCAATTTTGTGTGATTTCGTTGAGAAATGCAAAAGTTATGGCCTTCTGAGTGTTGGCAGCTATTTTGGGTCTGGCAGGCGTTTTATGTCATTTGATGGGAATGAGCATTGACCGACTTGAGCCGAATATGTTTATTTTATTTAAATATATATACCCTCATTAAAATTAAGAAATCCACTTTTACGTGGCGTGAGGACGTCGTGCTCGTTCCGAAAGTCCAATTGTATGAAAATTGGAGCTCGGAGTCAAAAGTTATGGCCGTTTGAAGTTTCCGGACCAGACGTTGACTTTTCTTCCCTGCCTTCGGCCATTTCGGCTTTTCGCGTCCCGCGCGTCCCTTTGTCCCATTTGGTTTTGGTGCTGAAATTTCCCATTTCGGCGAACCGAACCGGCTGGTTCGCGTACTTTTGGCCCATATGTCCCATTTGGTTTCGGACCGTCTGGGACAAATTCGCCCGTTCGGCCGGTTCGCGCCCTTTTGTCCCAACTGTTACGGGACAAAAGTTCTCATTTCGGCCGGTTCAAATGTTCCGATTTCGCGTTGGCCCAGCCCGCACGTCCCAGGCATCAAGCCGGGCTGCCTTGACTCATTTCACCGGTTGGCCGGTTCGCGTCCTTTTGTCCCGGATGTCCCAATTGCTTAGGGCCGCTTTGTGCTCATTTCGGCGGTTCGCGCCCTTTTGTCCCAACTGTCCCAAATGCTGCGAGGACTAGGACTTAGCCATTTTTCGTGATTTTTCCTGGCCCGAGCTTGTTTTTGCAATTTTTTTCACATTTTCTCAGAACTTGCTCTCTTCTACTTGGACAGGGGAGTTAGAAAAATATGAGGGGACCCTAGAAACATGAAATTTTTGCCCTGACTCAATCTATTTGCCTGGGACTAAAGAATTTGATGCATGTTATCAAAATTACCTTGAGGGTGAATTTTTGATAATAGTAACCACTTCTTATTATTGTCCATGCAACTTTAACAAAGACAAGCTACACGACAACAAGGGGCTAATGTAGACACCAAATTTGTGTCTTACGACCCCCTGTGCCCCGCATCTCATTTTGCAACCTAACCTCATCACCTAAACCTTACACAATTATTTATTAATTACCTTATAATTAATAAATCCACATCGCCATACCTGCCACCTCATTTCGCCACCTCATCATGACCTAGTCTTAACCCTAAATTAACCTAATTAAGACCTATAACTTGGTCCACATCCACACCCATGACTAATTACTCCTCACCCGCACCTAAAACCAACCTCATAATGACTTGACCAAGCCCGCAACTAATCCCTCGGAGAAAAAGAGGAAAAGCTGGCTATTTTACTAAAAATAGCCCGCTTTGACCTGACCGATACCGGTTCCTACTCGACCGCCGTCGGTTACGTAACCGCCATCGGTTCCCTGTAAATGACCACTCCCAACCAAAAACAAGTGGTTGGATTTTGGTGGATCAAAAGGAGAAATCATTGGAAGAATCCAAAATTTACTTGGCTGAACAGAGACAAGTGAAAGAAAGAAGAAGAGTTTGCAGAGAAGGACATCAAGCCCAAAAACTACAACTGAGTAACCAGAGCCTTGTGACACTCATCCGAGTATCAGGAGAAGAGATAGCTCATCTTGGATTGTCAGATCATCCTACTTGAGCCTTGTCTTCGTCATCACAGTCCCAGAACCTACATTTTCCATCAGGAACTAGTAAGTAAGTCTTATACATTCTTTTAATAACATTTCTTGAACTTCTGAATCACAGCCATCATAAGTCTATTCCTAGATCTACTACCCAGCAACACACTACATCTAACTGTCATTCCTCCACCCTTACATTACCCCAAGAACACCCCCCGTATTCTCTGAGTCCTTCTCATCACCCCATTACCTAATCCCACCCATTCATCAGCCTTATAAAAACAACACACCCACCTTACAACCAACCTTCACCAAAAGCCCCTAAAACATTGCCCCTACCGATATCGGTTAGCACCAACCGGTACCGGTTACAGTGACCGGCATCGGTCACCTTGATTCTAAACCAAGACCAGCCCTTTCTCTATTGTTCTAACAAGGTAAACAAATTGTAATTGACAATAGCTTATATGTTAGAATTTGTGTTAATTCATATTAGCGAGAGGAACCCCACCTTCAAAAGGAAGTTTTATATTTCCTAGGCCCAAGGCAGTTCCCTCATTTATTGTCTAATTAAAATCTGGTGGTCTTGTATTCTTACTTGCAGGTAGTCCTTCCCAGACAAAAAGGAGTTCTTCGCAGTCGATCTGATCTTTCTCTATGGTACGCGCACACCCTCTCGACATTCAACAGGTATTCCTCCTAGCCCTAACCCTTATCTGTTTCTCAAAGGAATGAAAGGATAGAAGCAACTCTATTCCCAAAAGTTGAAACATTCCGTGCGAAACAGATATATTATTTTGATGTTGGTGCCATTATCGACCATAACTTCTTTGACGAGTTTTCATTGATTTGGGGGTTGATAAAGAGAGGAAGGTCATGATCCTCAAGTTATAAGGATAGGATTTTAGAGTCTTTGAATGTGATGGTGGTAGACATTTTAAGGGCACCAATGAGGTTGGAAAATGTTTGGGGGTCATCTGATGGTACTGAAATGGCTTTGAGGGCTTCAATCATGGCTTGTCAATGTTTTGGAGAGTTTTGAACAAGCTCATAAAGAGAAATATTAACAGGAGCTTGATGTAATTGTTTAAGGAAAATGTTTTGTATGGATGTAGTGGATTGATTGTGAGGTGCCGTGAAAATGGACACCTTAGCTTTAGAATTTGATGGGTTGGATGATTTAGAGGGAGTGATGGATGTGTTGGTACCCAGATGTAATCTTCTTCACAACTTGAGTAGAATCATGGATTTTACAAAACACTCGAGAGGAAGATAAATGATTTATATGTCGTTTTGTATCCAGGGAGGAAATTTATCTGACTTGTTAGCACTCAGGCTTTGAAGAAGTGGGTAGCACCTTGAAAGGATTTTGATCTAATCCTCATTATTTTAGGTTGTGCCTTTCAACCAAGGTAAGAGAGCTTATATTGCAGCCTCTATTTTGTGAAGGAGGTGGAGATATCCTTATAATGTGCATATTGTATGGAGATGGCCACTGGGAAAACATGATCAATTTTCCAATATTCAAACTCAACAGAGTTGTCACTACTAATTGATGGAAATGATTTCAAGACAAGGCTAAGGCTATTAGAGACATGGTATGATCCCGATTTGCTTTGTGCATTTTTGTAAATGGATTGTATTCTTTTGTTGACACTGACACACATGCAATGCAGAGTAGGGTTAGTTATTCGAATGAATTTTTAGTGGGAGATTTTATACAAGACTAACTAGAACTTGCCATATTCTTTGAGGACCTTTGCAAGAATTTTGTAACACCTAAACAACATAATGATTCAAAGGGGTTAAGGTACTCCTTCAACCAGGATATGTGCACCAAATGGAGGCCCAGATCTGCACTCTTCCACACAATCTTTGACAACCTACCACAAAATATTGAAGCAGATGAACCAACAAAGTATCTAGAAATCTCTATTTTATCATGACTTAAGGTGCACCCAAAGGTTTACAAATAATCTCAGAATTCAAGAGTGATTTTAAATCTATATATCTCTTTATCAGATGAAATCTCTTATGAATGTGAGATTGTAGATGCCACTAAACTATCAAAAAGAAATGAGACCATGTATGATCAAGAGAGATTTTAAACACAAGACTGCAATAGGAGAAAGAAACACAAATTGAAAACATTCTGAAACATAAGTGCATGTAAACTTTGCCAAGAGACAACATAGAATAATCTAGAATGACCAAATTTATCAATAGGGGAATGTTATAAGAAAAATCTTAGAGCTTGTTGATGGCTTTACAACTAAAACCAACTCAACATGATACAAATCTGATGCAAAAAGGAATTAGAAATGGTTCTTAGGCGGTTTCTCAGAGAATGGGCTTCTTCCCATATTTTCTGTGAAATTCTAAGTTTCTCCGACCTTTTGCATGTCTCAAAACATGCATTATATAACTTTTAATTACATTTGATCCTTCTTTCCCAAGAAAATAATATGCCCAACATCAAGTTTGTTACAAAATTCCAACATGATTTGCAGATAGGGACATTTAACAAATTTGCAACAAGAGTTGCCAGGTGTTTCTAAAATGGTGAATCATTACAAATCCTTCATCATTATCCATTGTGGAGGCACGTTTTTCATTCTCTAAGCATGCAAGACCCCTTTCATTTCATCATTTCATCCTTATCATTCCAAAATTTGATTATGTAACTTTATAGTTTGATATTTCACGTTTTACACGGGCTGAGTAAAAATTTATTTCAAAAACACCTCAAATCTGCAAATTAATCCCTAAAACCACTTGCATTGATCTTTGCAGGAACAAAGGACACAAATTCACCAAAAATTTGATGAAAAATGATGCAAAATTCACATTTCCACACTTCCTGGAGAAAAAATGGTGGCCAAAAATGAAAATGTATAGTTACCCTTGATCTGCTCTTTCTCCTTCAATCTAGGCCCTCCACGTGTCAAAATATGATTGGGAATGAATTCGGGCTCACTTTTTGACTTTTTAACATTTTTGAAAAATGGAAAAATTTGAACTTTTTCTCCACCCTTCTACCCTTGAATTTTGGTGATGACATGTGACACATGGTGGGTCCCATTGAAATCGCACTCCATTCTCGCACATTTTGACTGTTTTGAATTTTAGAATTTTTAAATTTTTTTCCCCATGGGCCCGCACCTCCACCTCTATCCTTGACACGTGTCAGCCTCTCTATCGCTAAAAATCCGCGGGCTTATTCCACGTTTTAGCACCTTTTTCACCAAGGGAATTTTTTCTCATTTCTCCCCGCGGGTCCGCGCCTCTCGATCCTATCCTCACCACGTGTCCTATTCTGATTTTTCGTGGAGCCATGCCTCAAATCTTCCATTCTAAGTCTTTTTTTGCAAAAGGGAAAAAATTCCCTTTTGCCTCCGCCGGCCCACCGACCCACTTTGCCTTCGCCACGTGTCTCCCCGTGGCTTCATTCGACTGTGGCTTAATTCTTCGCTCTAAGTTTTTTTGCAAAAGGGAAAAATTTCCCCTTTGCCCTCGCTGGTCCACACTTCCTTCTACGCCTACCACGTGTCCACCCTTGCTCCATTGTGGACTCGCGGGCTTTCCCACACATTTTTCCCTTTTTGCCAAAAAGGCAAAAATTCTTCTAAGTCCCCCATCGGCCCACTTTTCCCTTTTTTATTTTTAGGACACGTGTCCACCTATGATTGGCTGCGGGGTTTCGGGCCAGTTTTGACTTTTAATTTTTGCAAAATAAAAGTCAAAAATCTCCAAGGAAATCCAATCCCCGCTTCTCCTTGGCCAATCAAAACATGCCACGTAGGTAATTTGGAAAAAGTGGAGCCCTGGGCCCGAAAATGCCCCATTTTCCAAAAAGGCAAAAATGATAAGTTATAACACTTCCCCGCTTCTCCTTAGCTAATTAGATGCCACCACGTACCCTCTGACTTCTCAACAATAATTTGACGGCTAAAATATGCCCGTCTGACCGTAAAAAACACAGAATTTTTCCAGTTGTGCCTAGAATCGATTTTTCACCAAGGATGGATTTTTTTGAAATAGAATAAGATGAAACATGATTCTAAGCATTTCTCGACCACGGGATAGATTTTCAAAGGCATATAGGTATAAAATGATCATTTTTAAGCTTCCATGATCGGGAAAATGGAAAAAATGACATAGCCCACAGATTTGAAGAATTTAGGGAAAAATTAGGGAAAACTTGAGTATTCTTGCAAAATGGGGCATGTAAAATGATTTTCAAATGGATTAAGGCATGGGAATAGAGGCAACAACTTCATTTTACCCATTAAAACTGTAGAAAATGTTTTAGGAAATGTAGAGTGAAAATAAAATTAGGGCAAAGGTGGTGTAAGATCAAAATGGACACCAACATGATGGAGATAGATAATTTTGACTGGTCCTTAAAATCTTGTGTGCATGCTCTTGTGGTTATACATATGAAATCTATTTGGAAGAGAGGGGATTTATTGGAAGAAACTTTGTTTTTACTATATATGATATCAAGGGACGGTTTGGAATTGATATTTTTGGGGATTGCATGAAGTCGATCGATTTGATGTTTAGATTTGGTCATATTTATATTAGTAGATGGATTAGGATGATTTTTGTTTGATGGGAGAATTCCTTTTCTAGCGATACTTCATATTATGGCATGGAGGGATTTGTAGTCCTTTGTGTAATGTCCTATTATTTGATGATAAATGAAAAATGCCTCATACTTATACCCGATGATCGGTATAACTATGACCGATGATTGGATGAGTTTTTCAAGGATGTTAGTGTAATATCCTGATGATGAGGATGACAGATGGGGGATATTGTTTGATGATTTAGAAGCATGATATTCTTGAGTCGTGTTTTGTGTGGTATGTTTAAATGTCGATTGAGGTACGGGTCTAGATTCTGTGATATTTAGGTGTAGTGTTAGTGTATTGAGGTATGGGACATGGAATCCTGCGGTGTTTTTGTATAGTGAGTGTCTTATAATATTTCTATCTTTTAGGACATATGCTTTGTGTGTTTTTGTATTGGATTACCAATACTTTTAGCTCGGTGTTGAGCAACGTGGTTATTGGTCTAAGTAAATGGCTAAGTAAAAGCCATGTGTGAGAGTTAGGAATTATGTGCAAGGAAAATAAATTAAAACCATAGTAGCACGCAAGGGTACACAACATAAAATAGGTCAGCGCGCAAGTTGCTTGTATACATACTAAAGATCAAAGACTTAGCCAATTTCTTCAAGAGGGATACAAATAGAAAATAAGGGTTAGAGTGGCACCCAAGAAAATACCAAAAATAGACAAAATAAAGTTAACTTATCAGCTAAGAAAAGGAAAATAATTTCCATATAGAGCAAGCTAAAGAATACACATGGAAGAAGTCTAATAATAGGATTAAAGCCATTTGTAAACACCTATAATTTGATCAAAGCATTGTTATCACTAACATTGCACTAACTATTCTAGTCCCCAAAATTGATGACACTTCGTCAATTAGGCTCTTTCTTCCTTCAAAATCCTCTCTTAACTACTATACATTGATTAAGCCTCCTATCTTGTAGTTAACCAATAAACCTTCTTATTGGCTAACTCCTGCTTCTAACGCATTCGAATCTATTCAAACCTCCTCCAAATGCTCCCAAAAAGATTCCTAAATCTTACTTGGGATTCCTAATTAATCCTAAAAGGTTAATTAGCTTATAATCCTAGTCAAATCTTTCTTTGACTTGCTAAAAGTGCTTTTTGGACTTACCTTTTGTCCCACATGCACCAAAATCATTCCATTCTTGAAATGAGAAACCTATAAATAGAACACTCCTCATCATTTCTAAGAACACTTTTCCTCTAGCATAAACTATAGGTAATTAGGATCTTGAGAATTTCTTCATTTCTATTGAGCTAATATCTTCATAGTGAATCCATTAACTCAAGCTTGAGTAATAAGGATAGAACCATATGGCCTTGCATCCATTAACGGTGAGACTCCATTCTCTAACCTTGTGATCATATTAACAATCAAAATTTATTGCTAAGGATATTCTTAAGTTCATTTCAAGTTAGCATTCAAAGAGTAGAGATTGATTTAGGCACGTTAGTTTGATTATTGTCAAAGTTATATGCATGTTTAAGAAATTAGCCTCCTAAGCTCTTATCTTGACGGTTCTTGTTAGGTTAGTTAAGTTTTAAAACTTCTTAAGTGTTATAGTTTTATTTATTAAAGCTTTCTAACTTACACATGAACACATTTGGCATGCCCAATGGGAGTTACTCCATAATCCATAGAAGTTGATATAATGTTTTGTGATTTGCATCATCTTTTCGACCATTTCCATGAATTTTGAAGATTGAATAGATTTTTCTAACCTTATATATGTTAAAATCTTCCTTTTGCATGCAAACTTAATGGGTTTCTATTAGAAAATGATTTAAATGGTAAAGTTATGACCTATTTGCATATTTAGAAACTTGTTTTTCATCTTTTTGTGTAGTTTAATACATGCATAGGAATTTGAAGGGGTGCACATACACCAAAACTCACGTGCACTTATTAGTTGAGGCACACATACAATCCCAAACTTGCACATATGCTTTCTTGAGCTTTTTCCCTATGTGCTAAAATTTTCTCTGACGACATGCACATACGCCAAGAAGGGCGCGTACACACTTACCAATGTGCACATACGTCTCTTGGGACACACATACACTAAACTCCCTCGATGTTATCTTGCTTTTGAAAAACACACACATATGTCAAAAAGGGTGCACATGCATCTCTTGGGACGTGTATATACACAATACTGACTATGTTTTGAGAGGCATGCATACGTTGCTAAACACTCACATACATTGTTAAGGGTGATGAGGGTTGTCAATCCTCTTCATTAATAATGTCAATCCAGGGCTAGTGTTTAATGGCTGTATGCAAAAGGAGAAAAGAGATATTTGGAAAACAAATCCTTCAAACATAACCCAAATTTGCATAAATTGAAAAACACACTTACAGAAATGAAAAAGCACACTTGCAGAAATCAAAATCACACTTGCATAAAAGAAATCAAACTTGCAAAAATGAAAGCATGCTTGCATAAAAGAAATTGCTGAATTGGAAATAAATCAAATAAAACACCTGTAGGTTCACAACAAACTGAATGAAAATGAAGATTACAATACAAGGAGAAAAATAATACAACAAAATGATAATCACAGAAAAAGAATAAACATAAACATAAATTATTACAAGACAAAAACACAAATACACAGATCCATCTTCCTTGGAATGAGTGGCCAGATTATTCTTTGGAAGAGGATTTAAATCATGCTTCCAAGATCTTAATTCAAAACTTGAATATTGGAGAGAAAAGAACAAATTTTCATTGCTTGGTAAAAGATTACATATAAGAGTGTGGAAGGTTGCATTTATAATTCATGCATCTAACCAACTCCTCTTTTTGGGGAATACAATATAATATTCTCTTTATTCTAATTTACTTAGTCAACACACCAAGAACTAACTACCTATTCTTGGGCAGATTTATTCAAAGCAATAAATCCTAAAGAAAATTGACTACAACCGTCCACTTATCGTGGAGAATATTTCCACAAGTCATTCTTTTAATATAGGAACACAAAGTGGGAGAGTACTTATTCAACATTCCTAATACTATTCCACTATTTTCTCATCCTTGAAACATGGAGAGAAAATGGAGGAGTGCTAAGTCCATGACTTTGAATTCTTCTTGGAATGCCACATGCATGCATGACTTTGGATTACCACATGTTTGGATATTTATTCTTATTTGATGACATGGAAGGAAATAGTGGGTTGAATAGTTCGGTGCTCCTTTACATTATTTTAGAACAAATAAAAAGACTTTCACTAGCTTTCTGTAGCTGCGTGAAGAATTTCCATAGCTGGGCATTTCTGTAGCTACGTGAATAATTTTCGTAGTTGGGTGTTTCCGTAGTTATGTGAAGAATTTTTGTAGCTGTAATCTATGAACTTGGAGTAGAGTTTCTTATGACCTGTTTTCTACACACTATTGCATTCCAACTTTAGAAGAAATATTAGGAAATAACAATAATTAGATTACAAATAGATTTCTAAAGAGATGATAAGATAAATCCTATATTCTACCTTAAATATGCTATCTTATTAAAACTACATCTAAACTCACTTGAAAGATTTATTTTAAGAGAGAGAATAAGAGTGTTATTTGGTGATATAATGAGACATATTTTGGTCTCATCATTTCCCCCACACTTAACTTCTTGCATGCCCTCATGAAAGCTACTGATCTTCCTGTAGAATATGATTTTGTCAATACTTCTGCATCTTTCAAAGTGTCTTCTCATTTTTTTCATGATAGTAACAAAATGAGATTCTAGAAGTAAAATTTTTACTTCTTACTTATTCGTGCTCTTATGAGGTTTTTCGTAGATAATGTAGGAATATTTTTTCTACACTTAGCACTTTTTTTCTACACATGTAGATCTTGACAAAATTCTCTCTTTTTCTCTTTCTAATTTTTAATGCTTTCGAGAAGTGAATCTATTTGTAATTAAAACAACAAATAAAAATATTCAAGAATAGAAAATTAGAAGTTACCATACCATACTTAGTAGTTATCCTTGCTTTCATCATGTTGTATAACCGTGATTTCCATCTGCAAATTGAACAAAACAAATATATATGAAGTCAAGGCCTCTGCAACATAGAACTTTTTAGTAGAAAATTATTTCAACTTTCCCCATTGTATTTTTTTAATAATTGGTTAGCTAGTAAACTGGTTTTCTAACCAATCACTATCCTTTTGAGAAATTTCAACATGATGGAAAATTAGGAAGTAATCTTCTAGAGTGTCTGCAATATCCAACTAGTTTAGAAAGCTGATTTAGAAATTGAGAAACAAGGGTAAACTGTTCTGGGAAATGGAATGGTTTAGGACTTCTTCATTTATTGGGAATGAATGGTTTATTATGAGAGGTTGTGGGTATGATCCCATAATACAAATGGTATGTTGACATTTCAATTAGCATATATTGGTTGAGCCAATATTTTTCTACAATCACGATAAGAATGAACATTGATTTTAAAATATCAGAGGAAATTTTTAGTAGTTTTAGTAGTTGGGAAAATGAGTTTTAGAAAAAAACTCAACAAAAATGAGATAGAGAGGGTAGCATGGAATGAATCATGTACTAAAAATGAGGAGTACTAGTAGAATACTTGCATGCATCATAAGATACACACACACACACATACACACACACATATATACACACATATACATACATATATATATATGTATGTATATGTGTATATATATGTGTGTGTGTGTGTGTGTGTGTGTGTGTATCTTATGATGCATGAAATATTCTACTAGTACTCTACACACACACACACACATATACACACACACATATATACACACATACACATATACACACACACACACACATGTGTGTGTGTGTGTGTGTGTGTGTGTGTGTGTATGTGTGTATATATGTGTGTGTGTATATGTGTGTGTGTGTGTAGTAGAGTACTAGTAGAATACTTTCATGCATCATAAGATACACACACACACACACATACACACACACACACGTGTGTGTGTGTGTGTGTGTGTGTGTGTACATATATATATATACATATACATATATATATATATATATATATGTACATATATATATATATATATATATTGTAAAAACAAACAATCTTTAACATGTTATTTTTGTAGCGACATGCATTCAAATTGCGATATCTTGGTCATTTTTCAACGAAAATGAATGATTCAAAATGATATGGAAATATCAAATCATGTATAACAAGATACATAAATTGTTTGAGATTTTTTATGATATGCGAGAAGTTTGTATAAAAAAATGCTGTCTTATCAAAAATAGTCTATAACATTTTATTTTCTTTTAAACAATGTGCATTCAAACTATGATATCTTGTTCGTTTCTAAACAAAAATGAGCGATTCAAAATAAAATGGAAAGCTCATGTCATGTAAAACCAAACCCATAAATTTTTTGATCTATTTCTTTATGAGCCACGAGTAGCTTGCATCAGAAAATGCTGCTATTTTTCATACGTGATCTCTCTGTATCGGATGAATCTTTTTCCTTTGAACTCCTCTAAATGTGCCATGTATGTTGATTTTGTATTTTCCTGATAATTATGTCATCTAAAAAATAGATTATTGTAACATATAATTAGCTCCTTCAAATTGAAATCTCCAATAATTATTGAAAATAATTTAGAATAAGTCTCTCTCCTTAAATAAATAGAGTCAATTTAGGAGCACTCTTTGCATGAGAATTAATTGATTAAAAGATATGCAATCTATAGCATTCATTAAATGTAAATTTATTTCCTCTTTGTATGCAAAATTTATTTCTAAATCAATTAATTTGACATGCAAGGAATATCTTAACAAAAGTTGACTAATTCATTAAGTAAAAGATATAAAATAGGAATGCATGCTATTTGAATTTTTCTAACAATTGCATGAGTCATTGCATGCGAAAAGAAAAGTCTCACTTCATAAATGTAAGAGTTAAAAATAGAATTCTCTTCTTGCATGTTTGAACTTTTCAACCAAATGAGTTGTTATATGAGAGAATAATGCATACCTTTTTGCATTTGTCTACCATGTTCTATAGCCTTCATTATTATTGTAGATTCATTTTTGATTGTAGGAATTTGAGTTGCACTGAGATGGAGTTTTTCCTTCAACATGACATTTCCTTCCTCCGTGATAGAAGAAACTTAGATTTTCCTTCAACTCCTAATCTGTTTACACAAATATTCCACAATTTTTTTTCGACTAACATGCACAAAGTTAGTTTTTTTTGGTATTTATTTCATGCATAAACTATTATTTAATCTTTGTAGAAGTAACATTACATGCAAAAAAATATATTTTAGAATAGGAAAATCTCATTGCATGAAAATAATAAGCATGAAATGATGTTTCCATTTTATTGGGGGGTTGCTTTTAGTAATCTCCGGAAGGTTTCTAAATCTAATTATAGAAATAAAATTTAATCTATTTGCAGAAAAGAAATATTAATCTATTTTATAGAAAAGAAATATTAATTTATTTGCAGAAAATAAAATTTTAATGAAACTATCACCAAATACTTCATGTCATAAATTTTTCTAAGAGGTATTCTAGTGTCACTAGAATACTCTTTTAGAAAAAATTGAGTCTCCTAATAACACCACAATCCTCGACAATGACGCTGAAATGATGAAGTTCATTAATCCTCTTCATTAATAATGCCGATCCAGGTTGGTGTTTGATGATCAGTATGCAAAAGGATAAAGAGATATTTAGAAAACAACTCATTCAAACACAATCCAAACTTGCATAAATTGAAAAGCACACTTGCGAAATGAAAAAACACACTTGTAGAAATCAAAATCACACTTGCATAAAAGAAATCACACTTGTAGAAATGAAAGCACACTTGCATAAAAGAAATTGCTGAATTGGAAATAAATGAAAAAAATACCTGTAATTTCACAACAAACTGAATGAAAATGAATATTACAATACAAGGAGAAAAACAATACAACAAAATGATAATCACAAAAAAAAGAATAAACATAAACATAAATTATTACAATACAAAAACACAAATACACAGATCCATCTTCCTTGGAATGAGTGGCAGATTATTCTTTGGAAGAGGATTTAAATCATGCTTCCAAGATCTTAATTCAAAACTTTAGAATATTGGAGAGAAAAGAACAAATTTTCATTGCTTGGTAAAATATTACATATAAGAGTGTGGAAGGTTGCATTTATAATTCATGCATCTAACCAACTCTTTTTTTGGGAATACAATCTAATCTTCTCTTTATTATAATTTACTTAGTCAACACACCAAGAACTAACTACCTATTCTTGGGCGGATTTATTCAAAGTAATAAATCCTAAACAAACTTGACTACAACCATCCACTTATCATGGAGAATATTTCTACAACTCATCCCTTTAATATAGGAACAAAAAGTGGGAGAGTAATTATTCAACATTCTTAATACTATTCCACTATTTTCTCATCCTTGAAACATGGAGAGAAAATGGAGGAGTGCTAAGTCCATGACTTTGAATTCTTCTTGGAATGCCACATGCATGCATGACTTTGGATTGCCACATGTTTGGATCTTTATTATTAGTTGATGACGTGGAAGGAAATAGTGGGCTGAATAGTTCAGTGCTCCTTTACATTATTTTAGAACAAATAAAAATACTTTCACTAGTTGGGCATTTCCATAGTTGCGTGAAGAATTTCTGTAGCTAGGCGTTTCTGTAGCTGCGTGAAGAATTTCCATAGCTACAATCTATGAACTTGGAGTAGAGTTTCTTATGATTTATTTTCTACACACTATTGCATTCCAAATTTAGAAGAAATATTAGGAAATAAAAACAATTATATTATAAATAGATTTCTAAAGAGATGATAAGATAAATCCTATATTCTACCTTAAATATGTGATATGTTACTAAAACTACATCTAAACTCACTTGAAAGCTTTATTTTAAGAGAGAGAGAGAATAAGAGTGTTATTTGGTGATATAATGAGACATATTTTGGTCTCATCAAAGATTGTGTATGCGTCATAAGGGTTGCGTAGGCGTCACAGTCCAATGTTGAACAATTTCTTAAAGTGTGCAAAGTTGGTTTTCTTAGTTTTTCTAACACTTTGCAAGGTCTTTGTGGGACTAATGAGTGGTTTACATGATATTTTGGAGTTTCTTTTATGTTGGTTTGCTTAGTCAAAATTTATGAATGATACATTTTTATAAGGTTTGGATCATGTATGCTCTTCCCTCGCACCTTTTAGGTGATCTTGGGAACCAAAAATGGTTTAATACCTTTTCACGATTTCAAAACAACACTTCATTAAAGACTCTAAAGGAATGAATGCCAAAGTTGGGATAAAAAGAATTTTCTTTTGTATTTGAAATTTTCCATTTCCGCAATTTAGTAGGATATCTCATTGTGTATGCTCTTTCCTTACATCTTAGGATGATATTGGAAATAAAAACAACGTTTTAGCCTCATTTTATGATATTTTGGTCATTTGGAGAATTACTAACCATTGCATGAAGGACCTTATCACTTGTGAAATAATTGGGATCTAAAACAAAGGCTAACACATTTTTTGTAGGTTGCCAAATGGTGTGCGACAAAAACCACATTAAGTTTAAAGATAAAAAACACACCATATTCAAAACACTTGATTTGTAGGTTCGGATAAGGGTAAACCCGTCTGCTTTAAACTAGGAAAATTATCTTTGGCATAATCCTTAAGCTACAACAAAAGAGATGTTCCTAGGAACCCCAAAGTATTCCATGCAAGAGGGAACCTTGTGGACAAAATGGGAAGTACTCCACTTACCTACTTGATTAGTTATACATTTGTGAGTTAGAGTAAAAATTATCTCCATTGTGACCCCAGTGAAAACACAATTGAACACATTTAATGATCATTATATTGAATGGGGTAAAGTAAATGGGATACTCCAAGACTAGTTAGTGCAAATTTCTTGGTAAACCAAGCTTACAGAGGTAGTTTGTGGCACTTATTTGAGAGAACTACATAAAAAGCTATATCATATTGGAGCCCACTTTACCATATCAAGCCATCATGTTTTATAGAGATCTCAAGAAGTGACAAATTGTTTGGAGTACAAACCTTGTTATTCAAACAAAGAGAGAGTCCACTTAAGTTGAAAGTAAATGTTATTCATCATGATATCTACGACGTGTTACTTTGTCCTAGTTTTTCACTTGTCCTAAGATAAGGAAAAACTTTGCTAAAGTTACACTTAGTTTGTTTCATCCTCACTTGATCTACACCTTTGCTATATTATTTTCCATTTTGGGAAAAAGGAGAAAAAAACGTGTGAATACTACTAGAAATAATCATGTCCACCAATTTTGTAGTCTACTTATTGTTATCTAATTTTACTACCTTGGTGAAATTTGACAATGGGAAAACTTGCATTGTGAGAATAAAATTGAAGGGCCACATGTGAGAAAATGGAAAAATATAGCATTATATAATTGATCCTCATCCAATGGTATTGAGGAGCATAGAAATCTCTGAGAAGGTTGGAAGAATGGAAAATTGTATGCTTAGAGCCCAATTGATCTACTTCCTAGCTCACCGAGTTGTTTACATAGTACACGAGCTATACAATAAACCGAGCTAGTGAGGGAAGTCCTAGCGAGTTATTTATGAAACAAGTGGTACTAAGCCCTTAATCGAGCTATAATAATGAAGGCTTGGGTGAGAGATGTAAGACATGCACCCAATCTCACAAAACTATTAATTGAGTTGTGTTTGAAATCTTGATTGAGCTAAGAAGTCATGGGTGAAATCTTTAAAATACCCGAGCTATCTCTTCAAGGGTCGAGCTCCTTTGGCATGGGTGAGATAAATGGAGTAAATGAGCTATTTTCATGTAGATTCGAGCTGTTGTTTGAGTGCATCAAAGCTCTTAACCGAGCCACTTCAAGAATAAGGGGACCGAGTTGCTCCATGTGGGATCATGCTCTTTAAGATGGCGGGCTAATTTTTAAGGTGACAAATAATGGGGGAACTTGAGTAAGGAAGGTGAGTTGTTTTTATGCAGAGTCGAGCTACTCGTACACTTTGGTGATGATGAAATAATTTGTTTTAGTAGCACCATTGAGCTCATAAACAAGCTATCTCTCTCACGACTTGACAGATTATAGATTTGGTAGCTGAGCTCCTTGTGATGCATTAAACCAAGCTGCCATGGATGAACAAAGTCTATGTTATTGGGCCATTGCATATATGAGTGGAGTGGATGAGGCTTGGCCTAGCGGGGTGAATCAAGCTCTATTGGAGAGATCTGAAATGGGAAGCTTTATGAGGACTTAGCCAAAATGATGAAGGGAAGCAAAAAGACTCGACAAGCTAAGTTTGGGCCATAGATCTTTGTGGAAAAATTAGAGCTAAGAGGCCCAAATGGCCCAAGTGATGTGCATGCTCACAAAAATTGAATTCACCACAGAGGAAAATTGTGGGTAAAACAAAAGAAAGTGGTCCATGCACCCTAGGAACATCTAGGTGCCAAAAATATGAAATAGCCGCAAGGAGTTAGGAAAGGAAAGGCCAACTTGTGGGGATTCAAGCTCGGGCCTTAGTACGTGCTATGGTGGATGATGCTACAAAGAACGATGCAGAAATGCAGAGGTTAGGAGCCCAATTGGCCCGAGCTGAGTTAAGAAAGGTTAAACACATAATTTTAAAACCCACATAGAAGGGAGGATTCACCAACGTAACATCGAGTTGGCGGTGATGATGATTTGAGCATGCGGACATGGAGGAAGGTAATACCACCGAGTTGGTAGGGAATGAGTCCACGGTTAAATTCATGAGAGGTCTCAACATGGCACCATTCATTAGGATGATCCCAATATCTAGGATGGAGACTCGAAACTTGTGGGGACATAAGGGGTTCTTTGCATAAAGGCATGTTGCTTGGTGGAAAGGTGAGGTAAGCGCTGCTTGAGTTGGAGATAAAACAATGTTTACAAGCCCAATGCAAACTAAAAATAGTGACTTGACGCTAGGAAAAGGTAAATCGGTTTTGGTACCAATACAAAGTCCGAGGAGGTAGGAAAATATCCAACTTGACGAGTCGATACAAGATTTGGATATTATTTTAATACTTAGACATTAAATCAATTTCCACCTTAAAAGGAAATCAAACTAGAATGGGTCCACCATTTTTCAAATTCCCTAATGCATTTTAATTATGTAGAAACATTGGAGAAAGGAGAGAAATATATTAAAATTCATTTCACTAAATATTAAATACACAATCTCGTGAAATGCAAGAAATACTCATGCGAAACCAAAAATAGTTGCCTAAGCTCGAGATGGCCATATCTTGGGCATCCCTTAATGGATTTTCACAAAATTGATCTCATTAGAATCATGATTATGATATATTCACACAACACCCAAGAAATATAGAAATTGATGAGGATGCGAAGGGTGTATTTTTGTAGAAAAGAAACATAGTTCAGATTGGTTGTTGTAGATTGGTTAGAAGTGTAATAAATGGGTATGGATAGACATTTCTCCACTGCTACAAGTTATGGGGTGGTATGGGAGGCTCTTATAGGTCAAAAATCATGTTTTCTACCCACTTTTGGTACTTTTTAAGTAAAATAAAATGAAAATACAATATTGCAAGAAAAATCTCTCTCCTTCATTCTCTAAAAATTGAAGTGTTGTCTCATTGTAAAAGGGGATAATTTGAGTAGCAAAACTCTATCATTTTGATTTTGTGAAGATAATGTTTTGTAGGCCTTTATAGTGGAATATTTACATGGTGATCCAGGCATTTCCTTTGTAATAGTTTGAACTATGCATATCAATGAAGTAATAGATGCAAGTTTGTGGATGTATCTTCCCTTGCTGTGTTTATTTGCATTCTTCTTGCCTCTTCAATCTTATTGCAGGTGTATTGTGTCTATTCTATGCTTTTGCAGGGATTCATTATTATTGTGTATGCATGGAAATGTTGTTGTTATATTATGGAGAACTATTATCACCCTTTCTAATATGCATTTTACTCCCATTTTCACACATTGGGAATTGTTCTCATACCCTTATTTTGGTGCATCACCTCTATAGTGTAGTTTTTTTTCACTTTCATGTTATCTTTCTCTCTCTCTCTATCTCTCTCTCTCTCTCTCTTTTTTTTTCCTTAGAAGGTTAGAATAGGATTAGGTAGTTTTCTTGCCTACATTAGGAGTAGCTTATGGTAGGTAGTTTAGGAGCAAGAACCAACTTTCTTTGGAGGGTTATCTCAAGCCCACAAGTCCCACAACTTGAGAGGTAACCCAATGTTACACAAATTACACCGAATACCCCATCTCAAACTAGGCCATTTGGGTGGTGATGTAATTTGGTGATTATAGTTCGGCATGTTGAGTGGGATAGAAGAAAGTCTTCATTTTATCATTGCAACAAGTTTGATGTGCTCTTGTTGTAAATTTATATCTTATAAGAGGATTTGAAATCATGTATCGAGTGACTCCAAAAGGGAAAAATTCAGTGGTATTAGTAGCCTAAGCTTGTCAAATTTATGAGAAGAATTCAAACAAGGTCAAGGACTAGAGAAGAAGGTGTTTTTGAATACTTGCAACTATCTCTAATAAGAGGAAGAATGGGAAGAAGAGCTCAAAGTATCCATCTTCACCAAATAGAACACTATCTACACCTCTACCCAGTAGGGATTTCATTCAATAAACTAGAGTCCTTAAACCAATTAGAATGGCTCATCAGCCACAACCAAAAAATCATTTTATAGGAAACAACCCACTTGCTATCAATGCACAAAATCCAATTCCATTTGCAACATTGAAGAACATCCCGTATTTCATTGGGGAGAACCATAAAACTCCAATTGATCACATTCAAGACATTGCAAATGTATGTGCTATACATGAGGTTAATGAAATGGATAAGGCAATCAAATTATTGGATTCTTATTTCAAAGAAAAATCTCTATAATGGTTCGAGGCCTAGGGGCAAGATCAATTCAAAATTGGGATCAGTTGTGTGTATCTCTTTATGGTAAATTTGGGGAAAAGGTGGATAATTTATCTCTCATGGAGAAATTAACCACAATCAAGAGAGCACCAAATGAATAAATGGCTGATTTCAAATTCATATTTCAAAGGACATGGGATAGGATTCCACTTGCTGTGAGACCAACAACTGAAGGTACCTTCCTTTACTTTCTAAAAACTTTAAATTCTTATATTTCCATGATGATAAAATCTATCGGAGGTACAACTTTATCCGCAGCCTATAACATTGCTATCAGAGCTAAAAAGTGTCTAATTCAAGTTGGTAAACTTACACCTAGGCCACCTAATCCTATTTATCTAGAATTAGGGAGTCCAAACACTAGTCAAGCACCTACATTAGCCCATATTCCTCCCCAAAAAAATCAGATCTCTACTGAAGCTTCTACCTCTTCTTCTAGTACCTAAAATGAGCTCCAAGAAGTCATGAAACAATTGCAAAACTTAGGAAACGAGTTGGTGAAAATTAAGAGGCAACAAGCTCAAAATCTTAGATCATACCAACTGTTGGTGCTCAATTTGATCTCACCCCTTTTATCTGATATTTAATTTTAAAGTCTTCGTGTTTGATTGTCTATTATCAAAATGTTTACATGTCGAGGGGGAAAATCCTGATCGAAACTATGTTGAATCCGATCTAGATGTTGTGAAAATCCTTTATATGGTCAAGGATCATAAAATGTACTTGATGCTTAAGGGTTCTTGTGAAATTATTTAAAAAGAGTCATGAAAAACCATGTCATCCCTGAGTTTTCTCGGTAAAATGTGTAAACTGTAAAAATTCTCGAAAATTTGGTGATTTGCGACACAATGCTATTGGTTTCATTGATGCGGGTATATCGGTCAAAATTATAAAAGAGAAGTGGATCTCAATTCTGATGAGAAATTTTTCCCTAAGTATGAAGCATGACATGAAGGGTATCCACATGTCCCTTCATTAAAATTTTAGAAAGGTAAAAGGAATGGGAGTTCTCGAGCGGCGAGCATCAACCACGTGGTGAAAGCATGATGAAGTAGTCCAAACATCAAGAATCAAAGAAAATGAGAAGGATGCCTAGGATTCCATGCGTCACATAGGCACAAATTTAGAAAGAGATAGAATGGGAAAGGCCCTAAGATAACGCGATGCCTCCATGTGGCATACAAGGAAAATACCACCGCCAAAGGGACCAATCAAAGAGATGTAGGGCCTATCAAAGGATGTCTTCATACCGGTGAAATGTAAGTGTTGGAAAGTAAAAGGGTACACCTATTGAATCAAGGAAAGATCGAGATATGAGTAAGTAATCTACACCTAGAAATAAAAGAGGAAAAGGTTCGGAAAAATCAAACCTAGAAATAAAATGAGGGACAGTGTGAAGTTACAAAAATAAGTTCAAACTAGGAACTCCAGTATGAATGTGCTGATTGCCAAGATGCTCATGGTTCGAATTTATCGATTCTGAATGGTGTCACCCATTCAAAAACTACAAGTTTTTTTATTCCTTCAGGGATAAAAGAAGGTTGTGAAGATGAAGCCCGATTATGAAGACCAATGTATAAGCTTAGGCTTGTTTTCCTCTAAAAATTCTTCATCTTAATTACATTCAATATTCTTATTTCATGAGAATTGAACATGGTTCTGAAATAATAATTACAAATATACATGCAAATTTGATAAAGTATAATGAACCTTTATTATTTTTCCAAATAAAATTGTAAAATACATTATAAAGGTCATATGCTGATATAACATCTCTCGAATTGGTTGTATTGTGATTTGAAATCAAAATCGGGATTCTATTGGGGCCCCCCCATGATGAAGAAAGTTGTATACAAATTAGGAAGAAAGGACACAAGAAGAGAAACAACAGTCATCCATCAACTAATCCTACTTTGAATTCTCCTCCAAATGGGAGGATCTTGATCAACAAATTGTTCTTCCTCGATATGAATTCATTTAAACCTTGAGATGTCTGAAAAAATACAACTAACTCCGATAGATTTTGAGACATCCCCATATCCATCAATGACTCAACAGTCATCCTGGGACCATCCATGATATTTACCCAAATCAATCTTCTTCTCGATAAGAAGATACCCAAGATAAAAGGTCCAAACCACCCTTGGGAAATGTTATTTTCTATTTTTCCTTATAAGGGATGGATTTACTTGGGAGAAAACTCGAGGAGGAGACTGTGTCCCTTGGACTTAATGGAAAATTGGAAGGTGGGCTTGCCTTTACCTTCCTTAGTGGCTATTCATGTTTCAAGTGTCTATTCATGTTCCTATTGCAATCTTATGTTAGGAATTCCTCTAAATCACACAAGATCTTATCCTTATGGTAGTATTGTGGTAATTGCAATTGTGTTGTGAGAAGAGCTTTCATTTCATTGTGCAATAAACAGTTTTAAATTCACTTTACTTCCATTTTGTTGATACAGGTTGTTTATTAGTCTATGAGTGTATCTTAGGCATGATAGATCAAGGATTCTTGATGTTTAATTGAGTCTTTGACATGAGATTTTATGTTTAAATTCTCAAAGAATGTGTGAAACCATGTATCTTTGGGCTTCCATGGGTGCACATCTTCTAGTTGAAGGTTCATTGTTGGTTATTTGAAGTGTTTTCATCATCTTAGTTAGCAAATATTCCAGCACATATCAAAATTTATTTAAGATTTGGTATAATCAACTTTATCCTGCTTAATTTTCTAGCAAAATACATCCATAATCGATAAATCCTACAAGAACCACCCCTGTTTGCACTGTTTATCCATAAATACCAAGGAGATTAGTTGAATTTACCCATTCTTTATCAAAAATATACAGGATAAAGTTGGTTCTATTGTTGTATTTAGTAACTGAGTCTTATATAAGAGACATCTTCATTCTCTAGGGTGACAACTTGTGAGAGTTAGATTATGTTGTATTGACTAGTTTTTCTCAAGGTTATTTTTCAATATCATAAAAGGAGAGTCAAATATTGTTGATCCATTCATTTCCCTTATAAATATAGGTTACAAAATGGGTCCTCTCACCTTGGTTGAAGGCACAACCTAAATTAGTAAGGGTAGGTCAAACCCTTAGCACAGTGTTATCCAAAATTTCCAAGCTCGAGTGACAAAGAGTCAATTAGATATTTCCCGTATACAAAATGACTTAATTTTTAATCTATCTTTCTCTATGCTTCTGCTCAACCTATTGATGCTACTTGACTTCAAAGGGAGAACTGATTTGGGTACCAACACTAGCCTCAAGCCCAACTGAATAGACCCCTGTATCGGCCTAATAGGCCACTTGCTCAAGCTACAAATCGAGAACTAAGAGAAACCTCCTGTTAATAGGCCGTTTCAGCCATATAATCCTACTATCGCATCCACATCTAGAGTCATGGTGCTATTTTAAATAACATGGCTCAAGAATATGACTAGTGTTTCCCATGCAATCACCCCCATAATCAATCAACATGCTTTAACAAAGGCTCTCAACCAAGAAGTGATGGTGACAATGACTAGTGTTGAACCAAAAACAAATCTAGAAGAAAATCAATAGCGAAGATACTCAAGAGGCACCTCCTAATGAGACCACACTCATTAATTTGTAAGATGAATATTTCGTGGAATAAATAAGGTGTTTCACCAATAAGTTTTACGTTTTCTAGAATGAAATAGATAAAAGGTAAATGGTTGAGGAATACCCAGTGAGGCAAATGTGGAGGGTAGAATGTGCGCGTTGTTGACGTTATCCAAGATGATCGTAGAGAACTCATTTTTGTCTAGGAAGGACTACCTATAGATGCAAAGAAAGAACACAAAAGAGTATTAAATAACATATGATAATGGAATGCTTAGCGTATGCTAGATCCAGGAAGCGTGGTGCTTCCTAGAGAGGTTGTCAATCCACTGTTTAATAACAATTCAATGTGAATAAACAACTGAAATAAATAAGTCCTATTGCAATGTAATGATTTAGGCTCCTCATACACAAAATAAACTAGATTTTATGCTAGATATCAAAATAACACTAAATATAATTAGAATCGGGGTTTGTTCGGTCGAGACGGGTCTAAGGTCTAGTATGGAGTCCAGGGGTTGAATGGTTGAGGTTTGGGTTGGTTTTGGGTGAGTCGGAAGCTTGCTAGTATGAGAATATAAAATGACATAGAGACCAATATCAATATGGTGATCGATTCTAGTATGGGGACTAAACCGACGGCGGCCAAGGAACTGATGTTGGTAGGGGAAATAGGTAATGAACTATTAAAAATGGGTTTTAGGCCCCTCTGATTGCACAAAGAGTGAGAGTAGTGTGGTTTGGGTCGTAATATGGATGGAAAGATTTAGGAATACTAAGGAGTTTTAGAAGGGTAAAACAACTTGGGGTGGTTGAATAGTGGGTTGGTGGGAAGAAGATGATGTACGGGTAACAAAAGAAATAAAATATTGAAAGAAGCAAGAGATCTATAATGGGATAAGCACAAATGATTAAAATCATAGTACTTAGTATTTTTTTAGATCCTGTGAGTTGAGATGGTTGATGATTGCTCAAAGAAGAGGTGCTCGAGTCTAGTGCCTTGACAGAGAACATGTGTGCTCCCATGAGTATTCTAATGCTCTAAAAGGAGAATTGACTACTTGTCTTGCACTATGGTTGTGTGTGTTCGTCATCTAGATGCAGGAGGGCTTGAAGATTCATTTTTAATGCAATAAGAATCCAATAACTGAATAACCAACCTCAAAAAAGGGTTGTAAAATTCTATATAAAGGAACTGATGGTGGTTTAAGTGACCAACATCATCTCAAGATAAACCAACGTTGGTTAGGGTGAAATAGTTTTTTACCAAAAATAGGAAGATCTTCCCAGATTTTGCATGCTTTCCTTGTTGGGTCTACTTAGGAAGTAGATTTCATGTGAGAGAAGGTACAAAGATATTAGAAGAAGTCCATTTAGGTTTAGGAATAATTCTTAGTTAGTTAGGTCAAGTAGTGACTTAGCATTGGGAGTGACGACTTAGTCTTGGAGAGTGATGACTTAGTCTCTGTGAGTTAATTACCCTAGAATGGGTCCAGGGTGAGGTGTAATGATGAGGTGGAGGTGTGAGGATGAAGTTAACTTAATTTAAATAATTAACTTAATTAATAATTTTAGGATGAATATTAATATGGGATGAAGGGGTCATGATTATTTAAATGTTTTACGTTAATTAATTGAAGGGGACTAAGGGGGTGTGACCCAAATTTGGTGTCTACATTAGGTTCCATCTTAGGGTGTGGCAACCAACACAAGGTCTAAGAAGAGGAATATTGAAGAAGGAAAATTGTCTAATCCAAGTGCTTCGTATCCCTCTATCACTCTACAAGGTGTCAACAATCAAAGTGCATCTCCAAATGTGCAAAATTAGTCTAAACCACCTTCTAGACCAAAACATGTTCCAGTTGTAACAACTCATGTATAAGAGAGGGTTGTGTAAAGAAAAGGGAAATATAAGGATAAGACTTCTCCATTCATCATCATTGAGGAAATGAAGAAAAAAATGTAAATATTTCAATGTGGGAGTCATTAGCTATCCCAAACCAAAGAGATCTGCTATCGGATACCATTGAAAATTGGTCAAAGATCGAATTAGTCATACAAAGATCAAGAGAAGGTACTCATAAATGTAACTCAACAAAAAGGAAATAAAGGAGGTCAACAAGGTAGAAAAATGAAGCCCCCTCCATTTTATATATCTTTGATCATTAGGAACAAGCTTGTACACAATTGCATGATTGATTCGAGAGTAAGTAGTTCTGTGATGCCTAAACAAATAGCTGATCAGATGGGCCTTCAGTATGAAGTCATCTCTAGAGTAGTATAATTAGATGGAAAAATAGTGACAACTATTTGAGTAATCAAGGGTTTGAGCCTTAAACTATATGTATGCCCAAATGTCATGGTCTTGCAAGATGTCTTAGTTATTGACTTACCACCATTCTTCGCATTGTGTTTATCAAGAGACTTCAAATAAAATCGGGTGATACTTGTCTGTGACTAGACAAAAATGTTATTCAAAACAAGGTATGGAGTTAAGGCTACAATCAAGTCTGAACCAATATAAAATTTCAACATAAAGCCTCACATGCCAAGACCAATCAATGCAAATTGTTCATATTTTGATCAAGAATATTTCCCAGGAATGTATGAAAAAGATACCAAGGTTGGAAAAATTCCATACTTGAATCTTAATCAATGGGCTAATAAGAGGCATGCATTTGATCCTTACAAATAAATGGAACAAGTTGAGTTAGGAATTTATTTCTTACATGAAGAAAATCCACCTCTCCCGAGCATCACCAAGTCGATCACAAAGATGACAATGAGATATGACAACTATTCTTTAATGGATCAAGAAATAGACAAGGTGCTGGAGGAGGGGACATGCTTGTTTCACCTCAAGGTACAAAATATTACTCAACCTTCCATTTTAAGTTTGTTTTATCAAACAACATAACTGAATATGAAGCTTTGATTCATAGATTGCATTGGGAAAGAAAGAAAGGTATTAAGAACTTGCAAGTGTTTGGGGATAGTGAGTTGATTGTAAACCAAGTTAGAGGGAAAAATGCTGCCAAGAATGATCTCTTGAGAAATTACAAGAATCGGGTATGGGATCTTATTGAATATTTTGAGGCATTTGGCATCAATTCCATTCCAAGAAAGAAGAACAAGGAAACAAACATACTTGTAGTAGAATCAGGGCAGCATTTGATGTTGTGGAAAGTATCAATAGTGAGTAGACATACCCTCATATCAAAGTTTTTATATGATAGATTATCCTGATAATAATATTAGGTGGCAAGTCTTGAAAATGATCAACAAATAATCAACTTTTTACTTGACGAATATGATTTCTCCATTGTAAAAAATAAAAATGGAGCGAAGTATGGTGACCAAGTGGTACAAATTGAGAACTAAGAAACTACTAAAGGGTTTGGTGACTTTGGAATCAATATTCAACCCAAATGATTAGTTCGGAAAGAAGGTAAACATTCGGTAAAGGGTGAAGATTCGAGCCTATTTTGGTAGGAGAAGACAAGGTAATGAAAATTGTAAAATTAAGTACCCCGTAAGAGAAATTTGTTTTTTTAAACTTTTTCAAGAGTTTCCCGATGACTTTACCTATACTCATAAAGATTTAAGAGGTTTCAACCCAAAATTGGCTCAACATATAATTGAATTGGATCCATAATCTAAGCCCATCGGTAGAAGCAAAGACTAGTGAATCTTCATATTGAACCTCTCGGGAAAAGAGTTGAACAAGTTGATTGAAGCTAACATAATCTTCCCTATCAAACATTCAAGTTGGGTTGAAAACTTATTGCTAATGATAAAGAAATGGAAATATCAGTTGTGCGTGGAATTTTGTGATTTGAATAAAGTATCTCATTAGTGTGAAATCACAACACCCCCAAATGAGTTATGGATTTGATTTTCTAAGGCAGGGTCATTTGGTGTGATTTTCATAACATTGGATCATTCCCCAAGCTATGGGACTTGCAAATGGGAATGATCCTCCAGAGAAGGCTGGTTCCTCTTCCTAATCCTAGCACTAAACTACTTCTAAGGAAGGAAATGTGACTATCTACTCCTAATATAAAAATTCCAAGGGACCAAGGAGAGAGAGAGAGAGCATGAAAATAAAGAAATCCTACACTATAGAGGTGATAACACCGAGAAAAGGGAATTGCTGATCACAAACCCAACTAGCCTGAAATGGAGAGAGGTGAGAAATGGAGAGGATGGACAAATGCATCATAGACCAAGGATAAAGTTCACATAGAACACCATTTCAAACCCCTTAAACACATCTCCCAAAACCTGTAATGGACATCAAAGATATGCACAATATACCCTGCAATGGTGAGAGGTAAGAAGAGACAACAAAATGAGCAAAGGATGGACAAAATGCATCACGAAACATATTTTATTTCTCCAGGAGTTCACACAATACACCATTAACGGGAAAGAGGAAAGAAAATGCCATTACAAAGCCAAGGGAGGAGGCTTAAACTCCACATTTGACCCTGGAGAAGAAAGAGAGAGGGGGGGTAGGGAAGAAGAATGAACAACCCTTTACAATGAATCCTGCCCCTATATTTATAGATTTGATCGGAGAGAAGAAAGAGAGAGGGAAGTGGGAAAAGTGGGTTGAAGCTCAACCACTACTGTTAATGCTTTTGATAAAATATGCCCCAAATCCATCTTTACTGCATGATTCCTTGATTCGATGCCTTGAAAGAAGAGGAAATGGTGGAAACAAATCAAATCTGATCTGGTTGTTGAGACAGATGGATCCTACATTGAAGGCCCGAAGATGTTTCCTCCATTTTCCTTTACCTAACCCCCTCAAAAATTAAAGTCTCAAACCTCCATGGCATAGGTGAGGCCGAGATATTTCCAATGGTGTTAGATTCACGATATTTCAAGCCCTGAGTCAAAAGATATGCCCCTCTTGATATAACACATGGAGGCACCGCACTTGCTTGAAAACCTGACCCAAAGTTTTCCTTTGGAGGAGCATCGAGTTGACACTTGTCGGCCTCCGCTGATATGTGGAATTTTCAATGGTACCTATTACTTTTAGACTTTGGGCTATGTGGTGAGTTCGTGCTCATTTGGGTCTCCACCTTAGCACCAACTCTTGGAGATGTGCCACACTGACACTTGGTGTTCTCCGCTTACACTTTTATACTTAGCCAAGTTTTGAAGCCTTCCTTGTCTTCCTTTTGACTCTGTCTAACCATTTGCTATGTGGAGGGTTGACACAAGTTGGAGTCTTCCTGTAACTTAGAGAATGGATTTAAGATGTGGAAACGGCCTGATAGAGTCATTTCCTTTGCACAGGGTCCTTTAGTCTCTCTTGGCCTCCGCAAATCCATGGTAAAGTTCTTCTGACGTGAATTTTTTTAGGATTTTAATGAGTTTTATTAGGTTCCTCTTATGCAGGGGATCATGGCCGATCCAATATTTGGCATGGGGAAAATATGGATAACAATTTGGAAACTCACGGGGACATCTGCCTGCTAGATGAAGAGACCAATGACCTAGAAGCATCCATTGGGTATGGAGTCTACCTGATAAACATGAAACTAATCTAAACTTTTAAAACTGACCCCTAGGCCACTTGGAAACCCATTAGAATTGAAACTGATCTTGACCAAATGCTAAGTCCAAACACTACATGAGAGCAACAACACTTTGCAACAACACTATGTACAAAACTAGAAATCATACATGCTCTAAGTAGAACATGCATAGTGTGCAAAGAACTTCGATAGAAAAAAGTCTACTCCTACTCCTACACTAACCAGAGAGAAAGAATTCTAAATAAAGCCTGCTACAGGTAGGGAGAAATAGATTCCCTTTCTCAAGAGGGGAAGCCATGTAAATGATTTAACACTAAATATAGTTGCCCGTATGAGTGAAAAATTGACAATAAGTCGGTCCTCCACCAAAATCATCAAGGTATCAGCATTAATGGAAAATACCTCCTCAAGCTAACTTGCATCAGAATTTTAGAGGTGTTGATGATGACCCTTGGTACTTTGATGCTCATCCTCATGCCCTAGAGTAGGCATGACTAGTTTTGGCTTCTCCCTTGGCTCTAATGAAGCCAAGTATCTGATTGGGAAAGGTATGGTCCTTTGAATATGCCCATGGTTTTGAACTCTAACTCCAAGAATGGAGCCTTCTTGCTGACTCTCATGGATGGATGGTGTGAGAGGGATTACAACATCTTCCTACCTTTTCTATTCCTTCTCCTGTGAAGAAAATGGGAGAGCCATGTCTTCCAATCTTGGTTCCAAAGGGCTATTATGAAGTGTAGGTTGTTGTTCTTGAATGTTCTCCTCCATGGCAGTAGGATCATGTGCTTGGGATGTGAGAGATGGAGGAAAAATTATGTGATCTCCATGGGTTCCCCTCCATCAAGGCAATCCTCCAAGTCAGACAGGTAATCAGTGCTTAATCTCCTTCATGGTGTCCTCCTCATCTACAATTGAATCACCATGGTTCCCTTCATCCTCAAACTTGAAGTTTGAAATCTCAAACTCTTCTTCAATATCGAGCTTGAAGGGTATGAAGTGGGAGGAAGAACTGAAGGTTCTTCTCGTGGCCTTCTTCATACTTTGAACCTCGAAAATGTATGGTCATCCTCCTTAGCTGAAATGTACTCCTCTTCTTTTGGATTAGGAGTATCTCCTTCCCTTGATTGTGCTTTGTAGCTCGATCTTCCACAACTTTCAGCTTAACCTCAGCCTCATCCATAGGCTTAACCAACACCGGAACTTTTGAAAACTCAAATTTAGTTGCCCAACTCTTCAGATTTTCTATCATTTCTTCTCTATTGGGTTCCTCTTTTTGATGTTCTCCTTGGCTGGTTTTTGGATTCCCTTCCCAACATGGACTTGGGAAGGTAAGAGGAGTGGTGGGTGGGGTCTCCACTATTTGTTCCTTTATTTGTGGCAGAGGGGAAGGTATATATTTTGGCTCTTGTGAGGGGGACACAGATTCGAAAGGGAAAAGAGAAGAGGAAAGGAAATGAGATGGAAGACTAGGGGATGGAGAAATGGATTTCACACTTGGGACAACATATAATGGCAAGCTTGGAAATTGAAGCTCAAATTGAGATGGTGCTTCTTGAGTAGTTGAGAGAAAATTACCAGATAATGGTGTAGGATTTACCCATTGACAAGGCTGCTTGGCACCAAATTCATAGACCTCAATCTCCTCAGTCCATTGTGCAAGTTGGGGCAACATTTCAACCATGAAGTGTAGCTTCTCCTAAGGGTTGTAATGTCTTGGAAAAGGGCCTTCCCATGGATAAGGTGCCCTACAACCAATCTCAAATGCCTTCATTCATGTTATGCCCCTTGACTGAACCATGTCAGCCTCCATTTTTTGAATCTTCTCCAGTAGATCAACATCCTTTGCATAACTATCACCATCTTATGTGTCCCCTTATCCTTGATAAGCTTCATAGTCAAACTAGTTTTGACATTGCTCATATGGGTAAGCATAATGGTCCTGGATTTGATTATAATGCTGATCTGGAGGAGTTGGGAAATACATTAGAGGTGGACTATATTACTGTAAGTGTGAGTTCCATGAAGGGAATGAATTCATGATTGCACAACCTCATGGAATGGGAGAAAATGAAAGAGATGGAAGAAGAAAATGGATGAAATGAGTGGAAATGGATGGAAAATGTTTGTAACTTAGAGAATGGGTTTTTGACTAGATGGAGTCGCCAGATGTGCCTGAAAGTGCCTCCAAAGGCTGAAATCTTCACCAAGAGCACATCGAACTTGATGAAGTGAAGTGGTAAGGTGCTTCAGACCTATCCCACTGGGCATGCCAAAAATGTTAGTGTGAAATCACAGCACCCCCAAATGAGTTATGGATCTACTTTTCTAAGGCAGGGTCATTTGGTGTGATTTGCATAACATTGGATCATTCCCCAAGCTGTGGGACTTACAAATGGGAATGATCCTCCAGAGAAGGCTGGTTCCTCTTCCTAATCCTAGCACTAGAATACTTCTAAGGAAATGTGTCTATCTACTCCTAATATAAAATTCCAAGGGACCAAGGAGAGAGAGAGAACATGAAAATAAAGAAATCCTACACTATAGAGGTTATAAGACCGACAAAAGGGAGCTGTTGATCACAAATCCAACTACCTGAAATGGAGAGAGGTGAGTAATGGAGAGGATGGACACATGCATCACAGATAAAGGATAAAGTTCACACAGAACACCATTTCAAACCCCTTAAACATAACTCCCAAAACCTATAATGGACATCAGAGATATGCATAATATACCTTGTAATGGTGAGAGGTGAGAAGAGACAACAAAATGAGCAAAGGATGGACAAAACACATCATGAAACATATTTTATTGCTCCAGGAGTTCACACAATACACCATTAATGGGAAATAGACAAGAAAATTCCATTACAAATCCAAGGGAGGAGGCATAAATTCCACATTCAACCATGGAGAAGAAAGAGAGAGGGGGGCAGGGAAGAAGAATGAACAACCATTTACAATGAATCCTGACCCTGTATTTATAGATTTGATTAGAGAGAAGAAAGAGAGAGGGAAGTGAGAAAAGTGGGTTGAAGTTCAACCACTGCTATTAATGCTTCTGATAAAATATGCCCCAAATCCATCTTTATCGCATGATTCCTTGATTCAAGTGCACTTGAAAGAAGAGGAAACAGACGAAAACAAATTGAATCTGATCTGGTTGTTGAGACAGATGGATCCTGCATTGAATGCCCAAAGATTTTTCCTCCATTTTCCTTTACCTAACTTCCTAAAAATTAAATTCTCAGACCTCCATGGCATAGGTGAGGCCGAGATCTTTCAAATGGTGTCAGATTCATGATATTTCGAGCCCTGAGTCGAAAGATATGCCCCTCTTGATATAACACATGGAGGCACCACGCTTGCTTGAAAACCCCGACCCAAATTTTTCCTTTGGAGGAGCGTCAAGTTGACACTTTTCAGCCTCCAAAGATATATGGACTTTTCAATGGTCCCTCTTACTTTTAGACCTTGGGCTACATGGCGAGCTTGCGCTCGTTTGGGTCTCCCTGGGACCAACTTTTGGAGATGTGCCACACTGACACTTGGTGTTCTCCACTTACACTTTTATACTTAGCCAATTTTGAAGCCTACCTTGTCTACCTTTTGACTCTATTTGACCATTTTCTATGTGGAGGGATGACGCAAGTTAGAGTCTGCATGTAACTTGGAGAATGGATTTAAGATGTGGAAACGGCCTGACAGAGTCATTTCCTTTACATAGTTTCCTTTTGTCTCTCTTGGCCTCTGCCACTCCATGGTTGAGTTCTTCTATGAACAATTTTTAGGATTTGAATGAGTTTTCTTAGGTTCCTCTTATGCAAGGTTATGGCCAATCCAATATTTGGTATGGGGTGAAGTATTGATAAAAATTTGGAAACTCACGGGGACATCTTCCTGCTAGATGAAGAGACCAGTGGCCTAGAAGCATCCATTGGGTATGGAGTCTACCTGATAAACATGAAAATGATATAAAATTTGAAAACTAACCCCTGGGCCATTTGGAAACCCATTAGAATTAAAACTGATCTTAAAAAAATGCCAAGTTAAAACACTGCATGAGAGCAACAACACTCCACAACAACACTATGTACAAAACTAGAAATCATACATGCTCTAAGTAGAACATGCAGAGTGTGCAAAGCACTTCTTTTACAGGAAACAAATTCTACTCCTACTCCTACTCTAACCAGAGAGAGAATTCTAAACAAAGTCTGCTACAGGGTAGGGAGAAGTAGCTTCCCTTTCTCAAGAGGGGCAGCCATGCAAATGATTTGACACTAAATATAGCTACCTGTATGAGTGAAAAACTAACAATAAGCCGGTCCTCCACCCAAATCATCAAGGTATCAAAATTAATGGAAAATACCTCCTCAAGCTGACTTGCATTAGACTTCTAGAGGTGTTGATGATGACCCTTGGTATTTTGATACTCATCCTCATGCCCTGGAGTAGGTATGACTGGTTTTGGCTTCTCCCTTGGCTCTAATGAAGCCAAGTATTTGATTGGGAAAGGTATGGTCCTTTGAATATGCCCATGGTTCTGAACTCTAACTCCAAGAATGGAGCCTTCTTGTTGACTCTCATGGATGGATGGTGTGAGAGGGATGATGACATCTTCCTACTTTTTCTCTTCCTTCTCCTGTGAAGAAAATGGGAGAGCCATGTCTTCCAATCTTGGTTCTAGAGGGCTGTTATGAAGTACAGGCTGCTGTTCTTGAATTTTATCCTCCATGGCAGCATGCTAATGTGCTTAGGATTTGAGAGATGGAGGATAAAATGATCTGATCTCCATGGGTTCCCCTCCATCAAGGAAATCCTCCAAGTCAGATAGGTAATCTACCTCCTTATTGTCCTACTGTAGGTGCTCAACCTCCTTCATGGTGTCCTTCTGATCTACAATTGAATCACCATGGTTCCCTTCATCTAGAAACATGAATTTTGAAATCTCAAACTCTTCTTCAACATCATATCTTGAAGGGGATGAAGTGGGAGGAAGAACTGAAGGTTCTTCTATGGCCTTCTCTACACTTGGAGCCTCTAAAACTGTATGGTCCTCCTCCATAGCCGGAATGTACTCTTCTTCTTTTGGATTAAGAGTAGATTCTTATTCACCTGCTTGTGCTATAGTTGGAGCTTCCACCACTTACGGATTAACCTCAACCTCATCCATAGGCTTAACCAACAATGGAACCTTTGAAAAATTAAATTTAGCAGCCCAACTCTTCAGATTTTCTATCATTTCTTCTTTGTTGGGTTCTTCTATTTGATGTTCTCTTTGGTTGGTTTTTAGAGTCCCTTCCTAACATGGATATAGGAAGGCAAGAGGAGTTGTGGGTGGGGTATCCAATAGTTTTTCCTTTGTTTGTGGTAGAGGGAAGGTATTTATTTTGGCTCTTGTGAGGGGGACACAGATTCGGAAGGGAAAAGGGAAGAGGAAAGGAAATGAGATGGAAGACTAGGGGATGGAGAAATGGATTTCACACTTGGGGCAACATACAATGGGAAGCTTGGAAATTGAAGCTCAAATTGAGATGGTGCTACTTGAGGAGTGGAGAGAAAATTACTAGATAATGGTGTAGGATTTACCCATTGACAAGGCTTCCTGGCACCAAATTCATAGGCCTCAATCTCCTCAGTCCATTGTGCAAGTTGGGGTAGCATTTCAACCATGAAGTCTAGCTTCTCTTGAGGGCTGTAATGTCTTGGAAAAGGGCCTTCCCATGGACAAGGTTCCCTACAACCAATCTCAAATGCCTTCATTCATGTTATGCCCCTTGATTGAACCATGTCAACCTCCATTTTTGAATCTTCTCCAATAGACCAACATCCTCTAGCATAACTATCACCATCATATGCATCCCCTTGTCCTTGATAAGCTTCATAGTCAAATTGGTTTTGACACTGCTCATATGGGTAAGCATAATGGTCCTGGATCTAATTATAATGCTGATCTGGAGGAGTTGGGAAATACATTAGAGGTGGACTATATTGTTGTAAGTGTGAGTTCCATGAAGGGAATGAAGTCATGATTGCACAACCTCATGGAATGGGAGAAAATGAAAGAGATGGAAGAAGAAAATGGATGAAATGAGTGGAAATGGATGGAAAAGGTTTGTAACTTAGAGAATGGGTTTTTGACTAGATGGAGTCGCTAGATGTGCCTCCAAAGGCTGGAATCTTCACCAAGAGCACATCAAATCTGATGAAGTGAAGTGGTAAAGTGATTTAGACCTATCCCACTTGGCATGCCAAAACTATTAGAGCAAAAAGACAACACCGCCAAATGAGTTATGGATATGCTTTTCTAAGGTAGGGTCATTTGGTGTGATTTGCATAACATTGGATCATTCCCCAAGTTGTGGGACTTGCAAATGGGAATGATCCTCCAGAGAAGGCTGGTTCCTCTTCCTAATCCTAGCACTAGATTAATTCTAAGGAAGGAAATGTGACTATCTACTCTTAATATAACAATTCCAAGGGACCAAGGAGAGAGAGCATGAAAATAAAGAAATCCTACACTATAGAGGTGATAGCACCAAGGAAAGGGAACTGCTGATCACAAACCCAACTGCTTGAAATGGAGAGAGGTGAGCAATGGAGAGGATGGATAGATGCATCATAGACCAAGGATAAATTTCACATAGAACACCATTTCAAACCCCTTAAACACAGCTCCAAAAACTTGTAATGGACATCAGAGATATGCACAAGTATACACCTGTAATGGTGAAAGGCAAGAAGAGACAAAAAAATGAGCAAAGGATGGAAAAAACACATCACGAAACATATTTTATTGCTCTAGGATTTTACATAGTACACCATTAATGGGAAAGAGGAAAGAAAATTCCAATACAAAGCTAAGGAGGATGCTTAAACTCCACATTCGACCATGTAGAAGAAAGAGAGAAGGGGGGCAGGAAGAAGAATGAACAACCCTTTACAATGATCCTAACCCTTTATTTATAGATTTTATTAGAGAAAATAAAGAGAGAGGGAAGTGGGAAAATCAGGTTGAAGTTCAACCACTACATCAATGCTTTTGATGCCCCAAATCTATCTTTACTACATGATTCCTTGATTTGGTGCCTTGAAAGAAGAGGAAATGATGAAAATAGATCGAATCCAATCTAGTTATTGAGACATATGGATCTTGCATTGAAGTCTTGAAGATGTTTCCTCCATTTTCCTTTACCTAACCCCTAAAAATTATATTCTAAGACCTCCATGGTGTAGGTGAGGTGAAGATCTTTCCAATGGTGTCAGATTCACGATATTTTGAGCCCTGAGTCGAAAGATATGCCCCTCTTGATATAACATGTGGAGGCACCATGCTTGCTTGAAAACCCGACCCAAAGTTTACCTTTGGAGGAGCATTGAGTTGACACTTGTCAGCCTCCACTGATCTATGGAATTTTCAACAGTCCCTCTTACTTTTAGACTTTGGGCTACGTGGCGAGCTCGCGCTCATTTGGGTCTCCACCTTGGGACCAACTCTTGGAGATGTGCCATGCTGACACTTGGCATTCTCTGCTTACACTTTTATACTTAGCCAATTTTGAAGCCCGCCTTGTCCGCCTTTTGACTCTGTCTAACCATTTTCTACGTGGAGGGCTGACGCAAGTTGGAGTCTACCTGTAACTTGGAGAACAAATTTAAGACATGGAAATGGCCCGACAGAGTCATTTCCTTTGCACAAGGTCCTTTAGTCTCTCTTGGCCTTCGCCACTCCATGGTTGAGTTCTTTTGCAACCAATTTGTAGGATTTGAATGAGTTTTCTCAGGTTCCTCTTATGCGGGGTCATGGCCGATCCAATATTTGGCGCAGGGTGAAATATGAATAATAGTATCACTCAAAGATCATTATCTACTCCCATTAATAGAGAAAATCTTACAAGTAGTAGCTAGTTAGAGAAGGTTTTCATTACTAGACGACTACTCAGGCTATAATTAGATAATGGTAAAAGAGAAGGATCAGTTTAAGATAGCCTTTACTACAAAATGGGGTACCTACACCTACAAGAAAATGCCTTTTGGAATTTCAAGCACTGGAGCAATGTTTCAACGAGTAATGGATGTGGCCTTCAAAGGGATGATAAGTGCTTGTTTACCTTGATGATATCACTGTCTTCTCAAAGAATTTATGAAATCATTTCTTTCACCTTAGGAAAGTATTCCAAAGGTGTAGAAGATTCAGAGTGTCTTTGTATCCGAAGAAGTGTGTTTTCTTAGCACATAAAGGAAAATTGCTAGGCCACATTGTTTCAAAAGAAGGACTGCTAATTGATCCCGAGAGAGTTGAAGCCATTCAAACACTTTCATTACCGAACCACAAAAAGGATCTCCAAAGTTTCTTGGGGAAAATAAATTTTGTCCATAGATTTGTGCCTGATTTTGTTACCTTGGTGAAGCCATTAACGATGATGTTGAAGAAAATCAAAGCATTTAAGTGAACAATCGGGGTTAAGGAGAGTGTTGATGCCATCAAGCATGCTATATCTCAAGCTCCAAGTATTATCAACCTAGAATTTTCAAAGGATTTCATCTTATATGTCTTTGGAGGTTCGGATACAATCTCAACTATCTTAGTGCAAGTGAATAAGGAAGGTTCGAGAATAACCCATGTTATTCTTCAATGAAAGCCTAAAATATTACAAGGTAAAGTATTCTTTTATTGAAAAACAAATTCTTGCTATTATTAGAAGCTTGAAGAAGTTTAGACACTTGGTCTCAAACAATAAGATTCAGCTTTATTAGTGTTGCATCTTTGGAACAAAGGAATTTATCCTGAAAAAATATTTGAATGAGAAGAGAGCAGGGTTGGATCACTCGAGTAATGAAATATGACGTCGAAATCAAAGTGAAAAATCTGGTCTGTGGTAAAGGTTTGTACAAGAAGCTTTCTTCCAATCAACATGCTTAGCTAAATGAACAAGAACAACTAGTTGATGACGTGCCCACTCTGTGTTGGACTTAAAATATGGTACATTATCTCCAAACATGGTATGTGCCCTTTGGAATGGATCAAAGAAAAGAGAAGATACCATATGTGATCATTGATGTAATCTTATTCAAGAAGGACGTGAAAGGAGTTCTCTTGAGGCATGTCCCAACGAATCAAATTGAGAAAGTGTAGCACAAGTTCCATGATGGGGAAGCTAGAGGTCAATTTTCCCCACGAGTAACAAATCTCAAAAGTATGAGAGCTGGTTACTATTGTCCTACAATTTTTAGTGATTACTACTCATGGATTAAAAGGTGAAATAAATGTGTGTGAAAGTATAACAATGCTACCCATGCATCCAATCTCCTTAGATCATCCCTTCATGCAATGGGGATTGGACTTCATTGGAGTCATCAACCAAAATTCAAGTCAAGGACACAAGTGGATTCTCACAACAACGAGACTATTTCACCAAGTGGACTGTAGCGGTGGCATCAAGGAAGAAAATGAATATAGCATCTTAGAATTCTATGAGGGAATAGTCACCAAGATTGGGGTTACCACCACTATCTTATCTTAAAATGCACCTGCTGGCATTCCTTAATATAATAATCACTAAGTGGGCTATCAAGAATGAGATATATCTATACACTTCATCTAAACCCCGGGTAATGGCCAAGCTGAATCCACAAACAAGAAATTGCTTAGAATCATTAGAATAAATATTGATGAAAATCAAAGAACCTAGAAAATGAAGCTCAAATAAGCCTTATGGGCTAATAGGATAACACCCAAGAGGTCAACAGTAGCTTTCCTAGAAGATTGTATATAGGAAAGAAGAAGTGCTACCTATATCACTTGAGCTGCCACCATTGGAAATCATGAAGCGAGATGGAACTAGCTGAGTTCGAACCCATGGTAATCAAGTATGTAGAACTAATGAAACTAGAATAAAAAAGATAGCATGTGATGCAAACTATGGAGAAAGATCAAGCACTGATCAAGAGAAGCTTTGATAAGAAAGCTAAAGCAAGGACATTTCGTGAAGGAGATTTAGTGCAGAAATGAGATGTTGATCAAGAAAATATAGGAAGAAATTCCAAGTTTGATGCAATATGGAGTGTCCCATAAATTATCATGGAGTGAAAAATTAGAAATGCCTTCCAAATGGCTAAGTTAGATTGTGAAGAAATGTAGATTCCAGTCAATGAAATCTACCTCAAAAATTGCTACTCTTTGGAAGGAATATTTCTCACCCTTGTACATATTAGCTTAGGATAAGGCCCACATCTATGACATGTCTCCACTCCTTGATCCGTCACCGCCCCACAAAATTTCATGAGTAGGGGTGACACCTTATCTCACATTCGTAATTGATCTCTTACCTGCATCCAACAAAACAATCACATTATTAAAATAGAACCATATCTACATTCACCCATACCCATTACCCTACCTCTTTTACTTCATTACTTACCCGTTTATCCCATGGCTTCCCCTCCACCCCAACCCAACCCTCACCTACCTACTTACCCAGTCCACCCCTAACCCACTGACCTACCCACCCTAAACCTACCCAACCCAATATCACCTTACCTATTTGCACCACCCCGACCCCTCCCCTACTTCCATTTTGACCCACTCCCTGACCTTACCTATTTTCCCACACATCTATACATTTTTCTCTAACAACTCCACCCTTACCTATGTTATGATTTTCACCAAACCCACTTCTCTTACCCCTACCTACCTCACCCACCCAACCTCGGACACCTTTTTGGCCCCTTTTTCCTCCAATTACGACTCATACGAATTACCCCTAACCAATCCCGGTCCCCTTTGACTAGCATCGGTTACCTACTTTGTGATCGACACGGTGCACTAACATCGAGGTTAGATAACCTTCAACCAATGCCGGTCACCGTGGCATCAAAACCATGACACCTAAACCCCCATTTTTCCTTCAAATCCCCTTTTTACTCCCTTCTACCCACCCAATCCTACCCAAATTCCCCTACACCCTTCCCCACCCCTTCTTAACCCAATCCCCTCCCTCCCCATTCCTATTTTAATTGATTTCCATCCCATAATTCAAAATTCATTTCCCCCAAAACCCATTTTCACCCACCCGACCTCTAATTCATTCTAATAAACAAAACAAAGTGTAGGATTGAATCTTACCTCATCGCACTACCATTTGCATGGTGGTACCTCCGCCTTCGCACTACACACACGTGGTCCCTTCATCCCTCTCCTACCTCTGCCATCACCAAATGACCTCTCACTATCCAACCAATCAATCTAATCAAATCGATCCCACCTAACTCGTGGATCCACCTATCGACCAACTATCACCTACCATGTGGCTTTCTAACTCAATCCTCAGTCTCAATCTGTCACTTTCCACCTTTTCCGCTCTCTCTTGTCATTTTCCCCAATTCAATAAAAGATAAATGATTTGAAAAATATGGATTTTTTTCTTTTTATAACCTACCCGACTTGATTAGTGATGATTTACCTAAACCGACATCGGTTCTATGCCCTAGCTTACCGTGGTCGGTCAATATTAACCGACATCGATTCCCTTCAACCATCATTAGTTTACCTGCTTATTCTTTTTATACCCCCACCCCCAATTTTTGACCTAAATCCTTTTTTATCTTACCCAATCCTCACTTGGCCACTTCACTTGACCCTCTTAACCTTATCATTTACCCCTTCACCTTGTCCTCCTTTTTGGGACTTGTTATTTTACCCATACATCGGTAGCCCTACCACGTGGCCTAGATACTTGGACATGGAATGTTGCTAGTGACCTTTGACCTCATGTGTTCACTATAACTTGCAGCACTATTAGTTGTCTTAATGGAAATACTAACCTTACCTTTCCTTTTTCTATGACCGTTTATCCTAACTCAACCCTTGGGTGTACGAAACATACCTACATGTTCCCGCACTTTGACTGTGTCATGTTTCCTCATCATATCCTATACCTTGGATATAAAATCACTTCAACATTGTTTAGATAAACCTATCGACCTTAGATGATGTAGATTTTCTTGCTCTTCAACTTGGTACTGTGCTTTGCATTTTATACATGTGTGTGCATTTTATCTTATTACTACCTTTGACCTTGACCCATTACCTAGATTACCCAAGTAGACCTTTTTCCTTTTTTCCCCATTACCCACCTTCCTCTTCATCACATTCACCTTTTATCAAACCACTCACCAATTCTGCCTTCTACCTCGTTAGTTCCTGGTTTGAGGGGATCACCTTCACCCAAACATGGGGTAACCACGTCGATTGCCAATACAAGCTACGCAACAAAAGGGGCAAAATGTAGACACCAAAATTGGGTCACACTCCCCTTGGTCCCTCATCAAACAAACACCTTGAACACATTCACCTAACCATGGCCCCTTTCATCCCACTCTAATATTAATTTAATTAAATTAATTCATTATCTCACAATATTTATTATTTTAATATCCTAATTGAGATAATGCCTACATATCCACCTCACCTAGACACCTCATCTAGCCACCTCACCCTAAGACCTATTCTTAGTATGTTGTCATAACTAACTAAGACCTACCTAAACCCTAAAAATAAAAGCCTATATTCCCTCTAACCACATTCCTACATGTTAGAAAGGAAGCTTCTATTCTAATCCATGGAGCAAACGAACGAGATCCCAAAATCAAGGGGATCTACCTAGTTTAGTAAACCTAGGAAATCCCACCCTAACCGACGTAGTCACCCTAAACCACCACCGGTCAACCCAAAACCATCGTCGATTACCATTTAACCCCCAAAACAACCTTATTTTGAGGTTGACACATTTCTGAGAGATTGACACATCTTTTGAGAACAAGAGACAAAACTAGAGCTGCATGCAAGTAGAATGAGCATTCGTACATGCATCAGAGCACCCATAGCCAACATCAGAAGCACCCATAGAGCCATCTACCTTCATGGGAACATCCGAGGAAGCATCAGCACCACATCAAGTTCCTTCCATTTGATCACCCACCATTACCAAATAGACACTAATCTCGTACAAACAAGTAAGTACTTTATTAACCAACACTCACCCATTTATCATTTGGTAGATTCTTTTACTTCATTATTAGTTTCTACTCCCATTTCCATTCCACCACCATTTACCTCCATGCAAACTTGACCATCCCTTCACCCACCCATACCCATATTTTACTCATTCTTGTGCATACCTGAGACCCATACGAACCTTGCCATTTCCCTTCCATTTTCATCTAGCCTCAGATCTGTCACCCCACCAAGTTTTTACTGAGTTTCCTGTACCACGACCATACCGACGCCGGTTACCTACAACCATCGCCAGTTAACCTAAACCGACATCAGTCATACCAGACTAATGTCGGTCTCTGTGTTTTGACCAAAACCAAGAACAGAGCTTCCACTCTCTACCCAATACCCAAAATGGCCCAGAACCTGACCCTAACCAATACCTATATTCTGACAGAGACCTTGACCTTCAGATTTAGTCATAGCTTATCCTGTTGTGAACAAATTTGCTTATTGTAGATGAATGAGATACCTAAATCATTTTAACTACAATAGGATTTCTTTTATTGTTGGAATTAAGATGTTTTAAATAGTGGATTGACAACCATCTAGGAAGTATCACACTTCCCGGATCTAGCATACGCTAGGTAGTCCACTGCATATACTATTTAACTTTTATTTGGTGGTCTTGTTTCCTTTTAGGTAGTTCCTCCAAGTAAAAAGGAAGCTCTCATGATCAGCTATGGATCAATAAGTCATATGCATGCAACAACCTACAACCAACATTTTGACAGGTATTCCTCCTAGCCCTTTACCCTTATCTATTTTGTCAACATTCAAGAAATGATCTAGAATTAGGTGAAACATTTTGGCATGCCCGGTGGGACCCATTCGGGGTTCTTTACATTCTTTCATTTCTAGGTGAAAATTTGCATGTTTGTTTCCTTTCTAAAAGGTTCTTACATTAAAATTTCTCCACTGAACCTTCTCTTCTTGTATTGTCTAAAAGCAATCATATTTTGGTGCTTTAAAAGAACATTTCTTCCCTTTCATTAGTATCGCCTTAGTGAAATAACATCCCTTCTCTTGTTCATATTTTTCTGTCATCGAATTCAAATTTTTTATTTGGGCTTAAAATTAACTACATTTCATTCTACTTTACTACTTAAGATCACATTAAATGAGGGCAACCTATATGTTGGAAGTCATGCCCAACTGATGGTTGACAAACAAATTGTAGAAAATCACTTTCTTTCTCTTTCTCTCTCTGAGTCTTACCAAACATCACAAAATTAAAAATATACACATTCTTAAAGAAAATATCACCTAGAAGAAGTACATAGGTGATCACATGATCATGGTACAGTGGGCACCCCACTAGTTATCTTTGTCCAGTACCCCATCAGAGGATGGCCCACCCCCGCCATAACATAACCTGAAACCTCTCCTTGTAGATCTCCTTCTTCATAGGAAGCCATCCTCACCAAAAATTCTATTCTAAAGTTCATGATTCATTCCTTAAATAGCATAAGCTAAACAAACATAGTAGAAAAAGCACTCTTAGGATCATATTTTTCTTAGTGTTTCTACTTGGCTTGCATTTTGAGGTGAGAGGATTCATTCTTCGTTTTCTTATTTCCCCTTGCATGATCCTCATCACATTTGGTGTATTCCAGCTTCATCTGGTGTTATTAGGCCATATTCTTATCATTCTCAGAATTCTAGGTTTGATTCCACATATACTTTGAACTCACAACCACATTTTCTTCATTGTTGTTTCAATTCCATAAGTAACTTGTCAGGTCCTTTGACCATCATCGCTTTCCTCCGACCCAACCGGCATTGGTTTACTGTTCTTTCAGTTAACCTACTCACAAGGACACCCGATTCACCTTCTTTTCTGTTTAGAGCCTCTGTCACTCTCAGCAGATTTAATTTCTAGGTGAATTCCATCAGCATCTTGAATACTTGGCAAATTATTGGCCTTTTACCTTGTTTTGAAAAACTGACCATTTTACACAAATGATTGGCTTTGCGGTTAATCATGACCAATGTTAGTTTACCATAACTAACATCGATTAGCCTATGTAATTCTCCAGCTAAAATTTTAACCCCAATCCACCTACCACCACCTGTTTCTCCTATCTCTACTATATTTTTGGGGCATTTACAGAGAGCAGTCCTACCACGTCAGTACTTGTCCACATGGTGTTGACGCGTAGCCAAGAAAACACCCTCATATTCCATGCCAGCTATCAACCACTCCCACCTAGCCCTTTGCCACCTTCTATTTTATCACCCATGGATCCTACCCAACTTACCACTATTGCCATAAGGGATGAGGAGTTTGCATGACTCCTTGACTAGAACCCTGCCACCTTGTAGTTTTATCTTTCCCACTCATCCACTCGAGATGCCTCGGGTCAGTTGATATATGGCATGCCCGTATCTATCCCCCCAACACTTGCTCCTACTTCTGCTCTAGCCTCTACTAGCTCCGTGTTGCCCGCATCTTCCTTGCCCCCTGTAGTTTCGCAACTAGGCCCTATACCTACTATGACCGCTGTATTTGCCACATCTATTGCACCCACCACATCTAATATAACTTTTCCAAACACCTAGAAAATAACCTCATCTACACCTATTGTCTCACATATACCCATACACACCCCATTGTCGGTGACCCCTACCTCTTTTCAAAATTTTATCCTTTCTATTCCACAATACTTAGCCCCCATTGCTACTAGGGGTCACCACGACCCTTTCACCTCCATATACGCACTATCATCGACCTCCCATTTCATATGGAATTTCACTCTCGCGAGCTTCATCTATCATTCATTCTGGGTACGTACCCCCTATTTCACTTCCTCCTTCTCAATCTACCTATACGACATCACCATATACAAGAATGCCACCTCCATCATATGTCCAACACCAACCTCCTTATGCTATAGGAGGCACCTAACCATCACAACCTAGTAACGACCTAATTAGATTAATGATGGACAAGATGTAGACGTTAGAGGAATCATTGGTTTCTAGTTCCCACAACACTCTCACCTACGATGAGATTTGTAATGAGCCTATACACCCATCCATTCCTATCCGTCCATATCCCATGCATTGGGAAATGCCTAAATTCAACTATTTCAATAGCAAAGAAGACCTAAAACAATATTTGTGGTCTTTCAAACACGGGTGTTATCTGATCGCCCATGATGATGCTTTTCTCTTGAGGACCTTTCCCATGTCTCTGATTGAACCCACGTTAGATTGGTATAGTGGGTTACCTAGACACTCTATATTCTCATTTAATCAGGTAGCCCAAGCCTTCTTGGATCAATTCTCCATTAATGTCGTTAAGAATGTTACCATGACTAACCTCTACTCTATGCATCAATATGACGATGAATCTATCATAGATTTTATTGCTCGTTGGTGTATCCTGATCAATCAAATCACATTCCAACTACCAAAACCAAACTCATCGATATCTTCACATGGGCTTGTGTTAGGCATATCTCGCCAACCCTATAGGTCCAAACCTTTTGAACCTTTGATGAAGCATTCACCATGGCACGAAAGCTAGAGATTCGGGCCATCGAAGAAAAGAAAATCCAACTACGCAATAAAAACTCAACATTTAAGCCAAATGATACCTCTTCTTCTTCATGAAACCACAAAACAATTATTCAAAAGCCAAGGGAACTCGCTAACGTAGTGGTACTAAAAGCCATCCTAGCTCATCCATCAAATCAGGCTAACCCCTCATCTAATCTCTCACCCATTCAGACCTTTCAATTCAAATAGGAACAATGAAAATACACCCCAATTGGGGAACCTTATTCTTCTATCTTAGAAAAGCTCATTAAAGCTGGGGCCATCACCCTTCCTCCCATAAAACCACACACTGGTTTTGATCCTGCTCGCCCCACACCCGCATGGTACAAAGAGCACAACTTTTGCAACTATCATCAAGTAAAGGGTCATAGTGACAACAATTACATCACTTTCAAAAACATTGTCCAAGAAATGCTTGAGAAAGGTGAGTTAACCTTGGATAATCCTAATGCACCTACTAATCAAAACCTAAACATCTTCAAGAAATCATTTCCTAATCATGCCCCTTCTTCTAATCAAACCGGAGAGACCTCAATGCACGATAGCCATACCCGCAAGGTCCATGCTATTTTTAGTGACACACTGTTGCTTCCCAATTACCCCATATTCCTTCCATAGAGGAAGTCCTAGCCCAAAGTCCTCTACCTGCACTTGAATCCACCTCACCTATTCCTCCACCTACAGAGGAACACCCTTCGTCCCCTCCCTCACATGTGAAGGAGCCTCTTGTTAACATCGAGATCATTTCACCTTTGGCTTCTCCACCTAGAGATCCATCACCCGCAGTACATCTCCAACCCACGGAAGAGGCTTTTCTATCTCCTCCACCACACCCATCATCTCCTCCACCCGAGGAGCACCCATCATCTCCTCCACCTATCAAAAATCTAGTAAAAATTCCTTTACCTTTAGGTGACCACTCTCCATCAGTTACCCAAGATCCTACGGACTTACTTTCTGCTCTTACCCATAGAAGCTGAAGCGAGAAAATTCCCCATTTCTAAGACACATTTTATGGGAATTTCCATTGATCCTCATCAACATAACCTCTAATAGTACCATTTTCACACCTAGCTGATCACCTAGATTATGTGGATAGAGCCTTAATTTGGGGGCATCTTATACTTCCTTTCTCAACACAAATGTAGATGTCACTTGCTGACACTTCCACTATCTACCTAAAAATATTTCGGCCAATCGAACCAAATACAACCAAAACTATCACAAATTCCACCATGATACCACTCATGGCTCAACTCACACCCATACCCATAACCCACAATGCATCTACATGCAAACCTACACCTACATCATCTTCCTCACCTAAACCTATTACTACTTTAGGGGTCATCCCAACCACCATCATTACTCATCCACCCATCAAATTAGATTTAACTACATCCTTCAAAACCAACACCAAGCTTAATCTGGCACCCAACAAAAAGAACCAATCCCATAGAACTCATACTCCAACCTCACCGATCACACCTTCATCACCTTCACCCTTTCTATCTATCTTAGGACCTCACCCTTCCTTTAAGGTTAAACAACCTCCACCCGCCAAGTAAAACCAAAAACACAACAAACCATTCCTCCCTCGCAAAATTCTAACATACCCAAGCACTGACATGATTTACGCCCACACCTGTAGCATATTTACCACCCATTCCTCCAATACCATTGGTATTTTCTTCACTACCCACTACAGCTTCGGTCTCTTTCCCTCACACCCTTACACAAATTGCACCATCTACCTTCACAACACCTCGCTTATCCCCATGGGTAACTCGCCCTCTTCCCCATCCACTTTCCCCTCTAGATCTCGTGTGCCCATATTAACTTTACCCAATAAGGTGTGATCTAAAGAAAAAAATCCGCTACCCTCCATAAGGTAGGTAGTCAAAACAACCACACACTCTCTTGCCAGCTTCATCTACCATACCCCTACCCAAGAAAACACGACCAGCACCCAAGACCACACCAACACCTAAAACCATAGCTCAACCCACTCCCCCTCATGTAAAGACCCTTCCTCGACAGTCAGCCACACCTACACCCAAACCCACTTTCACTTCCCATTGTGATCCACTAGCAGGATCCTATGCCAAAATCTTAACCAACCTCCTTGAGACTTCTATCATCACATTACCACCACTCAGACCTTATGACCCTCTCAAACCCAAACCAAACGGGTTTGATGACACCAAAATTTGTGCCTACCATCGTGTGCTAGGGCATGATGTAGAGAACTACAAGGATTTGAAAACCATCCTTATCCAGTTGTGTCCTCCTGAAGGAAACTTTGATGATGATGACCTTCTCAATGAGGACCCCATTTCACCAACACCCATTCCCATAGTTCTCCCCTCACTGCCTACTCAATGACCTAGACCTTCACCCCCACAACTCCTAGAGCCACTCCCAAGATTAGAAATTAACATGGTTCACATCAGAGAACTCACCAAATCTCCACCCAATTTTGGTGTGCTCAAATCATCTCACAAGGTTCCTTCCCACCACTTGGATTTTACCCCTCTTGTCGCTATACTTTTCATGGCTCACCCACTCCACCTACCTCTCTACTTCAAATCAACATGATCACATTACTACCCATGCTCGAAGGTCAAAGGAAAGGAAAAGGCAATGGACCCACTAACCCATCCTATACCCAACATACCATATGCACCTACACCTAAAATCACTATCTGCAGCCCCACATATCCTATTTCTAATGGGGTTACACACCATGCGATGCTCAAACAACTACACCAATCCCCCCTCAAAATTTCCGTATATAACCTCATCCAAACCTCAGAATCCCATCATTAAGCTCTCATGGAGGTTCTTATATCTATTGAGGTTTTACCCAATGACCCTACACCCGTAGCCTCCATTATTATGCCCCATCATGTAGCCTCTCTCACCAAATTACCACCTTTATCTACACCTCCACCTACTTACCAGGTAGCCTCCCTTAGCTTCTCGGATGAAGAGATCACACCACACCAAACCAATGACCCAGATCCAGCTCTCTTCATCTCTGTCCACATCGATGATATACATGTATGACATGTTATGATCGATGGGGGTGCTAGCATTAATATCATTTCCTCCCATGAATTCACTCAAATGTGCATACCTGACAATTACATGCATAAACATCTCATCATGTTGCATTCATTCAATGATGCTATCACCTCTACACTTGGAACAATCATCCTCCATGTTTGTGTAGGCCCCTATACTATTCCAGAGTTATTTTATGTCTTGGAGGGGAATTTCAATTTAACTGTTGCTTGAAGACCCCGGATTCGTGTCATGGGTTGTGTTCCTTCCACTTTGCTTCGCTATGTAAAGTTTGAACATGAAGGACACACCTATACCATTCTAGTTGACCCATCACCTTTCAAAACTTACAACATGCTTTATTGACCCAATGATGTGCTTATACCCATTAAAGCATCTACCTCCATGACTACCTCTTCACCTACACCTCCACCCACCAGTGCAGTTGCTACTTCAATCGCACCTACATCCTCCATTCCCACCACTACCACAACCTCCATGTCTGAACTGTTAGCCTCCCACTTCGTTAGCTCCACCTCCGAACCAACCTACGACACATCATCTATTTGAGCTACCCACATACTAACCACCGATCCCTTCGAAGGAATTTTTCAATGCCTCACTCTGGGGGAGTATCACTTATATAGTTTCAACACATTCCTTACTCCACAAGAGTACATAAGTCTTCATCAACACCATCACTATGATCACCACATAGGACAGCACCTCCTTTATGGTCCTCCTCACCTTCATACTAGTCTCATCTAGGGGGACTTGATACTACCACTTACACACCTAAACCACCATCACAAACCCACCCATTTTCTGTTGACCTCCAATCACTCACCAATCATCATTTTGTCCACACCTTCTTGTACCGATGTGTATGGAAGGGTTTTGGTTTTTAATTTTATGAGCAAGGCCTCCATACCATTATTCCATGTACTACCTGTAAACATAACAACCGTAGTGGTATCGGCTTTGCTAAACCACCTACCAAGAAGGCCCGCATTGAACTCATTGAGGACATTAGCCCTTCTCCACCTTCTTCACCCGCTCCACCTTCTTCACCACCTTCACCGATAGAGTCAATGGATCTAGAATCCATTCCTCCTAATTTTTTTTTTCATAAACACCATCTCCTTGGGGCCTCTGACTTATCAACACGAGGGTGAGGCTCCTTCCTCTCTTCCCTTCTTGTATCCTAAAATGATCAATGACGATACACCTTCGATTAATGTCATTCAATGTCAGGATGATGAATCTATACTCACCTAACTTGGTGTAGAAGAATCATATATTCATCAGTCATTACCATTTGATACGCAAACCATGTTGAATGAATCAACTATCAAGATCAACATTCATACTCATGATGACCTGCACATTTTAAAGATCAGACAATCTTTAGATGGTGCTGAACAGGAAGCCATCACTTATTTTCTCAAAAACCATAACCACATTTTCTCTTCGTATTATGTAGATATGCCCAGTATTGACTCCACTATAGTGGCCCACAATATCATAACCATTCCCGATGCCAAACCTATTAAACAAAAGCTGAGGAAAATGCACCCTCACATTGCTCTTTTGGTCAAAGAAGAACTTCAGCACCTCCTTTCGGTTTCCTTCATCTTACCCATTGATTATCCTCATTAGATTTCTAACATTATCCTTGTCACTAAGGTGACAGGAGGACTCCACATTTACACGGATTTCGTGACCTCAATCTAGCTTGCCCAAAATATGACTTTCCCCTGCCTAGTATTGACCAACTGGTTGACCTTACTACTGGTCATGAGATGCTATCACTCATGGATGGTTTCTCCGGTTATAACCAAATCTTTCTTTCCCCAGAGGATCAACACAAAACGCATTCATTACCCCTTAGGGGACCTTCTATTATCGAGTAATGCCTTTTGGACTTAAAAATGCTAGTGCCACATATCAACGGGATATGACTTATATCTTCCATGAGATCATGCATCGTATATTGGAAGATTACGTGGATGATCTTCTGGCCAAATATAAATGCCGCTCCGAGCATATCACCATCCTAAAAACCATATTTGATCACCTCATTAAATATTACATTCACCTTCACCTAGGAAGTGTGTCTTCATGGTTCTCTCGCGAAAAATCTTGGGGTTTATCATTTCCTTACATGGTATAGAGGTTGATCCATCTAAAGTCAAGGCCATTCTTGACATGTCTCTACCCACTAATCTTAGGAAACTTCATATCCTACAAAGTAAGTTGCAGTCTATTCACCACTTCATTTAACAATTGTCTAATCGGTGTTAACCATTTCATCATCTTCTCAAGAAGGATGTCTCCTTTAAATGGGATGATGACTACCATAAATATTTTGAGGCCTTAAAACAATACCTTCTCCAACCACCCGTACTCATTCCACCTAAAGACGATCAACCCTTCTACCTATACATCTTAGCTACCGATCACTCCTTGGGGCCATGCTCACCCACCACGATGAACAACATAGGGAGCAGGTGGTTTACTACATAAGCCGTACTCTTCTGGACTACGAAACCCGATACACTCATGCTAATTTTTTTCTTAGCCTTAGTTTTCATTGCCACCAAACTTTTCCATTACCTACTCAACCACAAAACCTATGTTGTGACCAACACCAACCCCTTACACTTCATGTATGCCAAACCATACCAAAATCAATGTGCCACATGTTGGATTATGCTTTTGTCCAACCTTGACCTCAAATTTATCCACCAAAAGTCAATCAAGGGCTAGGCTATCGACGACTAATTGGCCTAAGCACCTATTTCCAAGGATCAACTCTCTAACTTTGACTTTCCAGATGAGTCAATTGCTACCCTTTTCCTAGATGAACCTGCTTACCAAATGATACTCTTCTTCGATGGTTCCAAGTGTTAGCATGGGGTGGGTTGGTGTTATCCTCATTCCACTTGATGGTGAACCTATGCCTTTGTCTTTCAAACTTGATTTTTATCGTACAAAACAATATTTCTAAATATGAAACACTCGTATTGGGTCTCTAAGCTGCCTATGCCTTAGATGTTACACCACTCAACATCTTTGGTGATTCTCAATTGGTCACAAACTAGGTTAATGGTATATACCAATGTCGTAATGAGATGCTTCAAAAGTATAAGCATCATGTAGACATACTTTTGAACACATTCGATCGTTATTACACCCTCCAAACCATCCCGCATTCAACCAATAAATTTATAGATACCATGGCCTGCTTGTTTTCTCAAATACCCACTTCACCCGCTGATTCTAAAATCTTTGTCACCATATAAAGACTCTAATCACCCTCTTATTTACCTCATGAAATTTACTCTATTGGAACCGCTGCTCCCCGACCCGAGTGACCTCTGGTATAAGCAATACTCAAACTACCTTTCCCTCTCCATATTTCCTCTTGACCACACTCATAATGGACAACATGCCTTTCTTAAAAGGTATCTCATTACATCATTATGGGTGGCCTCCTCTATAAGTGCAACTTTGATGGTATTCTCTTACGGTCCCTTACGAGTTTAGAAATTCCTTATACCATTAAGGAAGTTCATGATGGCATATGTGGAGGCCACTTCAGTGGCCTTGCTGTTGCTAAGTGTATTCTTCACCTAGGCTATTACTGGCCGACCCTCAACCATGATTGTTGCAACTACGTTAAGCGTTGTGTAAAATTCCAACAACATGCCAACCTTCATCATACACCCAGTCATGCCTTACAGGTCACCCGTGACCTTTGGCCCTTCTCTCAATGGGGTTTGGATCTTGTTGGAGAAATCAATCCTCATTCTTCCCAATGACATCAATGGATCATCACCGCTATCGAATACTACACAAAATGGGTTGAATCCATACCTCTCATCTCCACAAAAGCTAAAAAAATATGTGTGTTCATCAATCATCACATCATCTCTTGCTTTGGTGTCCTACATCACCTCATCACTAATAACAAAAATAATTCAAAAATAAAACCTTACAAAAACTTTCATGCGACACCTTCGGCATTTAGTTAAGTTTCTCACCTTATTACCCACAGATCAATGGCTGAAGCCAAATCCACCAATAAAACCTTGAACAAAATTCTCATGAAAGTGGTTAACGATACTGGGAAGGACTGGCATATGTAAATTCCTTTCACCTTGTGGGAATACCGCACACAGATATTCATACTTCCACTTTGCTACCACACCTTTTTCTCTAGTTTATGGTATAAAGGCTATTCTGCCTCTCAAAATCTAGATCCCGTCACTCCGCATTTCTCTCCATGACATGCTTAATGGTGATGAATTTCGTCAGGACCGTTTAGCACAACTTGAGTTATTATACAAATGCCACCTTAATACTTTTGACCATCTCCAAGTTTACCAAAAACATATCAAACGTGCCTATGAAAAATGTGTCCATGAAAAATGTTCCAAGTCGGTGACCTTGTCTGAAAGAATATCAACATGTAACAAAAGAAGGAAAAGTAAATGGGGAAAATTTTCTCCTAATTGGCTTGGACCATACATTGTGACTCATACTTATGGATTAGGTGCTTATCATTTATCTTCACTCGATGGTAAACATGAACCTAAGCCCCTTAACGCCTTGCATATTTGACCATTCTATTGTTGGACTTTAGTCCTATGTCACCTTTTGCCTCTTTCCATGCTCATCCCTTGAGCGCTATCCACTTCCTATGCCATCACTAATGATTAAACAAGAATCATGTGCATACCTATCACTCTTTTATCCTCTCTTAAATATGTGTACCACGACATTGCACATAGCATGATTCTCATGGATACTTTTCATCTACTTTTAGATGAGATCCCATGGTCGTTTCACCTTGATTTCTGAACAAGAATCCGATTCTTCACCTTAGTCTTGTCCATGAATTAAAATCCCTCACATGGGATCCAAATCCTTGAGTCAAACTTCCAATAAAAATATGAATCCCTCAAAAAGGACATCTTTCTCTCTAAATCTCTGCTATAAATAGACTTCTCCCTCGAAGGACAGCTATATAAAAATCCTGTTAAAAAATGAACAAGAAGAAAGAGAGAGAGAATATGAAGCTTCCCACATCGATCAGCTTCACGAAGACCTCAAGGATTTAATTTCCTCATCCCATATAGACTTCCCACATCAATCAGTCTATCTCAAATATCAGTCAAAACAAAAATCCTTTTAGTCATGGACTTTCCCATTGTGACCTTGGATCTCTTGCCAAAAAGGCATGCTACCTAGTACCATATAAAAACTAACCACTTTTCACCCTCTCACCATTCACACTTTCATTTCCTACCACCTCAAGGGACCTATTGGACCATGACATTTGGTGATCATGTGACTACTTTTTCACCTTTAGAATAATCAATCATGCAATGCTTTTAGGGTCTTACGTTCATCAGCCCATCTAAGGTATGATCCACCCATTATGATCCTTACCAATCAGGTTGCTTTCTTGCCTCCTCTTATATTTTAAACCTTCTTCATTACGTATTGATTACCTTATACAAGACTTGATCCTCGACACTTATTTTTGGGTAATTTTCTCCTCCTTCACCATAATCAACTCAAAATCACCTATACCAATGTGCCCACAATTCACCCATACCTAACAGACCTAGACTCAATCATGCCTATAACATACCCACCCATACTCATACCTCCTCGCATTCTTCCCTAGCTTATGGGAGAACTACATCGGCCTGAGGTCCCTTTTTACCGGGACTATGTAGGTAGCACTCTGAGGGCATGGGGCCCTTAGAGGTTAGCTTAGCCACTCTCTACCCTAACCTATTCATCTTTCATTTTCCTAAATCACATTCTCCCCTATTTAGTTTCTTTTCATATCAATAATTGGAAATTAAACCCATCAAACAACAAATTGCTTTCCACCTTTATCATCATCAAACATACATTTATTATGTCTACCATTTCTTTACCATTATCATGCATGTTACTATAAAACATCTTAACCATGACCCATGTCATCATTCATTGCAAAAATTAATGAATTACAACCTCAACCACTTTAGACTCCACCATGCCTAAAACCTAACTCAACCATGCCTATGACCTGACTCAATCCATGCCTAGACCACAACCTGACTCAACCATGCCTATAACCTGACTCAACCATGCCTAGACCACAACCTAACTCTACCATGCCTAAAACCTGACTCAATCCATGCCTAGACCATAACCTAACTCTACCATGCCTAAAACCTGACTCAATCCATGCCTAGACCACAACCTAACTCAATTCACCCATACCTAAAGGACCTAGTCTCAATCATGCCTACACTACTTGATTTCCATCACAGATACACATCAAAATAACAAGATAACCACAACCATGTATACACATAATGACCATAATCATCATCATCATCTCTTCAAAATATCTTCAGCACATAGGCCGGTATATATAATCAAATCTCTCAAAACTCTCATATACAGCCTCACCATCTTCAGCACGCAGGCCGGTATATGATAAAAAATATACAAAACTCTTATACATCCTCACTCTCTTCAAAGACACAATCGATATATATAAAAATGAACAAAATACATCAAAATAAAGAGATGTGCATCAGGCATCATCCTACCGGACATCCTCCATATCAGTCTCTCTTGTCTCCTCCTCGGCTCTGTCTGGCGGCCTGATAACATCTCACCACCCACCATGGGTCATGGCCGGGTCCCTACTAGTACATTACCTAGCAGACTGGCCTCCGTGAACTAGTGGCCTCACCCTAATCCTATCTTAGAGCTCAATGGCCCCCTGTGCTCTCCATGCTATGAGTCTGGGATCTAGTCCTCTCACTTGAGGCTGTTGTGCCTTGTACTCTCCATAGATAGAAAATCTATCCCGACTGCCATCAATGATCCTAATAATATCTAGCCTCACCTAAGGCATCTCGTAACCTAGATATGGGTACCATCTGTGGTGGCCCCATCGGCCTCGGCCCCTGTACCTATCCTGTGGGACCCTGTCCCGCCCCTACCTATGAACTAGGGAACCTATCCTAGTACCTATGGAGGTGCCATCGACCTCTCACCTTGTGCCTATACCTACACCTGTAATGCCTGAATCTACACTTGTGCAGTGGCCAACTGGCCTTGCAAACTTGTAACTTGCACTGTAGGCGGCTACCTACTCCTTGTCTCCATCTCCATCTCCACCTTGGGCCATTTGGGCTGTGGAATGACAACCTACACATGTAATGCAACCACTACTACCTTTGAAGCTATTAACTACCCCTATAACATCCCAAACTAGGTAAACAAGGTCACCACCTTTGAAGGGCGTCTCTCTTCACAGTGATGTTGGCTAAATCTAGCTTCCCTGACCTATAAGATACTTCTCGTAGATGGGCTGCCCACCATTGTCTATACATACCATCTGTCACTCCATCATTTTCAATCCACCGGTCTACAACCAGCTCCTCTTGCACGATAGGTACTGCCGGCACGTGTGGAAGTGGCAATAGTCTCTCCACATCATCTCTCCGGTACTGGGAAGGGTTGTGGTATATCCTTGTCTACTACCGCAGACCTTGTCTACTGGGATCATCTCGTGCTCCCCTACATGATGCCCCTCAATCCATCTAACTATCTCAAAAACCATCTAACTCATCAGCCATCTATCTATATGAGGGATAGCCCACATATGGTCTCCAAATAATGTCCATGCCAGACAATCCCTCCAGTAACCACCTGTAATAGGCTACATCATGTGTAACCCTTCCCCGACTCTCTCTAATAATTGGCACCCATCTCCTGTAGCCCACTCTAACAAACCTAGGCTCAAATGTGTCAGCCCAGGGCATCCCAACTGGGCACACACACAATGTGCTCATAAGCCCAACAATGTAATAGGAAAGTGTAGCAAAAATTGAACCTCTAAAGCCTCCCACATGCCCATAGCTCCCTGTATAGCTACACTAGGAATGATATTGTCCATGCAAAGTAGGTCATATCCATAATCATGTCATGTAGTACCCCCATTAGTGATCGTGGGAATCTATAATCCTTTACATCCGAAAATGTAAAATAGCGGGTTGCCTCCATCGAAAATACTACTAGCCTCATCTCCTCTGGATGGGCTAGGTACATATCTCCATAGCTCAGCCGGCACAGGAATTTCAGCTCTTCCATCCCTCACCAAATACCGTCGACATCAAATCCTCTGATGCCTTTGAGGAGATCGAATATACCTATGTACCCAATATAGGTAACCACAGGATCCTGTACACATCCTCCGTGGTGGTTGTCATCTCCCCGCTCGGCGGTGGAATGTGTTGGTTATTGAATCCCATCTATCGATGAGAGTGACCATCAAACTTAGTTGTCAGACTACATGTCGATAGTGTCAGACCCCGATAAGGCCCACATCTGTGACATGTCTCCACTCCTCAACTGTCCATCGCTTTGCCCATGAATTGTCACGAGTAGGGGTGGTACCTATCTCATATCTACAACTGATCTCTCACCTGCATCCAACAAAATAATCACATTATTAAAACAAGACCATATCTACATTCACCCATACCCATTACCCTACCTCTTTTACTTTGTTACTTACCCATTTATCCCATGGCTTACCCTCCACCCCAACCCAACCCTCACCTACCTACTTACCCAGTCCACCCCTAACCCACCGACCTACCCACCCTAAACCTACCCAACCCAATATCACCTTACCTATTTACACCACCCCGACCCCTCCCCTACTTCCATTTTGACCCACTCCCTGACCTTACCTATTTTCCCACACATCTATCAATCCTAAGTCTTTATCTGTCACTTTCCACCTTTTCCACTCTCTCTTGTCATTTTCCCCAATTCGATAAAAGACAAATGATTTGAAAAATACGAAATTTTTTTTTCTTTTTATAACCTACCTTACTTGACCGGAATGGTTTTACCTAAACCGAAATCGGTCCTGTCCCCTAGCTTACCATGGTCACTGCTTGACCGCATCGATTTCCTTGAACCATCTTTGGTTTACCTACTTAGTCTTTTTCTACCCCCTACCCCCAATTTTTGACCTGAATCCTTTTTTATCTTACCCACACCTCACTTGGCCACTTCACTTGACCCTCTTGACCTTATCATTTACCCCCTCACCTCATCCTCCTTCAAGTACTCGTTATTTTACCCATACATCGGCCCTACTGCTTTCGTGACCTAGATACTTAGACTCAACGCTTCTAGTAACCTTTGACCTCATGCATTTTCTATACCTTGCGGCACTCAAGTTACCTATGTTGATGGACATATTGACCTTACCTTATCTCTTTCCGTGACCATTTATCCTGACTCCAACCATTGGGTGTATTGGAACATACCTACATGTTCCTACACCTGACTCCGCATCATGTTTCTGACCATATCCTATACCTTAGATACTGGAATCACTTTAACCTTGTTTGGATAAACCAATCAACCTTAGATGATGTGGAGTTTTCCTACTCTTCAACCCAGGTACCCTACCGTAGTTTATATGTGTGTGTGCATTTGAATATTACTACCTTTGACCCTGACCCATTACCTAGATTACCTAAGTATACCTTTTTCCTTTTTTTCCCCATTAGCCACCTTCCTCTTCATCACATTCACCTTTTATCAAACCACTCACCAATTACTCCGCCTTCTACCTTGTTAGTTCCCCGGTTTGAGGGGGATCACCTTTACCCACACATGGGGCAACCACATCTTATTTTTGTTAGCGTCGCTTACCAATACAAGCTACACAACAAAAAGGGGCAAAATATAGACACCAAAATTGGGTCACACTCCCCTTGGTCCCTCATCAAATAAACACCTTGAACACATTCACCTAACCATGGCCCCTTTCATCCCACTCTAATATTAATTAAATTAAATTAATTCATTATCTCATAATATTTATTATTTTAATATCCTAATTGAGTTAATGCCCACATATCCACCTCACCTAGACACCTCATCTAGCCACCTCACCCTAAGACCTATTCTTAGTATGTTTCCATAACTAACTAAGACCTATCTAAACCTAAAATCAAAGCCTATATTCCTCTAACCACATTCTCACAGATTAGAAAGGAAGCTTCTATTCTAATCCATGGAACAAACAAACAATATCCCGAGAAAATCAAGGGGATCTCGCGAGTTTAGTAAACATAGAAATCCTTCCCTAACTAACGCTGGTCACCCTAAACCACTTTGCTGTCAACCTGAACCACTTTCGGTTGCCATTTAACCCTAAAAACAACCTTATTCGAGGTTAGCACATTTATGAGAGATTGACACATCTTTTGAGAACAAGAGATGAAACTAGAGCTGCATGCAAGAAGAACGAGCATTTGTACACACATTAGAGCACCCATAGCCAACATCAGAAGCACCCACAGAGCCATCTACCTTCATGGGAGCATCTCGAGGAAGCGTCAACCACATCAAGTTCCTTCCATTTGATCACCCACCATTTCCAAATAGACATCAAGCTCGTACAAACAGTAAGTGCTTTATTAACCAACACTTACCCATTTATCATTTGGTAGATTCTTTTACTTTTGTTATTAGTTTCTGCTCCCATTTCCATTCCACCACCATTTACCTCCATGCAAAATTGACCATCCCTTCACCCATACCCTTGAACTTCCCATACCTAGATTTTAATCATTCCTGTGCATACCTGAGACCCACATGAACCTTGCCATTGCCCTTCCATTTTCATCTAGCCTCAGATCTGTCACCCCACCAAGTTTTTACTGAGTTTCTTATACTTTGACCATATCAACGCCACTTACCTATAACCATCGCCGGTTAACCTAAAATGACATTGGTCATACCAGACCAACGCTGGTCTCTATGTTTTTTACCAGAAACCAAGAACAAAGCTTCCAATCTCTACCCAATACCCAAAACGGCCCAGAACCTGACCCTAACCAATACCTGTATTCTGACAGAGACCTTGACCTTCAGATTCAATCATAGCTTAGCCTATTGTGAACGAATTTTATTATTGTAGATGAATGAGATACCTAAATCAATTTAACTACAAGGATTTCCTTTATTATTGGCATTAAGTTTTTTAAATAGTGGATTGACAAATCATCTAGGAAGTATCACACTTCCCAGATCTAGCATACGCTAGGTAGTCCACTACATATACTATTTAACTTTTATTTGGTGGTCTTGTTTCCATTTTAGGTAGTTCCTCCAAGCAAAAAGGAATCTCTCATGATCAGCTGTGGATCAAGAAGTCATACACACACAATAACCTATAACCAACATTTTGATAGGTATTCCTCCTAGCCCTTTACCCTTATCTATTTCATCAACATTCAAAGAAACAATCTAGAAGTAGGTGAAAGACTTACATTGTGACAACAAAATTGAAGGGCCACATGCAAAAATGGAAAAATCTAGCATTATGGCATTGGTCCTCAACCCTTGGTATTGAGGAGTACAAAAACCCTTGAGAAGGTTGGAAGAATAGAAAATTGTATGCTCGAGCCCAACCGAGCTACTTCCTAACTTAGCCAAACAAATTGCTTTACATAGTGCACTAAGCTATAAAATAAACCGATCTAGTGAGGGAGGTCTTGGTGAGTTATTTGTGAAATGAGATAGTACTAAGTCCTTGATCGTGAGCTATAATAATGAAGGCCTAGACAATAGATGCAAGACATGCACCCAAGCTAACAAAACTACTCACTGAGTCATGTTTGAACTCTTAACCAAGCTAAGAATTCGTAGGTGAAATCTTTAAAATACCAAAGCTATCTCTTTAAGGGGTCGAGTTCCTTTAGCATGGGCAAGCTAAATGGAGTAAACTAAGCTACTTTTTATGCATACCTGAGTTGTTGTTTTGAGTGCATCAAATCTCTTAACCGAGCCACTTCAATAATCAAGGGAACAAGTTTCTCCATGTGGGATCGTCCTCTTTAACATGGAGAGATATTTTTAAGGCGATAAGTAATGGGGAACATCAAGTAAGGAAGGGTTAGTTGTTTTCATGCAGAGCTGAGATACTATGGTACACTTTACGATGAAAGAATGAGTTGTTTTGGTAGTGCCGTCAAGCTCACAAACAAACTATCTCTCTCATGACTTGATGGATTCTGATTTGGTAGCCAAGATCCTTATGATGCATTAAACCAAGACGTCATGGATGAAAAAGTCTATGTTATCGAGTCATCATGCATAGATGAGTGGAGTGGTTGAGGCTTGGCCTAGCGAGGTGAATCAAGCTCTTTTGACGATATATGAAATGACAAGCTTTGCGAGGACTTAGCCAAAATGAAAAAGGGAAGCAAAAAGACTTCACGAGATAAGTTCATGCCATATATCTTTGTGGAAAATTCGGAGCAAAGAGGCCCAAACGGCCCATGTGACATGCATGTTCACAAAACCCAAATTCAATGCAAAGGAAGATTGTGGGTAAAATAGAAGAAAGTGGCCCATGTTTCATAGGGACATCCAGTGCCAAAAGCTGAAATAGATGCAAGGAGTTAAATGGGGAAAGGCCGAGTTATGGGGATTTAGGCTCGGTTTGACATGGGCCTTGGTACACATCATTATGGATGATGCCATAAAGAACGATGTGGAAGATGCGGAGGTTGGAAGCCCAATTGGCCGGGAAAAGTTGAGAAAGGTTCCTCGCATCAGTTTTAAACCCATATTGAAGGGAGGACTCGCCAACGTAGTGTCAAATGTGTAGCCGAGTCATTTGAGCACGTAGACATGTTAGGAAATAAGAGATAAAATATGTGGAATAATCCCTTACGTAATCACAATAGTAGAAACTAATATGTAGAAAATATTAAAAATCTTAAATAAAAGTGCGGAATAAATAACACAACACAGAGAGACAAGATTTAACATGGTTCACCCAATTTGGGCTACGTACACCAAGAATCACTTTCTCGTTTTATTACAAGCCTCCACTCTCTTAATAAAATACCCAGATCCGTTTGGAGCTATGCTCAAAAAACTCTATAGAATTCACACCCGAATTCAAAACACATCTGCAATACATTTGCTTGTCTATGTATCATATGCATAAGACCATATAAATAAACAATTGCTTAAGCAATTTGATACAAAACTGTGGGTATCAAAACCATGGGCAAAAACTGTGGGTATCAAAACCATGGGAAAAAAACCATGGGTATCAAAAAATGGGTACCGAAAGACCATGGGCCCAAAAACAGCCCATAACAATTTACCCATTACCCATGGGTTAATAAACCACCCATAAAAATTTGCTTTGGGGCTTTTCCCCGAAACCCCTTGACCCGCTCACCGACGAGCGGGACCGCCAGTAAAAATACCCGAGTGTAACACATAGAAGGTGTACCACACTCTAATATGAAAATAGGCTCCACAAACATAACAATCTCCCACTTGGAGATGGATTTCCATTAAGCATGCTTCTCAACCCTTCACTGTCATTTGCGAAGGCCAACCAAAGCTGAACATAGCTTTAGTTTATCCCTTGTGACCACCTTGGTCATCATGTCTACAAGATTCTGACTAGTATGAATCTTCTCCAACTTCAACTTATCTTCCTCCAAAGTTGTCCTCGATGAAGTGATATCTCAACCGTACATGCTTCATCCTCGGAGTGGAAAGCAAAGTTCTTAGCTAGGTGTATAACACTCTGACTATCACTATGCAACTTACATTCCTCCTGCTTATGCCCCAACTCCTCAAGCAATTGTTGTAACCAAATCATCTCTTTGCTTGCCTTTGTGGCAACAACATACTTAGCCTCCGTGGTTGACAAAGCCACCAACTTCTGTAGTCGTGCAATCTAGGTCACTTTGCTGTCCCACGTACAATGTAAATATAACATGTTGTGCTCCTCATGCTTTGTCTACATCTCTAGCCATGTCTCGAATCTACATAACCACGTAAAGTGGTGTTTGATCCACTTGTAGCCCAAAACTATCCCCATGTTCCCTCTCAAATACCTAAGGATCCACTTTACTACTTACTTACAATGCTCTTTACCCGGATCACTCATAAATCTACTCACAACTCCCACTTTGCATGGGAAATATCGGCCTAGTGCACACCATAGCATACATCAAACTGCTAACTACTGATGAGTAAGGTACCTTGAACATCTAGTTTCTTTCTGCTCTTTCGTCTTGGGACACTGCTCCTTTGATAACTTAAAATGGATTGCCAAAGGAGTCCCAACCGGTTTAGCATCCTGCATGTTAAACCTATCCAATACCTTCTTAATGTACTCTTCTTGAGATAAAGTCAACTTCTATTCCTTCCTATCCAATTTTTTTGTATACACGCAATGGTCGAATGACATCTAATATAACCTTGCTCCATCATGAAGCTATAAAATATCTTATACCATTGATGTGGAGCTTGTTTCAAGCCATACAAGCTCTTCTTCAGTTTACACACCATATCCTCTTTACCTTTGACCGCATAGCCCTCTCACGGTTCTGCTGCATATATAGTTCCTCCAAATCACCATGGAGAAATGTAGTCTTTACATCTAACTGTTCTAAGTGTAAGTCTTCTGCTGCCACTATTCCAAGAACAGTTCTAATAGAAGTCATTTTTACTATAGGAGAAAATATCTCATCAAAATCTATACCTTGTTTCTATGCAAACCCCTTGACCACCAACCAGGCCTTATATCTTTTCTTTCCTCCTTCTTCATCTTTAACTCTGTACACCCACTTGTTCTACAATGCTCTTTTGCCTTCCGGTAGCTTCACCAAATCCCAAGTTTGGTTCTCCATGAGAGACTTATGCTCCTCATCCATGGCTTGCTCCCACTTCTTACTAGCATCTACTTGCATTGCTTCATCAAAGCTCTCTGGCTCTCCACTATCAGTGAGTAATAAATAATAAAGAGAAGGAGAAAATGTTCAGGTTCTTTTCTTACCCTAGAAGACCTCCTCACTGTAGGAGTTTGGGGTTCCTAAACTGATTCATGGGTCACTTTCCCATCCGGAAGATCCTCTACCACTACATATTCTTTCTTGGATTCTTCCCTGTTTTCCTGCAACTGTTGCTTATACATGACTTTATCATAAAAGACCACATTCCTAGACCGAATGATTTTCTTGTCCTTAATACTCCAAAATTTAAATCCAAATTCATCACCACCATAACCAATGAAAGTACATTTTTCTAATTTAGCCTCTAGTTTGGTCCTATCATCCTTGTCTATATGAACAAACACCTCACATCCAAAGAATCTAAGAAATGAATAATGAACTTTCTTACAATACTAAGCCTCCTCGGTATGCCTCTATCCAAGGCACTTGAGGGTCCTCTGTTTATCAAGTACACAAATCGTGCTCACCGATTCTACCCAAAAAGAAAGAGGCAATCCTACATGTAACCTCATGCTCCTAAAACGTTCCATTATTCTTCCGTTCATCCTTTCGATACCGCATTCTGCCGGTGGAGTTCCCGAACCATCTTTTGCCTGCAGATTCCATTCTTAGAACAAGAATAATTAAATTCATTGCTGCAATACTCCTCCATTATCTCGACTGAGACATTTTAGCTTAAGACCTGTTTCATTCTCTACCAAGGCTTTCCATTGAACAAAAGTGTCAAATACATCAATTTTTTTCTAATACAATAAACCCAAACTTTCCTTGTTGCATCATTAATAAAAGTAACATAATAACTTGAACCCCAAGAGATGATACCCGAGTGGCCCCACACATCGAATGCACTAGCTCTAACTTACTCTCTTTCTTTGTAGGTCCAACCTTGAGAAACCTTAATCGCTTGTTTCCCATATATGCAAATCCTCATAGAACTCCAAACCCGTTTATGTATATCCAGGAAAATTCTTCTTTATGATGTCCATGCCCTTATGGCTCATATGACCAAGCCTATAGTGCCATAATGTTGTATTTGCATTTGAAGCCACAAGATTACAATCATTAGTACTATTAGTGGATAAATACAAGGTTCCAACCTTCTTACCTCTTGCCACCACAAGAGCACCCTTGGTAACCTTCCAAGAGTCAGCTGTAAATATCACAGTACAACCATCACTTCCCAATTGCCCGCCGATATCAAATTTCTCCTTAATGTAGGCACATGTCCGACATCCTTTAATATCCATGTCTTCCCATTCTGCATCTTAACCTAAAAATAACCTTTTCCAAATATACTGCAAGGCTCATCATCACCAAGAAAAACATGACCAAAATCCCCTTTAACATAATCAACAAAATAATGCCTATGTGGAGTAGCATGAAAAGAAGCCCTTGAATCTAAAACCTAAGATTCAGTAATATTATGTAAAGAAAGAATCAAAGCATCCTGTCATACATTACCCGATGCAACATTTACTTCCTTGTTTTCTTCCTATTGTTTCTTCTTATCCTGAAGCTCCCAACAGTCCTTCTTTGCATGCCCAGACTTTCCATAGTTCCAACATACAATCTTGCTCTTGGATTTTGACCTTGCCCGATCTTTCGATTTTCCATGGTTTCCTCTATTCTTCTGTCTCCCTCTAGTTTCCATTGTCAAAGCATTCCTTGAAGTAGAATATTCCCCAGAGCTTTTTCTTCATATTTCCTCACTTAGAATCACCCCTACAACATCCTCAAACTTCAACTTCGAGTTAGCTAGAACCGAGTTTCTTACCGCCATTACCAGGCTATTCCAACTTTCAGAAAAGAGCATAGAATTAATAAAGCCAACTTCTTCATCAAATTCTATTAGAATCAAGCTAGCATATTCACAACCATATTGAAATCATTTAAATGATCTACTATTGAACTATTCATAGACATCTTCATATTAAACAATTTTTTCATTAAAAATATCTTATTAGAGGTAGAGGGTGTTTCATACAACTTTCTTAATGTATCCATCAGTTCTTTTGTAGTCTTTTCCTTTGAAACATTAAATAATACCGAAGATGAAAGACACAGCCAGATCATTCCAAGTGCCTTCCGATCCAATAAATCCCATTCCACATCTGTCATACTCGAGGGTTTGTTCATCTTCTCAGATAGCGGAGTATAAAGATCCTTCTGATAAAGGTAATCTTCCATCTACATCTTCCAAAGACTGAAATTCTACCCGTTGAATTTATCAACCCTAAATCTTCCATCATCTACCATAGCTCCCACTCAAGATAAATATTTCCCTGTGATTCAACACTTCAGCAAACCAAACCGAGCTCGATACCGGTTGTTAGGAAATAAGAGATAAAATATGCGAATAATCCCTTAAAAATTACAACAAAGTAGAAACTAATATGCATAAAATATTACAGATCTCAAATAAAAGTGTAGAATAAATAACACAACATAGAGAGACAAGATTTAATGTGGTTCACCCAATTTGGGCTACGTCCACCAAGAATCACTTGCTCAGATTTTATCAGAAGCCTCCACTCTCTCAATACAATACCCAAATCCGTTTGGATCTATGCTCAACAAACTCTATAGAATTCACACCCAAATTCAAAACACATCTACAATACATTTGCTTATCTATGTATCATATGCATAAGACCATATAAATAGACAATTCCTTAAGCAGTTTGATACAAAATCGTGGGTATCAAAACCATGGGCAAAAAAACCGTGGGTATCAAAACAATAGGTACCGAAAAACCATGGGCCCAAAAACAGCCCATAACAGTTACCCATTACCCATGGGTTAATAAACCACCCATGAAAATTTGCTTGAGGCTTCACCCCGAACCCCCGACCCACTCACCGCGAGTGGGACTGCCGTAAAATACCCGAGTGTAACACATAGAAGGTGTACCACACTCTAACATGAAAATAGGCTTCACAAACATAACACGTACATGGAGGAAGGTAATAACACTGAGCTATCGGGGAATGAGTCTACATTCCAATGCATGAGAGGTCTCAACATGGTGCCATGTGTTAGGATGAGCCTTGCACCTAGGATGGAGACTCAACCGTTGTGGGAACATAAGGGGTCACCGTGCGGAGGCATGTGGTTCGGTGGAAATGTGAGGTGGAGATACGTAGTTGGAGATAAAACAATGTTGGTGAGCCCAATGTAAACTCAAGAGGGTTTCAAAACCAATGCAAAGTTCAAGGAGGTAGGAAAAGAGCTAACTCGATGAGTTAGTACCGAGATGGCCATTATTTTAATACTTAGACATTAAATTAATTTCCCCCTTAAAAGCAAATCAAACCAAAATGGGCCCACCATTGTCAAAATTCCCCAATGCATTTTAATGATGTAGAAACATTAGAGAAAGGAGAGAAATATATTAAAAGTCATTTCCAACCAAAGATTAAATGCACAATCTCATGAAATGTAAGAAATACTTGTGAAACCAAAAATAGCTTCATATGCTCAGATGGCCATATCTTGAACATCCCTTTCACAAAATTTATCTCATTATAATCATGATTATGAGATCTTCACACAACAATCAATCTAGAAATTGATGAAGATTAAAGGGTATAGTTTTGCATAAAACGAACGAGTTTAGATTGGTTGTTGGAGAGTGGTTGGAAGTGTAATAAATGGCTATGGATAGAAATTTCTCCACTTCTTTGTAAGTTATGGGGCAGCATGGGAGGCTTTTGCAGTCGAAATCATGTTTTTCCCACTTTTGGTAAATTTTAAGCAAAGAAAAGCAAAATCTAAGATTGCAAGAAATTTCTCTCTCTCTCTCTCTCTCTCTCTCTCTCTCTCTCCTTCATTCTCTATAAATTGAAGTGTTTTCTCATTATAAAGGTGAGATAAATAAAGTATCAAAAATCTATCATTTTGGTTTTTAAGCCAATGTGCTTTGCGGGACTTTGTAGTGGACTCCTTGCATGGTGATCTAGGCTTTTCCTTTGTAATAGTTTGAAATGTGCATATTAATAACGCAATAGTTACAAGTTTGTGGATGCATCTTCCCTTGTTGTGTTTATTTTCATTCTTCTTGCCTCTTCAATCTTATTATAAGTGTATTATGTCTATTCTATTCATTTAGGGGACTCATTATTATTGTGTATCATGGAAATGCTTTGTTGTGAATGTTGTTAGATTGTGGAGAATTTTTATCATCCTATCTAATCTACATTTTACTCCTTGTTTCAAAAATTGGGGAATTTTTCTCATACCCTTCCTTTGGTGCATCACCTTTGTAGTGTAATTTTATTTTACTTTCATGTTATCTCTCTCTCCTGTTTCCTTGGAAGGTTAGAAAAGGATTAGGTAGTTTGCTTGCCCACATTAGGAGTAGCTTGTGGCAGTTGTTTAGAAGAAAGAAACAACTTTCTATGGAGGGGTATATCAAGCCTGCAAATCTCACAACTTTAGAGGTAACCCAATGTTACAAACATTACACCAAACATCCCATCTCAAACTAGGCCATTCGGGGGTGTTGTAATTTGGTGATAACACTTACATAACTAGGTCACAATGTCGGAATGCAAGCGTGAATGGTATGTAATTATATTCTAGTAGGACCCTTATCTCAAATCCATAGTGAGACACATTTTCATTGTAGTTAGGCTTGAGTCATCATTGATCTTCCTTATAAGTGTTACGTTGTTTGCATCACCTCGCCACAATTACAATACTTACATCTCGTTTCTAGTAAACATAATCTAAGTGTCTATATTGTGATGTTATACTGCCCATATCTTAGCAAATCCTTAGCATACTTTGACTTGGTATTATTTCTAAAATTACCTCAATCTTGAAAGAGTGTTGATTAATTTGTTTACATTGTATCGATACTAGTGTGATACTAATACCTCACTTTCTCAAAAATCTTGGATAATGTATCTTATTAGTATTATTGCATGAATCAAATAGGTAACCTCCATTTGTTTTAGGGTTTGGGTCGTGTTTGTCTCTAAACTTGTCATACGTGTCCTTTGATTGGAGATCACATTAACCCCTTGTTAATACTTACGCCTTGTTCATTTCAAACTTGAATTAAGTATTGACATTGTGTTGATCATATATTGTCAAACTATATTTGAAAAACATTAACTTAGGGTGTGGTTTCTTGTTTGTTTATTGGCTTAGTAGAAACTTGCATGATTTTTTCATACATTTTATCAAAATCATAGAATCAATTGATTCCTTATCCTTTGGTCCATTTATTGACATACTTTGAGATCAAGCGAAACGAATTGCACATTACACTTAGGTTTTTTATACCTTTTTTTACACTAGAAAAAACCTTGTGTAAAAAAATATGATGGTCCATATCACGAGAATGGAATCTAAGAAACAAGAGTTAGACCCTTTTCTGTGCCAAAAATTAGGTTCCCTATTTTCCGAGTAAAGGAAATGGATGGGTTAGTTGATCATAGAAAAGATGAGAGTGAATCACTTGAAGACATTGATGACGTTAATGTCAATCACTTTGAAGACTTCCTATTCCAAAATAGAGATCTAGTGCTTCCATGTGTTCTAGAGATAGGTGTCATGGTGCCACAAGAACAAGAAGCCCCTAACCAAGATACTAATCGAGAGAAGAAGAAACACATAGACCTCTCATGGATGATACATTGAAGGAAGACACGCTTTTACCTTTGGTACCAATGTAGTGTTTCACCGATTTCTTTATGTTTTGAATGTGATGAAACAAATAAGGGTGTAGGACAAGGAGGAATACCTTTGTGATGGTTGGTTCGAAGGTTTTGCGCATGTTCTAACTTCTCAATCCAATGCCGATTGTGAGAGATTCATTTTTGTTAGGAGGAACTACCTGAAATAGGAAACAAGACCATAGAAGAAGAGTTAAATAATATATGATAGTGGACTACCTAGTGAGTCTGGATCTAAGAAGTGTCATACTTCCTAGATGGTGTCAATCCACCGTTTAATACAACTTAATGCAAGAAATAATGTAAATAAACAAGTTCCTACTATATTTGATATGATTTAGGTATCTCATTCAAATATGATAAACAAATCTAATATAATAGGTTAGGTTATGATCAGATCTGGTGGTAGGGTACGGGGTCAAATAGGTCAGTTTTAGGTTCTAGGTCACTTAGGTTGCTTGGATAAAGATTCTTAGGTTCTATTATTGATAGGATGGCCAAATACAGAGACCGGCATCGGTTGGGTATGACCGATCATGGTTTAGGAAGAAATGACGATGGTTATGGGTAATCGGCGTCGGTAGAGAGGAAGACCGATAAAAAATCAATAAGATCTAGTTGTGGGGTTTAAGCTGAGGTCAGACAAAGGTGAAAAAGGGAATAATGAGGTGTGTGGATATCTTAGAAACACTCAGAGATATGTAAAGGTCATGTATAGGTGGTTTTATGGAATGGGTGGAGAGATGGTTGAGTTTATAGAAAGAGGAATAATGGGGGAATGGGAATGCTAATAGAAAATGATAACATAGATGAAAAAAACTTTGAAACATAACAAGAATGAAATAAAATAGGTGATAAATGTACTTACTAATGTTTCAAGTCTAATGGTTGGCTGGTGGTGATGATTGATGGTGGGATGGAGCTTGGTGCCATAGTGGTACTTACTGAAATGCTACCGTGAGAGCGATACCTTTGGATCTGTCTTGATGCTAGATATGGATGCTTGGATGTGTGAAAGAGCTCTGTTCTTTCTTGCATGCAAATTTATTTTTGCTCCAAAATATCGAGAGTGTGGCCAACCTCTCAAACAAGGTTACTAAAGTGAATAAATGGTAACTGACGATGGTTCCTGGTTGACCAACATTGGTTTAGGGATGACCACTGTTGGTTAAGGTGAGATTCCCTAGGCTTACTAAAAATGATAGATCTTGTAATCATTTGGGCCAGTGTCCTGTCCCTTTTCTCACGGATCAAAATTAATGTTATCTTTTTATGAGCGGGAATGTGGTTAGAGTAATAATAGGAATTGATGTTTAGGTTTGAACTAGGTCTTAGTTAGTTATGGAAACATACTATGAATACGTACATGGTGAGGTGTTTGGGTGAGGTGTGCATCCATTTTATTAAAGTAATTAAATTAATAAATGGGGTGAGGGTGGGTATTAATTTAATTATATATAATTAAATTAATATTAAGGTGGGGTAAACATGGGGCCATGGTTAGGTGAGTATATATAAGTTAGTTATTCAAAAGGGGACTAGGGGGAGTGTGACCCAATTTTGGTGTCTACATTTTTCCCTCTTTTGTCACGTGGCTTGTATTGGTAAGAGATGTTGAAAAAAATAGGAGAGGGTTGTGTCGAGTGTAAGTGAGGGTGGTGTTTCCCCAAGCATGGGTGAAGGTAACCCCCCTCAAACTAGGAACCGATGAGGTGAAAGACGGAAGCGGTGAGTGGTTTGATAAAATGAGGAGGTGGGAAAATTAAGGTTAGTGGGTGATGGGTGTCATTATTCCCTTCATTTAATAAACTCTTTGTTGATGTCATATTCAAACCAGGGGTGGTGTCCAAAGCTATACGCAACAAGAAATCTTAGTGATCTAGTAATTAATGGTAGGTATTTTTTTCTTTTTTATATTTTCTGGGGGATTTTCTCAATGTCTTGAGGATTCCTTGGCTAAAACCTTATTGAAATCAAACTATGAGAACTTTCTGGAAGTAAACACTCTCTGCAAAAATAGATTGCTGGAAATAAACACACATTTGAAAAATAGAATAGATTGCTGTAAGTAAACACACGTTACATAAATGAACACACTTGCTTTGGAAATAAACACATAATTTGAGAATGTTGAAAGTTGATTGCAAAGAAAGAAGAATCTAATCTAGAACACCTACAAGAACAAGTATACAATAGATTTCAACTTGAGTAATCAAAATCATTTACAAAATTAATAGATCTATACTATTTGCTCTAGAAATATAAATACCAATAAAATGAAGATCCTGGTTCTTGGAAGAGTGGGCCCTTGCTCCACCTTGAAATAGGATTTGACAACTTAATATACTCTCAAAATAGGAATGGCTATTTTATTGATAAAATGTTCTGCATTACAAAAACGTATTGTCTCTTCTTATCTCTTTGTCTTTTTATGTATATATATCTATCTATATATATATATCTATCTATCTATCTACAGTGTCTGCATATATATACTTCTTCCATAGGTGTATTTACAGCCATATCTTTCCTACTGATTCAGATAGAACTGAATCGTGCCCAAAATAGATGTTGAATTGGATCATGGCTAGACGTATTATTGTATGATAGTTATCCTGGATCTACGAATATGAAGAATAAAAAATATTCCAATCTACTCCTGATTGAAAGGATCATTGATTGATAAATCACTGGATGTTTTTGGAATAAATAAATTCTCATTGGTTATGAAACTTTAGAGAAGTTCTAGAACTAAAGGAAATTGTTCTAGATCTAACTGTGAGGATTCCAAAGCTACATGCAGGAGTTCCAGAACTAAGTCCAAAAGTTCCAGAACTAAGTGTTAGAGCTTGTAACTGCGTAATGGAGTTCCAAAACTAAGTCTGGAAGTTCTGGAACCGAGCCGTATTGAAACCAATGCTTTCAAAACATACCAACCACTTCATACTACTTTTATTTCGATTGATTGTGACTGTTTTATTACAAAAATTGAACTTCCAAAGCACTTAGTTAGGAAGTACATATTTTTACATGTTATGACTACAACAAAAATATGGAAAATTACATCCTAACTTATATTAGATCAAACAAAAGTCACAAATGCAATCAATCTTGATAAAAAGGAGAGTAAAACAAGATCATTTATTACACATTAACGAGACATATTCTAGCCTCATAATTTCTCCCGTACTTACTTGTTTGTAACTCCTCTTACAAAATTTACTCTTCAAAACTTGGATTGTCTATTCTACACTCCAATTGATCGCTCGTGTCAAATGGCTGAAATCGAATATCCCAATGTTTTAGTTCGAAACACTATAGCTTGATCCTGATTCTACTTTCCTCTTCCATTCCTCAAATAAAGTGGGATCTTGAGGTTATCTGTTTTGCCATGGGGACATGGGAACAAGAAGAAGGGGATGCCTTGTTCTCATTCCCATCCATATGCCCTTGTGCTTTTCATTGATATGAGGGATTAGTGTGCAAAAATATTTTGCTCTTTCTAGAATCTAGATCAAATTTATGGGAGATATTACTTCCCTTCTCCTCAAGGAAACTGTAAGAAGCTCCCATATTTTCAAACATCCATCATAAATATCCTCAAAATTTTCCACTTCATACAAATTAAAGGCATCATTACTTCTCTCGTAAAATAGAAAGATAATGTGTCTTGAACCGTTTATCAAAGGCATGGGTTTTAAAATGTTTAACGAAAGAAGATGGTTTACGATAATGAGTCCTCATGCAGAGACTAGATGAGGTAGCTTTCAATAGATGCTCAGAATCCCTTTCCTTCCATGCAATCTGATTTTGAAGAGTAGAAACAAATGGATTTCTCCCACATAAAAATTGATAATGAAGCCTATGTTATTTTCTAGCATAAGATTACAGAGATAGAATTCATAGAGAAGATTCTTCTTCACTGCATTAGATGAAGAATAGGTTGCCATGGACTCAGATTCATCTTTTATTTCATGTGGAAGGCCACATGTAATTCTTGATAGCTGCCAGTGAATGAATTGTTCTTCTAGAAAAATGCTATATGTAGGAGAAGGTCTCCTACATGCAAGAAATTTTCACTCATTATGCAAACCATTTGTATTTTTGCAAGATTTTAAACTTGCCTCCCTCTTATTTGTAAAATTTTTCTTCCCATTCCTTTCTTGCTTTCTTTTCATCTTCCATCTTGCTTCTCAAATCCTCATTGGATATTTTGATTTCACTGATTTCCCTACAAGTATCATCCCATAACTTTTTGAGTGGCCAATAAGTTAATTCAATCTGTGCAAAGACTGTTGACATAGTACTTTGTCTTCTAGAAATTTTACATTCTTCCTCTTTCTCCATCATCTACTACTTAAATCTTGTTAATTCCTCAGTCCTGTCTGTAAGCTTTGTTGTTAGTTCCCCAATGAGCATCTATCTTTTTTCCAACTTGAGTTTGAGGAAGTTAAATTCCTCATCCTTTTCTTTGATAATGAGTTCTACTCTAGAAAATAATAGAGCCTATCTAACCTGCTATTTCTCTTCTTTCTTTGAAAGTTATTTGGGGTTAAACATTCCTCTTCTACTAAAGGAAATTTCCCTTCTCTGTCTCTACAATGCAAACTCTTCTTCTTCATGTGATAATGCTATTGGTTCACCCAGTTCTTGAAAAACCCATTCCTCAAATCTCTCATCTTCTTTTTCCATCTTAGTTTGGCTTGGTCCAGGAGGAGTCATGGCCATGCTTTGCCGAAATATCAATAACTTCTTTTTCCAAGTTGTCCTGTTCTTTCATTTCCTCTCGGAATTTTCTAGACCCCTTATGAATTCTTCTTATTTGAGGATCTTCGAGTATGTTCAAAAATAGGTTTCCTCCTAGAGCTTATTCTAATTTTCACTTCTTGCTCTTTCTTAGGTGTACTATCAATGTCAGAGACATATATTAGCTCTCCTATAGCTGCAGAGGAAGGAGTATCTTTCAAAGGTACAATAGGTTTTGTAGCTTTAATTATTCTTTTAGATATTCTTCTTTTTGGTATAGTCACTCTACCTATTTCCTTATTTTTCTCTGTAGGGGCACTAATTTCCAAATTAGTTGTAGGAGAAAAAGGAGTTGATATTACTCTCCTTATAATATCAAGGTTTTGCTTAAACTTGTTAAGAAATTTCTCCCATATTTCTTCTTTGTTTTTCTTTGCAAGAAAATGGTGTTGGCACACGATATGAACTAACTCATGATGTTTGATTTTTCCAACATCCCAGAATACATCTAGACCATTGTATGAATGGAGTTAAAAAGAAACCTGGAAGGTTTACTCGTGTATTTTGGTTTAGTAGCTCCATATCTAAGATGTATGAGCATTTTCAGAAATTCTCTTCCTCTTGACCCAAAATGACCATCACAAGTTAAATACTTGACTATCCAAAATGCCACTCTGTAAAGGGTTTGGGAAAGCTAGCCCTTCGACCCCTTTTATGATTTTCTTAGTGTTGTAAATATATTGGGGTTCTGTTTCCCCATCTTATAGAAGGGTTTCAACTAATTCTTTTAAGGTCCCTTGACAAGATTTGGGACATACACAATTGGAACACCAAATACATTGCTTATTGTATTCACAGAAAAAGGAATTACAATATTTCTAACCTTTGCTTTGGATTTTTATCAATTTATTACAAATTCTCTTACCAATTCATCATGTTATACTTTGAGAACTTTTTTAGGAATTCTAACCATCCTGCCTATTCAAAGACATCTGTCACTTCTTCATCTGTAAGAAGTTGGGTATCATCCTCAAGTTCCAACTTATTTTTAATCCCTATGGTAAAGGGGGAGAATCAAATTCGTTCTTCTTCAAATTATTTCGTAACACCTTGAACTATTGTTACTTCCTCCTGAGCATTCAAGTGTTGATATATGATTTCTTCTGTATAAGGATGTGTTCCTTTGATTGTGAAGTCATGCTTGATATGGATTGTATCTTCTTTGCTCTTGAAGATCTTTGACTGAGTCAGGATATGCTTGGACTCTTTTATTTCTTTCATTTTTAGCACCTGAGTTCAATCTGATTTCGGGATGAATTGTGGATTTACCCATCTTTATGACTCAGCCTTGGATCAATGGCATTGATCCAAGAGATGTTTTAAGTTTATTCTGGATGAACAAAAATTATAGACCTTACGAAAGTTGCAAGGTCTGAATGTGTTGAATGAGAAATTCAGGAGTTAACTCAGGCTGATCTTGTTAAATGAAAATCGGTTCCAAATACCGTAACATCGGGAAGGCCTAGACCTTAAGCCAGGTAAGATGTTCCTGGGTATTCAGTAAGCTTATTTAGCAATACCTGATAGGATCCTGTACAGGGATGTTTTACCCTGTTTGGTTCCAATACGGATCGGTCCTACTTGGGAGACCTAGACTGGATTTATTAAGGTTAATAACCTAAACCTAAACTATAACCTATTGGTTAAATTATTATTAATCTAACCTAGCCCTAAACTATAAGCTAAATGTTCCTAAGGTTAGCCACCTAGCACTATGGAAGTAAGACTAAAGTATTACCTTATGATCTAACCTATGTTTCTAACCTAACTAATGATCATGGATGAAGGGGGACCTATGAAGGGGTGCGAGCCATGGGTGGTAGTTTCTATGGCATTTATGAGGTGGATAAGGATGAAGGACTTGGGATTTGGCGGAGGTTGTAAATATCTATTGAGACCTGACGTGGTGGTATCACCAAATCTGGGAATGGTTGTTTGTGTGCAATTGGCAATCACCAACCTTGGCGGTCGGTGGCAATGGAGATTAGGTGGGAATCTTGGAGTTAATGTCATTGATGAACTTCGGTTCCCGAGCACGGATTGCTTGGGAAGGCATGCAAATGGAAAACTAGTTGGTTGTTTGGTTTTCCATACGCTCCGGTTTTCTCTCTGTTTGATCACTGGTTCTTCGAACCAGTCTACTTTGTGTTGCATGGCAACTATGAGATTATCTAGCTCTTTTCTCTGTTGGGGAAAGTTTATAAGACATGAGGGTAACAAATTATTGTTGCTGAATCTATCATGGAAGAAGAGGAGAAGGCTCGAGCACATTCAGAGGTCTTCTTCAGATTTTTAAGTGACATTACCAGGCATGATAGGCCCTGACTTTTAAAAATCTTGCTTTACTCTAAATGCTTTCATTAAAACAACTCTATTCAGGTGATTTCAGTTCAGTTGGTTTGAAGCAATGTATTGGTTCTTCTTTTCCTATGGAATTAGGAATCTCGGGTTTTTCAAGACTTTGTTGGAATGTTTACTGTATTTATTCATCCTTTTGGATTCATTCCGATTGAAGACCCGGCTGTGCTCTTATTGTTGTTGAATCCTATTGATTCTTGCTGTGAATACTTGAAGTTCTTCTGTTTGGAATGCTTGCTGTGATTATACTACTTGAATGCGACTATCGTAGAAGTCCTCACTGTGTTTGCAATTTGGGATAAAATCATGTTGAAAGTTTACAAGGAATATCTACAAAAATGACTCAGTGAGAGTCCTTGTAATGTTTTGTATGTTTTCAAACTTCATTTGCTTAGTTACGAATATTGTTGCTTAGTTGCGAATACTTTGTTGGTATTGACTCAGTTGGAGTCAATACTGTTGCATAGTTGTGAATACTGTTGGTATTGACTCAGTTGGAGTCCTTGAAATGTAACTAGTATTTTGACTTCTGTAGAAGTTTAGTTGTGAATACTGTTGGTATTGACTTAGTTGGAGTCCTTGAAATGTAACTAGTGTTTTGACTTCTGTAGAAGTTTAGTTGTGAATACTGTTGGTATTGACTCAGTTGGAGTCCTTGAAATGTAACTAGTATTTCGACTTCTGTAGAAGTTTAATTGTGAATACGGTTGGTATTGACTCAGTTGGAGTCCTTGTAATGTAACTAGTGTTTTGACTCTGTATAAGCTTAGTTGTGAATACTTAATGATATTGACTCTGTTGGAGTCCTTAATATGTATCTTGTATTTCGACTTCTGTAGAAGTTTAGTTGTGTAGACTGTTGGTATTGATTCAGTTGGAGTCCTTGAATGTTTTCGTATGAATTCGACTTCAATCTTAACCCGGCCGTGAGTTCTTGTTGGATACGACTCCGTTGGAGCCCTTGCAGTATTTCCATGTGAACTCGACTCCTGTTGAAGCCCTGATGTGTTTGCGGGATGGCTCTACTTAGGTTAAAACTTTGATGAGCTTATGTAATGGAGGTGACTTCTGTAAAGTCCTTGCTTGTACATTCATAGAGATTAGATTCAGTTGAATGAAGCTGTGCATGTTTGTGTTTCGACTCAGTGTGAATGTCACTGTATTTGCATATGGAAACGTTGTTTGTTTTTAATGTTATCTTGTCTTGTGTTTGACTGAAACAAAGAGCTCTTAGCTGTACCATGTCAGGTGATGGCGTTGGGTATTTTCATGTTGATGAATGATATGGAAAATATTTGTTGAGTCTTTCATGGTTGGATTATTTTCTTTTGCTTTGTCACGAGAGCTCTTGTAATGCTTAATAGCTACAGGTGATTTTTATTAATGAATTTAGATGAAACTGTAGTTTCTTCTTGTGATCTCGACTATTTTTAATCACATGCGTAAAAGTAATTGCATTATTCTAGAGGAGTCGGTACAGTCCTGAACATGATTGAAATGGGAATCTGATTTACTCTGTTTCCTTCTCCTGAGCTATAAATTATATGTTGATGTGTAATAAGAGGAATAAGAAAATACTCTCTCTCTCCTAGTCTGGAAACTTTATGTGCTTTCTTCTTGTATCCTTATGTGATCTCTATGGTAAGGGCATAACAAGAATAGACTGTGGTATTGTATGGAGAGACTGGTATAAAATGTGTTTGCTATATAAGTAGGTATACTCATCAATACCATTAAAATAATGTATGATTGAAAGGAAATTACGATAGTTGAGCTTGTTGAATGTTATAAACTGCCTTTGAGTAATTGTTAGAAACATTCTTGTAGGAGTTTTTCTATCTTTAGAATGGTTGTATTCATTTGTTCTTAGTCTCTAACATATAAGATGAATAGCCTAATTTATGTTTGGAATTTGAAGAAATGATTTCATTTAAACAGGTTGTTTAATGAGAACAATTGGTGGATTGTAATTGTTTTAAGAATTAGTGCTTATCATTCTCAGTTCACCGAACTGACCTGTGTTGACAATTTTTGCAGATGGTTGCCGTAAGTGGTAAAGGCACGCAGATCTGATATGATGTTCAGATTGTTTAATTTGGTTTTATGATGAATTCCAATTTGATTCTCTAAATGTACTACTTGAAGAAAGATGTTCTTTTCTTGTTGAGTATTGTATCAAATATGCTGAATGCATAAAATGTATTTGATTAGCTTAGAAATGAATGAAATGAGGTATTTGTTACTTATGTGTTTGCATTCGTATCTTGATGGATTGAAATTCTTCGGTTCGAATGATTTTAAGAGCATTTTTATTATTGTATACCTTGGAGATATTTGGGATTCTCCAAGTAAGCCTTGCAAAGATTATGTGACTGAATACTTGTAAATGTTTAGTAGTTCTGCTATGTTCTATTTTAGGCTAAATTAGAATTTAGATCACTGTCTTTCGAGAAGCTAAGGATAAAATAAACCTTAACAGGAAGCTGAACGGGAAGAGTAATTTGTTACTCCCTAACCTTGATCTAAGTCAAGACAACGTACTTAACGTTTTAAATCACTTTATCTTAATACTAATAAGTAAGATATATTTCAGTTTTAAGAATTGATATAAACCTAAAAGGGTTAAGTTAGCAACCTTATAAGAAGATTTGGGGCTACTGCCCAATCTTGTTGATTAAGATTATTGTGTATCAAAGAACTCCTTAATGAAACCCCAAATCTTATTAACTTCTCTTGTGAAATGGGTCTTAATAAGAAAGGCAATTCTAAGGTGAGGAACCCAGGGGTTGGGAAAAGACTACCCTAAAAGGAGCGTCTTAAAGCATAACTTTAACTCAACGTAAGTAACACCTTAAAGTTAAGTAGATCTTTTCGAGGTGGATTTGAAGGTTGATGGCACAAGTCAACTGTAGGGTTGTACCTTCGAGAAGATTAGGATCTTCTCGAAGATACAACAATGCAGGTGACTTATGGCAACACCCTTTGCATTGATCATTAAGATTTACACCTTAAACTCAAACAAGTTTTACTCTGGGACTGGTTAGGAACGTGGTCATGTTATAAGACTACCCCTGGAGACTCGGGGTATCTTGACACACAGGGTTAACTAGGGTTGACCCAGTATGTCAGCGTATCCCTAGTCCTCGAGAGCATCCTTATAACATGGTCATATTATTAATCTATTCCTGAGAGAATAACTTGGGGGCTGGGAGGTCGACGAGAAGTCGAGTGTAAGACATTCTACATAACATAGGAATGGGGTGAAGGACGTATTCCAGTTGGAGAGTATCTTTGTCAAGGAATATGAGACATAAGCAGTATGTTTCAAATCTTTGGCCAAAGTATCACAAGTTGCTGATTGCATTGTCCTATGTCACCTAGTCTAAGGGACGAGATGCCGATGAATAATGGTAACAATTATTCAGATAGGTTCCTTGGACAGAGCATTCTAAATCCCAGATTAGGGAAGAGAACTGCAAGAGGATGTGTTAAAATAAAAACGCCAACTCTTTGATACTCATGAATAGATCGGTAGATTACCGAGTCATGGAATGAATAGATCGGAGGTACTCCGAGTCATCACAGCTGCATATGGTTATCTGTTATAAGAATGATTGTTATGATCTGAGAGTTCTAAATTATGTATTTAGAACTAGGATGCACCTATCAATTTTTTTTTCTTGTTCGAATGTACTAAATTGAGGACGTTACAATTTCTCTACCTATATTGACTACAAAACTCTTTGATTACCTTTGGAATAGATGGTTTTATCTATGGAACTATCATGTGCTTAGCTACGGAATGCATTTTTAATTCTTCTGCTTCCTCCTTTAAGTTTTTATCTTTTGTTTTCTTCTCAACTATTTCTTCACTTTTTTACTCCACACAAAAGATAGATCATCATAAAAATGCCACCACTTTTTCTCTGCTAACATCACCCTCATGATTACTCTCTTTTAATAATAATGTACAATACATGATTCATCATACCACTTTTAAATAAAAATACAATCACACATGTGAACTTTTAACCTAACCTTTAATAAGTTAAAGACATAATTACCTTATTTGATGATGTGATCCCTCACATGATGACCCATCATTCCTAAAAGTGAAACAAAAAGAAAACAGTTAGAAAAGACACTGGAATTTCAAGGAAATTCCTTTTATTTTAGATTAGCCATTTATTTGAGGAGATCAATCGCCATTGCTAGTTTTCAATTGATCTCGGAGAAATATATACATACATACATATGTACATACATACATACATACATACATACATACATACATACATACATACATACATACATACATACATACATACATACATACATACATACATACATACATACATACATACATACATACATACATATATATATATACATACATATATATATATGTATGTATGTATATATATATATGTATTGGGAAAGAGAATTCCATTTACTAGTTTTCATTCTCTTCCCTTTATTCTCGGATTTATCCACTCGATTATTTGATCATTTTGGAAGAAGCTGGGTTCTTCCATATGATCAAATTCTATCTGCTTCAATCTGCCTCAAGAATTCATCCTTAGTAGGAGGCTTCCTATAAAGTTTTAGCCTATGACCATTGACCAAAAGTGTCCTTATACTACCATCAATGGGAAGTAATTGAATAAAGCCATTGTCAAAGATCTACTCAATCGATAGGGTCCCAACCATCCGTTCTCAATTTTCCATTAAATTATCTATACTTAGAATCAAATGGTAATGCCCAATCTCCTACCTTGAACTTCCTCTTCTTAATATGTGTGTCATGCCATTGCTTTCTTTGATCTTAGATTATTTTTGTCTGCTGAAGTGCTTCCATCCTTAACTCATCTAACTCATTGAGTTGAATAATTATTTCATGTTGTCTTGCATCTAACTCAATACCTATTTTAGCTCTTTGTCCTCAATGTTTTTAGTTCAAATTCAATAGGTAACAAGGGATTTTTCCCATAGACTAACTCATATGGTGAAATTCCCTGTAGTTTTCCAAGTTATATTGTAGGCCCGTAAAACTTCGGGTAGTCTCTGTTATCCAAATTCACCCCCCAGGGTTAATTTGATAACATGCATCAGAATTCTCAAGTCTCAGGCAAATGGATTGATTCAGGGCAAAAATCATGTTTCTAGGGTCCCCTCAGATTTTTTCTAACTCCCCTGGCCGAAGAAGGAAAGAGCAAGCTCTGAGAAAATGTGAAAAAGTTGCAGAAAACAAGCTTGGGCCAGAAAAAATCATGAAAATTGGCTAAGTCCTCGTCCTCACAATGGTCGGGACATGAGGGACATCGGGGCGCGAATCACCAAAGGCCAGCAGCTTCTACAGACAAAGGAACATCCGGGCCGTCGGGACACGTGGGACGCGGAAAGCCGGTTCGCCAAGGAGAAGAAAATCGACTAACTGCTCTGGGACAAGTGGGACAAGAAGACGCGAAGGACGTGAACCACCCGGATCGGCCGAAAAGGAGAACTTTTACACTAAACGTTCGGGACATTTGGGCCGTGAGGATGCGAACCGCCGAATCGGGTGAATCGGAAGAATTTGTCCCAGACAGTCCGGGATAGTTAGAACAAATGTACGCGAAGGACATGAACCGACCGGTTTGGCTGAAACGGGGAACTTCAACATTGGGACAATTAGGAAAAGGGACGCGTGGGATGTGGATAGCTGAAGGAGCCGAAAGCCAATCAAGCCAATGCCACATGTCATCACCGGGTCAATGAGGAGCAAGAAGCCCATTTCGGGCGGATCGGAAGTTTCTACCCCAAACAACACTGGGACATCCGGGACAAATGGACATGGTGGACGCGAAAAGCCGGCAGACCCGAATACTAATCAAATCACGACACGTGTCACGAGGGAGAAGGTCCAAAAGTCAAAGGGTGAGGTTTCAAGCACTGACCCGAACCAATGAAATAGTGCCACGTGTCCAAGTTTAAGGGCCCACAAGGAAATTTCAAAGGAAAGCCTGTAGAAATGTGGAGGATAGAGAATTTCTCATCTGAATCGAGCACTCGCCACGTGTCATCCAAGTGGCAGAGCGCGGGGAAAGTTCAAATATTTTTCCCGCCAACTTGTTTTTTTACTGTTTTTGCCCTAAATTTTCGATCGTCTTTCGATCCAGAGCTTAGATTTGCACGTTCTTTATATCAACGGAAAGTTGTTGAAATTCTCTACATGATTCTAGGGTCAATCTTGCATTTTGGTTCAGTTTGGAGAGAGAAAATTGAGAAACACCTCTGGCACGTAATAATAGACAGAAGTAATGCTTCAACAACCAACTTTAATGCAGCAGACAGTTCGCCATTTCTGTTAGACAGCCCACCATTTTTCCAGGATCCACCACTTCTGCCATAATGAGATGATTTTAAATGTGACCTAGAAGTGGTTGGGGTAGATTCTAGATTTCCTCTCTCTTCCCTCTCTCATTCTTCCTATATATTGTAAAGAGGAGCTTCTTTCAAAAGGTCAACATTTTCTTTTTGCTCCTCCCTTTTCTCCTATCGTGAATTTGTGGAGTTCGAACCTCTCATTTGAACTGTAATACGACTCGCCTCTTGGCATTCTCAGAGTGTATTGTATCAATCTTTGGAGCAAGTAATACATGTCTCGTGGATGATTCTCACCCCTCTCTCGTGTTCATTTTTGCATCCTCTTGGTCTTTCACCGCAAGTTATGTTATCTCAGTGCATGATCTTATATCACATTTGAATGGTCTCGTGTTTATTGGCAAGATAGGTGTTCTTCATTCCTCGAGCCATCACCATTTTCGCTTAGTTTCAATTTTTGCATTTCTATCCCCGCCTCGGCAATTTAGAGTAGGATTAGGATCTCAACCTCTCGTAGTTTTACAAAATATAGATCTAAATTAGAGGAGTTTGAGGAACCAACCTCTAATCTGAGATTCCTCTCTCGCCACAAGTCCCCACACTTGAGAGAGGTTTCCATGTTGTGCAATCACACTGGATGCTAGAGTGATCAACCTAGAATACCGATCTCGCATCCGTGGGGTGCTTGAGCATGCAACAATAGTTTTGGCATGCCCGGTGGGACTAGAGGTCTCATTTTTATTGTAGCAGGGTTGATGTGCATCTGCTGCATTTTTCTTTCTTAAAAAGAGCTATTATTTACATATCTGGCGACTCCAAGGGAAAAATCAACTGGTTTCAAGCATGCAGGCCTGAAAACTTATGAGAAGAATCACAAGGTCAAGAGTCGGAGAAGAAGAAGTGCTGTTTGAATACCTGCAATTATCTCCAAGAAGAAGGCAAAGAGGAAGAAGGATTCAAAGGTCTCCATCTCCACCAAACAAAACTCTCTCAACTCCTCCACCTGATAGGCCTTTCATTCAGTCAACAAGGGTTTTAAGACCAATTAGAATGGCTCAGAACAACCCCTACGTCAACTTCATAGCAAAGAGCCCACTTGCTCTCAATGCACAACATCCAGCTTCCTATTGCAGCCTCAAGAACATTCCCTACTTCACCGGAGAAAATCAGACTACTCCAGGTGATCATGTTAAAGATATTGCTAACCTTTGTGCAATTCATGAAATCAATGAAATGCAAGTGGCTGTCAAGTTACTGGCATCTTCCTTCAAGGGTAAAGCATTACAATGGTTTAGGAGCCTTGGAGCTGGTTCTATCACAAATTGGAATCAGCTGTGTATAGCACTTCATGAGAAATTTGGAGAGAAGGGAGACAACTTGTCTCTTTTGGAGCAGCTGACAACCATCAAGAGAGCTCCCAATGAGCAGCTGACCGATTTCAACTTCAGATTTCAAAAAACTTGGGAGAGGATTCCAAAGTGGCGATCAAAGCCAAATACAGTAAAAGTGCTTTTCTCTACTATCTCAAAGCTTTAAATTCTGATATTTCTATGTTAATTTAGTCTATGGGAGGCACAACTATCCCTATGGCATATAGCATTGCCATTATGGCTGAAAATTGTTTGATCCAAGCTGGAAAACTTGCCCCTAGACCTCCCATGCCATCTTTGCTTCCAAGTTTAGAGAATCCAAACACTAGTCAAGCACCCAATTTGGCTCCTTCTCCCACTCCTAGAAATCGAGTTCAATGAAGCTTCCACTTCGTCCCCAAGTGCCCCAAATGAGCTTCAAGAAGTCATGAAGCAATTGTAAAACCTAGGCAATGAGCTAGTTACTCTCAAGAGGCAACAAGCCCAAGGTTTCAGACCTTCTTATCAACCCCAAGCTCAACCTAATAGGCAGCCATACCAACCACAAAGACCACCTAATCTAGTTACAAATATGAATCAAACAAGGCCTCCTACCAATAGACCATTCCAGCCCTATAATCCAAATGCCATATCTGCCTCTAAGGCATTAGTGCCAACACAGAACAACATTGCTCAGGAATATGATTGGTGTTTTCCATGCAATGAGCCTCATAACCAATCCATGTGCTTCAATGGTGCTCTCAATCAAGCATTGATGGTGACAACTACTGGTGTGGAGGGTGAGGGAAGTCAAGGAAATAGCCAACAACAAGAAACATTCCAACAACAATCAGCCCCAAATGACACCACATTGGTGAACTGGCAAGCAGAGGATTTCTATGGCATGAATCAGGTGGTTTCTCAAGGTGTTGTAGCCAACACAAGGTCAAAGAGGAGAAATTTGGGTGAAGAACAACCATTAGCCCCAGCCAATCCACAACCTCCCATGGTTCCACAAGTGATTGGCAAGCAAAGTCCCATTTCAAATGCACAAGGGCAGCCAAGAACAGCCCCTAGGCCAACTCAAATGCCAGTTGTTGCTGCCCACGTGCAAGGAATAAATGTGCAAACCAAGGGACAACAGAGAGATCCTTCATCACCATTCAAGATGATTGATCGATGAAGAAGACAAACGTCAATATATCTATGTGGGAATCCCTATCCATCCCAGTGCCAAAGAGATCTCGCTGCAAGCTGCCATGAAGGATTGGCCAGCTTCAAATCGGTAGGTTTAGATGCAAGACAAAGTGCTTACAAATGCTGCCTCACTGAAGGAAGTCATGGAGCACAACAAGGTAAAATGTCAAGCCCCCTCCTTTCTATGTTTCATTAATCATTGGAAATCAGCTAGTGCACACATTGCATGATTGATTCCGGGGCAAGTAGTTCTCACATGCCCAAACAAATAGCTAATCACCTAGGGCTCCAAAGATGAAATAACATCCAAAGGGGTAGTACAGTTAGATGGAACAGCAATAGCAACAGTTGGAGTGATTAGAAATTTGAGTCTTACCTTGCATGCATGTCCAAATGTTGTTGTTTTACAAGATGTATCAGTCATAGACCTTCCACCACTCTTTTCATTGTTTTGCTTCACAAGAGACTTCACCGCTAAAATTGGAGGCTATCTTTCAGCGGATTGGTCTCACATGTTATTTAGAACAAGGTATGGAACTAAGGCTACAATTAGGTCTGGAACCTATTGCAAACTTCCATATTGAGCCTTACACTCCAAGTCAGATTAATGCCAATTGCTCAGCATTTGATCAAGAAGATCACCCTAGCACTGACGAGGCTGACACCAAGGTTGGAAGTATCCCGGATTTGACTCTTGATGAATGGGCAAGCAAGGTGCATGCTTTCTATCCTTATCAAGAAGTAGAAGAATCTGAGCTAGGGGTCTATTGCATACACATGAAGAAAATCAGCCCATTCCTAAAGATCACCAAGCCGAACCACAAAGATGACAAAATGAGGTATGGAAATTGTTTTTAGATGGATCAAGGAGTAGGCAAGGTGCAGGAGGAGGAGCTATGCTCATTTCACCACAAGGTATAAGGTATTACTCACCTTCCATTTCCAGCTTTTCTGCTTCAAATAACACTGTGAATATGAAGCCTTAATTCATGGATACATTGGGCAATCAAGAAAAATAAAGAATTTACAAGTCTTTGGTGATAGTGAACTAATCATCAATCAAGTCAAAGGGACAACATGCTGCCAAAAATGATCTCGCTAAGAACTACAAAATCGGGGTATGGGATCTTATGAGATTTTGAAGCTTTTAATATCAATTCCATACCTAAGAAAAAAAATGAAGCCGCGGATAGGCTCGCAGCTATTGGGCAATGTTTGATGTGGTTGAAAACATGAAAAGGAAAAACACAGCCACTATCCATGTGATTGTGAGGCCAGCTGCTCCGATAATAACACTAGTAGCGGCAAGTGTTTGAGAATGATCAATAGATCGTCAATTTCTTACAAGAAGAGCTGAATTCTCCGCCAGAATCAAGACAAGCTGCATTAGCAGATGGTGACCAAGTGGTGAAACTGAGAACTAACAAATTACCAAAAGGCCTCATAACCTTGGAGTCAATCTTCAACCCAAATGATCAGTTCTAGAAGGAGAAAGCGAACATTCAAGTAAAGGGTGAAGATTCAGAGCCTATTTTAGTGGAAGAAGGCAAAACATTGCAGATTGGCAAAGTAAGTACCTCACAAGAGAAATCTGATTTTGTTCAGCTTTGTCAAGAGTTCCCAGATGTCTTTGCTTGGACTTACAAAGATCTAAGAGGTTTCAACCCAAAGTTGGCACAACATACTATTGAAATTGGATCCGAATCCAAGCCTATCAGGCAAAAGCAAAGGCCAGTGAATCCCCATATTGAACCTCTCATGAGAAAAGAGTTAAGCAAGCTTATTGAGGCCAATATCATCTTCCCCATCAAACACTCAAGTTGGGTCACCAACTTAGTCCCAAATCGTAGAAGAAGAATGGAGAGATCAGTCAAGTTGTGTGTCGACTTCGAGAGACTTGAATAGAGCCTCTCTCAAGGATCATTATCCACTCCCTTCCATGGAGAAAATATTGCAGGTCAGAGCTAGTTGAAAGGGTTTTCACTACTTGATGGCTACTCAGGCTACAATCAGATTATGGTGAGGGAGGAAGATCAGTTCAAGACAGCCTTCACAACCAAATGGGGAACATATGCCTACAAGAAGATGCCATTTGGCCTATCAAATGCTGGAGCCACTTTCCAAAGGGCAATGGATATGGCATTCAAGGGGTTAATCAATGAAATAGTTTTGATATATCTTGATGACATCACTGTATTCTCCAAAAATGCAGTGGATCACCTTTTCATCCGAGGAAGGTATTTCGAGGTGTAGAAGATTTGGGGTATCATCAATCCCAAAAATGCATATTCTTGGCTCATGAGGGAAAAATTCTTGGCCATATTGTTTCAAAGAAGGGATTGATGATTGACTCAGAAAGAGTCAAGCAATTCGAGCACTACCATTGCTGCCAAGTCACAAGAAGGCTCTTCAAAGCTTCTTAGGAAGGATCAATTTTGTCCGCAGTTTGTCCCATATTTTGCAGCCCTTGTCAAGCCCATCACCAAAATGTTAAAGAAGAGCATGGCTTTTAAGTGGAAAAAAAAGGCAAGGAGAGTTTTGAAGCAATCAAAGAAGCTATCTCTCAAGCACCAACTCTCATCAACCTGCATTTTCCAAGGATTTTATCCTCTATGCATTTGGAGGTGATGACACTATTTCTTCCCATTCTCGGTGTAGCAGAAACAAAGATAATGATGAGCAAATGGTTTCCTTCTTCACCGAGAGCCTAGATGACTGCGTGAGGTGAGGTACTCTTTTATTGAAAATCATTTACTTGTAATCGAAGCTTGAAGAAATTCAAGCATTTAGTCTCAAACAACAAGGTCCAGCTTGCTGGTCTCACATGTCAAGGGTTAAGGACTTCCTCCTCAACAAGGATTTGAATGAGAAAAGGGCAGGTTGGATCACCCGTGTCATGGAGTATGACATTGAGATCAAGATCACTAAGCTGGTAAGAGGGAAAGGATTATGTGAGAAACTGGTTTTGGGGAAGCAAAGAAGTATGCAACAAAGAAGAAACTGTTTTGATCCAGACAGCCATGAGCCAAGCGGCAATCATGAAGAAGACAATGCTTCCCCCATTCCTTGTTGGACCCAAGGTATTATGCACTTCCTAGGCACAGGCCTATGCCCTCCAGAGATGAACAAGACCCAAAGGAGACACTTCAGATTGCAGGCTGTCCCGTATGCCATTGTTGATGGAGTTTTGTTCAAGAAAGATGTGAATGGAGTGCTGCTGAGATGCATTAGCACAAATCAGATTCAAAGGGTATTGGAAGAGTTTCATGGTGGACCAGCTGGTGGCCATTTTGCACCAAGAGTGACAGCTCTAAAAATCATGAAAGCTAGTTATTATTGGCCTAAAATCTTCAGTGATTACTATGCATGGATCAAGAGGTGTAAGAATTGTGCATTCTTCACAGGAAAAGAGAAGTTTTCTACCCTTCCATTGCATCCAATCTCAGTTGACCAGCCATTCATGCAATGGGGTTTGGACTTCATTGGAGTCATTAATCCCATTTCAAGCCAAGGGCACAAATGGATTTTGACAGCCACAGACTACTTCACCAAATGGACAGAAGTAGTAGCACTCAAAGAGGTGAATGAGTCTAGCATCTTAGACTTTTATGAGGGGATAACAACCAGATTTGGTGTACCTACCACAATAATCTCTGATAATGCATTGGCATTCATTGGATCCAGGGTGACTGAGTGGGCTGTCAAGAACGGTATTTACCTAAGCACTTCATCGAACTATTACCCTCAGGGTAATGGCCAGGCCGAGTCTACAAACAAGAACTTGTTGAGGATCATTAGGAGGACTCTTGATGAGAATCAGAGGTCTTGGCATACCAAACTGAAATCAGCCTTATGGGATGATAGGATAACTCCCAAAAGATCCACAGGTAACTCTCCATTCAGGCTTGTCTATGGAAGAGAGGCAATCTTGCCCATGTCACTTGAGTTGCCAACGTTGGAACTCATGAAGTAGCTGGAGTTGCTTGAATTTGAGCCCATGGAGGTGAGGTATGCAGAGTTGATGGAGCTGCAAGAGATCAGAAATCAGGCATCCCAAGCAATGGAAAAGGATCAAGCTTTGATCAAGAAGACCTTTGATAGAAAGGCCAAGGATAGATCTTTTCAAGTTGGAGATCTAGTGTTGAAATGGGATGTGGATAGAGCAAAACCGGGAAGGAATTCAAAATTTGATGCCATTTGGAGTGGCCCATACGTGGTCACAAAGTGCAAGAACAACAATGCTTTCCAATTAGCCTCACTGGAGGGTGAAGAACTGCAGATTCCAATCAATGGAATCTATCTCAAGCGTTGCTTCTAGAGGGAAGTTCACTACCTCTGTAAATATTAGATTAGATTTTCTTTCCTCCAAGTGCTTGTGCACATTGTTTTGCTATAGGTTAGTCTTGTTTTCCCTAAGTGCTTTGGCACAACTTGCTGTCCATGGAGATGTTTAGCAGTCCTTGCCTTCATCAGGTGACATTCCATCTTCCTCCTTGCACATTCTGAGTCAGTTGAGGTTCTAAACAGAATATTTGATGACTCCATGCCCAATGGACTACTTCAGGAAACTGGTATCTTCTACCTAGCAGGTAGGTAACCCCGCTGAGTCGCCAATTGTTATCCAAATTCACCCCCAGGGGTTAATTTGATAACATGCATCAGAATTCTCAAGTCTCAGGAAAATGGATTGATTCAGGGAAAAAATCATGTTTCTAGGGTCCCCTTAGATTTTTTCTAACTCCCCTGGCCGAAGAAGGAAAGAGCAAGCTCTGAGAAAATGTGAAAAAGTTGTAGAAAACAAGCTTGGGCTAGAAAAAATCGTGAAAATTGGCTAAGTCCTCGTCCTCGCAACGGTTAGGACATGAGGGACATCGGGGCGCGAATCGGCCGAAAGGCCGCTAGGCAGTCTGCAGGGAAAAGGAACATCCGGGCCGTCGGGATGCGTGGGATGCGGAAAGCCGGTTTGGCCGAAGGAGAAGAAAATTGACTAACTGCTCTGGGACAAGTGGGACAAGAAGACGCGAAGGACACGAACCGCCTGGATCAGCCGAAAAGGAGAACTTTCACACTAAATGTTCGGGACATTTGGGCCGCGAGGACGCGAACCGGCCAAATCGGGTGAATTAGAAGAATTTGTCCCAGACAGTCTGGGATAGTTGGAACAAATGTACGTGAAGGACACGAACCGGCCGGTTCAGCCGAAATGGGAACTTCAACACTGGGATAGTTGGGACAAAGGGACGTGTGGGACGTGGATAGCCAAAGGAGCCGAAAGCCAATCAAGCAACGCCACGTGTCATCAGGCCGAAATGAGCAGCAAGGAAGCCCATTTCGGGTGGATCGGAAGTTTCTGTCCCAAACAGCACTAGGACATCCGGAAAATGGACGCGGTGGACGTGAAAAGCCGGCAGACCCGAATACCAATCAAATCACGACACGTGTCATGAGGGAGAAAGTCCAGAAGTCAAAGGGTGAGGTTTCAAGCACTGACCCGAACCAATGAAATAGTGCCACGTGTCCAAGTTTAAGGGCCCACAAGGAAATTTCAAAGGAAAGCCTACAGAAAGGTGGAGGAGAGAGAATTACTCGGCATCCAATCGAGCCACGCCACGTGTCATCCAAGTGGCGAGAGCGCAGGGAAAGTTCAAATATTTTTCCGCCACTGTTTTTTTTGCTTTTGCCCTAAATTTTCGTATCATCATATCTTTCGATCTAGAGCTCTGATTTGCACGTTCTTTATATCAATAGAAATATGTTGAAATTCTCTACATGATTCCGGGGTCAATCTTGCATTTTGGCTTAGTTTAGAGAGAAAATTGAGAAATGCCTCTCGACACATAATAATAGATAGAAGTAACGCTTCAACAACTAGCTTTAATGTAGCAGATAGTTCGCCGTTTTTCATTAGACAAATTTCCGCCATTTTGCCAGATCTGCCACTTCGCCATAATGAGATGATTTTAAATGCGACCTAGAAGTGGTTGGGGCAGATTCTGATTTCCTCTCTCTTCCCTCTCTCATTCTTCATATATATTGTAAAGAGGAGATTCTTTCAAAAGGTTGAACATTTTATATTTTGCTCCTCCCTTTTCTCCTATCGTGAATTTGTGGAGTTCGAACCTCTCATTTGAATCGTAATACGACTCTACCTCTTGGCATTCTCAGTAGTGTATTGTATCAATCTTTGGAGCAAGTAATACATGTCTCGTGGATGATTCTCACCCCTCTCTGTGTTCATTTTTACATCCTCCTAGTCTTTCACCGCAAGTTATGTTATCTGTGCATGATCTTATATCACATTTGAATGGTCTGTGTTCACTGGCAAGATAGGTGTTCTTCATTCCTTGGTGCATCACCATTTTCGCTTAGTTTCAATTTTTGCATTTCTATCCCTGCCTTGGCAATTTAGAGTAGGATTAGGATCTCGAACCTCTCGTAGTTTTGTAAAATATAGATCTAAATTAGAGGATTTTGAGGAACCACCTCTGAGATTCCTCTCTCGCCACAAGTCCCCACACTTGGAGAGAGGTTTCCATGTTGTGCAATCACATTGGATGCTAGAGTGATCAACCTAGAAGACCGATCTACATCCGGGGTGTTGTGAGCCTGCAACAATAGTATCTTTTCCCAATCTTTTCTTCCCGATTCAACTCTTTTGGTAAGGATGTTTTCCAATTCTTTGTTTGTTACTTCAGATTTTCCATTTTCTTGTGGGTGATTGTTATCCAAAATGTGCCCCTGCTCATTTTTGTGGCTAACTCCTCTCATTTTTCCTCTCTTGTGCCTCAGTCATAATATTTTGCTTTTAAGGCACTCAAAACCTTCTGGAAATGACACCATTGGATAGATCTCTTTCTCAGCTTTCCAGAAAGGTAAAGTTTTCCTGCTAACTCCATGTATTTTTGAAGTTATGGCTCAACGGAGTTTTTGGAAAAATTTTCCCCTGAAAGGCCCGCGCAAATGAGATCCTACCATGTGGCACCTAGAGTGGTGGAGCATGGGGAAATTTTAGAAAATTTTCCAAATGACCAAAAAGGTGCAAAATTTGAATTTTTGCCCGCCAATCCGATTTGGCTTTGTTTTCCCTAAAACTTCGAATCGCCATATCTTTCGATCCAGAGCTCGAGTTTTCACGTTATTTATATCAATGGAAAGCTGGTGAAATTATCTACAAGATTCTGGGGTCATTTTTGTATTTTGATGGACCTTAGAGAGAGGAAATCGAAAAACCCTTCTAGCACGTGGTCATGGATAGAAATGATGTTTCAACCACCGTTTTTAATGAAGAATGGCTTGCATTCTCTCCCAAAGATGGCTAAAAATGTCAAGGGATGGAGTCTGTAAGGATGCCCATGCTGTTTTGAATGAATTTTGGTCAATGGTTGAATCCATTCCACGTTTTCCCATGTTTCTCTCTCTGGCTTGTCCTCTTGCCTTTAGTAAAAGCCGATTTGGCTCATTTTCAAAGGGTGGAACATTTTTGTGTATTGAGTCCCCTTTCTCACCTTGGAAGTGCTTTTGGTGGAATATCAGATCTTTTCTAAGAGATGTAACTTTATTTTGCCTCTCGGGTGTTGTAATGCAAGTGATTTTGATGATTAAAATAAGAATACACCTCGTGATTAGTTTTCATCCTCTACCCGTGTTGTTTGGTTAATTTATGATCCTTCATTACAATTATTAGTTTCTCGCATGAGGTTCTTTGTTGCATTTTTATGGATGTGTCAATCAGAAAGTAAAAATGCTCACCACTCCTTTGGTGCATCACCTATTAGCATTAGTTCTTTCTTTTTTCATTTTCTATCCTTGTCCCTTTGGAATTTAGAGTAGATTTAGGAGTTTAAACCTCTGTAATTATGCAAGTAAAAATAGTTGATCAGAGGAGTTGAGGAACCAACCTCTAATCTGGAGATTCCTCTTCCATTTTTGCAAGTCCCACACTTGGGAAGAGGATTCAATGTTGTGCAATCACACTGGATGCTTAGAATGATCAAACTAGAAATCGATCAACATCCGGGGTGCTCTGCTGATTTGCCACAACAAAGTGATAGGGAGATGAACTCCTATGATTGATTTGATAATGCATTGTGAAGGCTTGGATCATATTATACATGAATTTTGGCCCCGATCTCGAAACTATACTTTTGGTGCACCAAAATTTACCATAATTATGTGCCAAAGGAAATCATCAACTTCTTCTTCAGTGGCATTTATTAAAGCCTGCACTTCGCCCACTTTGTCTCATAATCAGTACACACAAGAATATACTCATTTCCTTGTGATGGAGGACTAAAGGGACCAAAAAATCCAACTCGCAATCTTTCAAATGGTTCAATCACCACTTGAGGTTGCAAAGGCATTTCATTGGTAAAAGTTGGCTATCCCATCCTATGATAGGGATCACACCGCTTGATATATCTCTTCACATCCTTGTACAAAGATGGCCAATAATAGCCAGTGCCAAGTATCTTGTGAGCTATTCTTTTCAATGAAAAGTGTTCTCCACTTGGTTCATCCTAACATGCCCTCAGTATGTCAAAAATTTCATCTTCTCTCACACAACTACGTAAAACCAAATCAGGACCACATTTAAACAACAATCCATTTAACCTTATGGTGCACTTATTTTGATCAATTTTTTTATTTGTTTCTTAGTGAAAGAAGGAGGAAACTTCCCTATTGCAAGATAATTTTCCATATCACCAAATCATGGTGTATCAGCTGAAATAGCAAATAATTAGTCATCTAGAAATTTGTCCTTAACTAGATCTATCTCCCATGTAGTGGTCAGTCTTGACAAGAAATCAACTACCACATTAGATTTCCTGGAGTATCTATTATGGTAATATCAATTTTTGTAAAATTAATAACCATCTAATTACCCTACCTCCAACCACCAGTTTGTTCATTAAGTACCTAATTAGTGAGTGATCTCGTATGTACAAATATTTTATACCCTGTGATATAATGTCTGAATTTATTAATTGCATAGATCATAATTTTTTTTTTTTCAGGTGGTAGTGTAATTTATTTAAGTGGGAGTAATATTTTTAATGAGGTAATAGATAAGATACATCTTTCCTTCTTCATCTTTCTCGTCCCAAAACTGCACTTTTGATGGAGTTATTTAAGGCATCTGTTTGAATGTGATTTTTTTTTCCCAATTAGGTCCTCTCAATATTGGGGCATTGATTAATTTTTCTTTGATTTCCTCAAAAGCATGCTGACATCTCTCATCCCAAATAAATTCATAGTCCTTGGTAAGAAAATTAAACATGGGGCAAAAATTTACTAAAATCCCGAGAAAGCACCTATAGTATCCAACATGCCCTTAAAATGACTTGATATTTGTGGGGGTTTGAGGAATAGGTAAGTTTGAAATAATTTTTATTTTGTTTTGGTCAACCTGAATTCCTCTTTTTGAAATGTGGTGTCCCAATACAATCCCCTCATCAACCATCATCAAACACTTCTCATGACTAAGAGATAGATGGTGTTGCTCATATATTGTTAATACTCTATCTAAATTCCTCAAAACATCATCAATCGTGTGTCTCCATGTATAGTGAAATCATCCATATATACCTCTACATAGTCATTTGTTAGGTCTACAAAATTGCTAATACAGCTCTTTGGAAAGTTGTCGGAGCATTACATAATCCAAATGGTAATACCACATGTAGGCAAAGGTACCCCATGGAAATGTAAAGTTAGTTTTTCTTGATCCTCAACAACTCGATTTGATTATATCCACTAAATCCATCCGGAAGGAAAAGTATCGCTTACGCGTAAGGTTGTCTAGGACTTGATCTATGAATGGTAGGGGAAAATAATCTCTTAGTGTGGCTTTGTTTAGTCCCCTATAGTCAACAAAAATTCTCCATTTTCCATTAGTTTTAGGAAAAATTACAAGAGGAGACACCCAATGACTATCTGAGATAGGGTAGATAAAACCTACTTGTAATAGTTTTTCAATTTCTTGTTTGACTATATCTCTTAAGGATGGATTAATCCTTCTTTGAGGTTTCCTAACTAGTCAAATGTTTTTAGTATAGATGTGATGTGTGTAAATACTTGGATGGATTCCTTTCATATCTTTGTCGTCCCAAGAAAAATCTCTAGTATGATTTTTTAGAATGTCAAACAATTTAGCTTCTTCATCATTTTTCAACTAGTTGTTTATGTTCAAAATCTTACCTGGCTCAATCTCCACATGTTTGGTTCCAATGTGTGATGAAATGATTTGTTGAAAGGGTTCCATTAAGGTATTTAGTGGACATGCATGTGGCAACAACATATGATATGTAGCAACATCTCAAAAAGTTCCTTAAGAGAGAATATTGGAAAAATGATAGTAAGAAGGGTTATGATACTTATTTTGTTGTAGATCAAACTCCTCATCACTACTACTTTCTAGAAATTATTCACCATTTCCTGATATATTAGAAACTGAAGCTACCGATTCTTCCTCCCCCAAGAGAAATATTTTTCCTCTGGAGTGAAATTATGTACAGTCATAGGGAATTACTTGTTGATGTGGTTCCGAACTAAATGTGATGGTTCTGGAACTAAATCTGATGATTCGAGAAAAGATTCTCGGGTTCTAGAACTAAGGTTGATGGTTTCAAAAATATTCTAGATTTCTCCAAGGACAATTGGTGTTCATTAAATAGTTGTCTAATCATATCTTCTACCTCACGTATGTGATCTTGCAACATGATCATGGCCAAAGAAGATAGGTTTTTCTTATTAGTATCAGGAGTATCAACCCACAATTGTTCTTGATAATCAATAGAAGGTCGTGCAAAAGGATATAAGGAGATTTTATTAGAATTATTACCATTTGAGATAGTCATATCACCTGATCTAGAATCAATTAAAGAAGAAATTTTAGCTAAGCATGGTATGCCCAAAATAATGGGATAACCAAGTGTTTTACCTTTTGGCTACAATATAAGGAAATCAACTGGATATTCCTATGACTCCACCATAACTACTACATCTTCAATAAATCTTTCTAGTTTTGCTTTAGATTGATATGCCATCTCGCAATATGGTGTTAGTAGGTCAGTATACCTATTAATGGTAATGTTTTCAAAGTGTCCACTATCATCACATTTATAGATTCTCCAAAATCAACCAAAACATTATGTATATCTTTTTCCCTATAGAGACGAAAATAACAGACTTCCGTGATCTCCATATTTGGGAAGCAAATTTTTCCTACTAATAAATCAGCAAGTTTCCCATCTACCTTAATAGTCTTGGGGTACTTGCTTCTTCCTTCCGATCTTTTTAAACGTAAAATTTTGAATAATTTTTTCAATTATGGAATATAATTAATTACTTGTAATAATAATATTTCAATATTCAATCTCCTTAGTTCCTCTACCAACTCGATTCGTTAGGTTTCATGGCTTCCTTAAATTTCTCTGGAAATGGAGTCACATTAGAGTTCTTTATCCGGCTCCTTATCCTTTTATTTTTCATCCTTCTTGGGAACAACCGTACTAAGGGTTTCAATTTATTCTATCATCTCAGTGATTATAACAGGTGGACTGCTGATTACTTTTCTAGATCTAGTTTGAATATCCTTACAATCCATGGCATTTAGATCAACTGATTTTTCTAGTTCATTCTACGAAAGGAGTTGTTTGTTTGTTTCATGGGTTTTCTAGTATTTGGGTTTGGACCACATTTTCATTTTGTGAATTTTGTGTTGGGGAACCCATTATGGCTTGTTGATTCTGATTGGGATATGTCCTCCCTTGAATATAATTATTCGGGCTCCACCTAGGTTGTGACCAAACATTCAGGTTTCCTTGAATAAACCATGGTTGTTGGTGTCTTTACGCATACCAAGATTTACCTGACCAATCATGAGGATTCCATGTTGGTTGAGGTGCCCAAGGTCATTGTCCCTAATTTTGTGGCGCCGTCTCAGCCGCCCATGACATCATCAAGGGATTAGGAACCAACTTGGCCATGAACTACCCTTGGCTAGGTTGTCTTTGGAAAAAATTTACTTCTTCTCGATGTGGATGGAATGCTGCTTTGTTTAAGCTATTTTTTAATAAATGGAAGAAGAGAATAGGAATCACTCTTATGGTCCCTAGATTCATAGTTAAGTCACATTTCTATTTTTTCTAGGAGACAATCTCTTATTGCATGCTTCTTCCCGCATCTAGGACAATATATAGCTAATGGTTTAGTTTTAGCATTTTCTTTAACTTGCAATCCATCCAAGCTGGAGTTAATCGAACTAAAATGTCTGTTTTGAAAATTTCCAATTCATCCATTAGTTTGTTCATATCTGGATTTAAATTTTTAATCTGCTTTTCGTTTTCTAGGTCCACCCCTTGTTCATGAATAGCTTCTACAAATGTCTTTAATATCATTCATTTTTATTTGATCAATATTTCCACCTCCTATCGATCAAGTGCCTCTCTTGATTCATCATCCGCACCTTTCAAAAAAATGGTTTTGCTTAACTTTCTTGTAATACAAATCCACATCTTTTTCTCACAAAAAGGAATATGTCTAAATAATCTTCCATATTCTCATCCTCCTCTTGTTTGATTTTGAAAAATTCTTCCTTCCTATTCCTCCCTCTACATTAATCTTGATCTTTGGTCTAGGAAGACAACTTCCATTTATGCCCAAGTGGTAATAGAATTAGATAGTAATCCCATAAACCACCTCATTCTTTGCATCCTTCAAGGTAGATGGAAACAAATTGAGTTTCGATTATCTATTTTGTAATGATACTTTTGACATGGTACTTTAAATTCAAATAGAAATTGGTTAGGATCTTCGAGATGGCATCCCTCTAAACATGGGTAAATGTGCAGGTGAAATATTTTTCATAGGTGCATCATCATCATCCAATTGAATTAGATAAGCAAAGGTCCTATCAGGTTCTCTTTCTGCTTCTTGTGCCATTTTTGTAGTACCTTCTAGACTTTTTTTCCAATCAATATGGTATGTGATTTGTTTTGGAGAAGGTGAAAAGTCAAGAGTAGGAGGTTGACTACTCAATTGTGAATCAAAAATTTCTCTAAACGGGTCTTGGAATATGATATTTTTTCTAAAGGTTCTACTTCCTTTTGGTGATTGATCTAAAAATTCTAAAGGTGGTAATTCTACTTTGTGCCCAATAGGGACAATGGTGCTTCTAATTCTTGATCAACTTCCTTATTTGATGATGATTCTTGTTCAAATATTTTTGGGAGGAATCAAACCTTGGAGTCTCTTGGTCTACTCATAAATTTTATGATGACATAGGGAAGATCCTGCAATTACTAGATGTATGGTGGCTTCTTGTGTTGACACCTAATTAGACAATTCTAACTATTGGCTCCCGATAATGTCACCAAAAATGATGGGTGTCGTTATTGCCTTCATTTAATCAACTCTTTTTGATGTCATATTCAAACTAGGGAGTGTAGTGCCCACATTTTATACACACAATTAAAACAATAAAATACTAGGATAATTTTTTTTGACTTACATTGCTCACTACACACCACACAACAAGGGCTCCAAGTACAGAAACTCTACTTGCACGATAATCACATAATTCATCGACTCACATAGACACATGAAAACAACATAGGCATGTCGATGCCACACTTTTCCCAAATAAAAAGGGTACTAGCAATGACCCAACCACAAGAAAAGGACTTCAGAAATGGTGAACCCACAACACATCATTTCTTTAATTGTATTTTAGTTACGATCAACATTCCAAGAACATTAATGTGCAAGGATAAATTTCTTGTTTGTCCACCCACAGATTCTTAAGTTTATTCCACGGTTAAATTACAGTTCGACCCTTTTAAATTGGCTTCTTATTCGTTAAATTTTTTTCCATAACTTGAATACTTATTTGGCATAATTCAAATGCATATAAAAGACTTAATTATCTTGTTCTTATGTTAAGAATCTTCTTCTCAAACATATATTCAATCTTTACTTTTTTACTCTTAAAAATCAAGTGAATGTGACTTGGTGTCCATATAGCGATATTAAGATTTAACGGAGATTTAAATACAAGATAGATTTTTACCACAAAACATTCCTTGATCATGGTATAGTTATTTCCCTACCATAGTTATTCTAATTCAATGACTTGTGGAGTTTCAATTTGATTTATGTCTGTATTTTTTTTTTCTCGAAGGTAGAACACACCAAGGAAATTCATATTCTTTGAAACAAAATAATATATTTAATTAAGTTATAAGGTCTCCGAGAGTGGCATTATTCCGAACCTCAAATCTCATTTTTACTCTTATATGCTTTATTTTCTACGTCACATTATGGTCTTATTATTAGCATTGTCTTGTAAAAGGAGTTACGAAATGTTTGTCTAACCTCTTGAAGACATATATGATAAGGAGACTTGAAGCTACACACAAATTCAAGTTAACATATGAATCAAATGAGTTTTAGATTAATTCCAACTTCACCTAAGGGTCTACCCTTGAACTATATATGAGTTTTAAGTGAGAGGACAAATTTATGCTAATCCACCTTTAAGAAAGGACCCAATGTGTTATGTTGAAAGAAACCAAGGTAAAACATTTAGGTGAGTGAAACTAAGGAGTTCATTAACAAGAGTTTAAGACCTAGAAAAACTAATTCACAACCTTCATCTATGTTGTCATGATCCAACAGGGATTTCATTCGATGAATAAATTTAATTTTAAATCTATCTTTGGAAGACAAGGTAGTCCACTAGGATACAAAGGGGAGTTAGCTCTACATATTCCACATGAAGTTTGACTCTGTCACTCTTATCAGATGGGTTTATGACAATGTCACTAAACATACCGACTAAGATGATAAACCCATTCTTGGCCTTTGATTTACTCAAACTAGGAGGTTCCATCGAGTGTAGAGTTTAATTTCATTCTACGGTTTTCAATGTATTCTACGGCAAGGAGTATCACACATGGAAACAAGTCGTGCTCTGATATTGAACATGGGTAGAGTGTTTCGATTAAATCTCTTTATTACATTTACAAAGTATGAATGCACAAGATGACTTGTTAATCATTTATTGAACACTAAAAATGCACTACAAGATATTACTTCAAATTCATTTACCTTATATAAATATCTAACCTTTTTACCATGTGTACTATGAATCAAAATTGAACCTATGATTAAATGCACATTTCCTAGATGTCCTTGAGACTATCATCTCATACATATCAATAAATTATCAAATATAACCTTCGTAACATGAGAATACATTATACATTTATTCATTTAACAATGAACTACATAAATTACAAAGTGATAATTAATGCATTACACAACGCCTTTACATTATCATTCTTTCATCCCGCAAAAACCACTAGAGCAAGATATCATTGATAAATTGCTAGCATGGCATCCACCCTAATCTAACATAATTATCATTTTTTAGTTTTCCATTTACATATGATAATAATTACAGTTTGTAATCAAAATTAAAGGTTTAGAAACATGTATTCCTTACATTTGATTTCACTTCATTTTGTAACCCAGGAGAGAGAAAGAAAAGGGAAGAGAGAGAAAACACTGTTTTGTCAAAAGTTATAATTCACACAACAAGTTACTCTATAGAGTTTTAAATAGTTATATTACTTATGTCAAAAGTATCTATGGTGGTTTGACAACCCGATGAGGGTCTCGCAACTTTCTATTTTTACATTTTCTTACTAGCTACAAAAATGTTAAAAATGGGCTCGAAGGCTAAGAAACTACTTCCAAAAGTTATCTTCTGATGAGAACACACACCATGATTAAATTTATACGTGTCCACCTATATACCAGGAGTTCATAGCAATTGATAGAATTTGGAAATAACAAACGATTTATGTTTGGTATTTGGTTCTGGGGCCACTTGTTGTAGTTGCCCAGGTGCCAAAAGCACAAAAGTTAGCTTGAGGGATCAGAAAACCATGTCCAAAATTGATGTTTGATGGATGAATGCACAACGAGAAACTTCCTACAAATTTCCCTATATAAGGAGAATTCAACAAAGTCGACAAAACTAAGAACTGGAAAATAGTCTTCGAACGATGACAAGTTTTGAAGGCACGGTCCTAATTGGTCCAGTTTGACCTTGTCAAACTATGACCAGAGGCCTACAAAATGCCATTGTCAAACTATCTAGAAAAGTGTTTTTCCCTAAACTGAAGGTTCTATGCAATTGTCTAGTAAAAACACGAGAGGTTTAAGAAGATAGAAATTAATTTCTCTATCCAGGTTTCAAATGGCGGTTCAAAATGAAAGCCAAATTTCTAGATTTAACAGCTTTCTACTGCTGTAAAACAGTGTAATAGGGCTCCTATAAGAGCGTCAAAAAGATCACATATGTTCATTTGGGGTCAATCCAAAGGTTAAGGTGACTCCTCACATAACCAGGTACACGAATGAAGCTTGACATCTCTTTTTCAAAGTTACGAAGGGTACTTAACGAGTCTCTGAAAAATACAAAAATTAACTATTTAAACAGGGAGATGGTCAACATTATTACTGGGAAGTCAATTTCATCTTATCGATAAAATAATATTGTAGTGATCTATTTGGGTAGGAGCTTTTCTAAATCACCTCAGAATGAGGGTTGAAATTCATGGTTTAATACAAAAGAGTTATTTTGATTTTTTTACGAGTTACGATACGACATTTCATTGTTTTGCGAGTTAAAATAAAACATTAAAAAGTATTATAATACTAATATTTTAAAATTATATTAAATTATAAACAAAAAATAAAGTACGAGAGTTATGAAAGATAAGAGGTGATAAACCATACCCGGAGAAACGGAGTCGGTCAAACCCACCGGATTCGATTCGACATCTCATCTCGGAACTTCATCAAATAGTTTGTGAGCAACATCAACCCAAAATCCATCACAGTGACCATGTGTTTTAATGTTGTTTTCTACACTACTAATCTGCATCTGCATTGATTCAGAAATTACAAATTAGGCTTCTTAAAATTTGATGACAAAATGATCAACTCGTTGTCATTGTCAATAGTACAATATGTCTCCCATATGCACTCCAATCAGCTACTGTAACTTTCTCTTCTATGTGTTGAAAAGAAGATCCAACTTCTCCACAAGTTAGTGTGCTTTCATGGGAAAGTGCTAAATGAGTGTTTTCTTTAGCTATGCACCAAATAAACTCCCTTTTAAACTGAGCTTCATAAACCAATGTTGACAGAAATGGCTTGAAGTCGACCTTGTGTACTAAATCAGAATGTTAAAAAAAAAATTGTTCCCCCAACATAGGCAGCAAGGGTTAAGCCATCACTTGACGGTGTTAGAATGGAAACACCACCAAACGCCACTCCCACCATGCTCGAATCCTAAAATGTCAATGCTTTTCTTTCAAATCCTCCACCACAAGTAAAAGCTCTGTAGTCATAGTAACATTGAATCCTCAGGTATGAGCGACAAGGGTTAAGCTAAATTGATTGGATATATCAAGAATATATCACCCAAAAAGGAAGGGGGAAGCATCATGTTTTTCTGTATTTTTCAAATTCCCTAGATTGTATCATTTTAAAATTTTTAGATTGCTTTGAAGTCTTATGCTAAATCAAATTTGTGCCCAAGTTGGCCCTGGACTTGTGCCCGGAGTTTGAGTTTTGTCACTATGGTGGATAACTTTTGTAGGAGGTTCATCTAGACTATTCTGACTTGTTGCTTCCACATTCCAATAGATATGTATATCAAGAGGATCCTCAAATTCATTTGAAAACTCTACCAACACCCTGATTTCTACAAGATAAAGGACTCAACACATGTTGTATTATTCCACATTGTGTCTTGTTCTCTCGATTTTTTCTCCTGCCCCTTTATAATGAAGACCACTACCTTGCAAGATACCAAAATATGTACTTAAGAAAACAAAATAGTAACAAGGATGATAAAAAGTAAGGAGCTTATGAATTCGGAGAAAAGGCCTGTCATGGAGTAGATTCATATACGTCCACCAAAGCATTTGCAACTACAACATCTGACAAAACCCCTCTATCTTCTATGCTTTGTTAGATGTCCACGCAAGTTCTAGAGCTCGTGTTTGACATAGGCTGGGAGGATGTTGGAAAAAGACATGTAGGCTACTTCACATGGAGAAATGGTGAAAGAGACAAATCTTGCACTAGTATTTTAGCACAGGTAGGGAGAATGTAGGAAAATGTCACTGATTAGGAAAAATATTTGTTCCTTGCATCGATGCACTAGTGTGACTGACTTATGAGGAACCCATGTATTCCATGCACACCGCACCAGTTGCAAGTCATGGATCCTCCCTAAAGTAAATACTTCATTCATGAATAGACTTTGACTTGCCCTTCTTGGCTGCAACTAACCAAAGACTACTAATTTTGCAAAATTATTTGGGTTCCAGCATGGGTAACTGCATCCGGATCTCAAATAAAGTTTTGTTGTGTATTATTATGCAAGGAAAAATAGACAGGTTGAAAAGTCCTTTGGGTGGCACATGCCCTATCAGATCTCTTACACACGCCACCGCCTAGCAAATGCAACCTCATCTTCCCATCCCTTCATCTCACCCACTAGGCCACGCAAACCATCCCTCTAAAAATATTTTGTTATTGTTTTAAATTTTTATTTTATTTCATTTTTTTTTCAGCCACTACATATCCCTCCCCCTATAATAGCATCATCCTCGATGTGACACAATGATAAAATGAGAAAAGGGTAGTCGTAGGAAAGGAGGAAAATTATAAACAAATCATGCCACTAACGAAGGGATACCCATCATTAAGGCATGACCAAAGGGAAGAATAAAATTTTGAGAAGCTCTTTTAATGTTTTGTGAAGATTGGTAGTTCTCTTTTACATTGTTACTTAGTATTTCTTTTTAAAAGTATGACTAAAACTCATGCTCTTAATATTCATTATTTAAGGTTTTAATAGATTTGTTTTTTTCTTGTGGGTGCCCAATAGAAACTGACATCAAGAAGTCACACAAAACTTAACACAACAACCCACGAGACATCTTGCTACAAAATTTCATGGCTGTAACACATCACAAGACCTTTAATTCCCCCATGGAATGAAAACAAGTAGTCCACATAGAAAATAATTTCCAACAATTATGTCATAGACATAGATCTAGTACACAGATGTGACTGACAAATAGAATCATCGCGTTGATACATATACAACAAGTATCACAAGACCCAAAAATCCATGACTATACCAACATAGTGCCAAGACAATATCCAATAGTCCATACCAACCAAGGGAAGAGTCAAGCCTCAAACATAATAAGGTGTCAAAAAAATCACAAGGGTACACATAACTCACTATACCAACTCCACACATCACAAAATATCAAGAAATAACTCCATATATCTCCTGAAGTATCATAAAATAACTCCATATACCTCCCAAACCATCACCAAATAACTCCATATACCTCCCAAACCATCACCAAATAACTCCATATACCTCCTAAGGAGAAATAATCATAGTGCAAAAAATGTAGTCATTTTTACACCCACCAAGAACAACGAAATCGCATGCACACGGCCTATCACCCGGCGGGCGCTGGTGCTCACTGAGGCACATAAGAGGGAGTTGAGTCTCTCTTTTATGTGAGTTCAGTGGAAGGCATACTTCATGATCTTGAATTAGTGATTTAAAATAAATGAAGAAGTTATAGAGCTCAAAATGGCTTCTATACCCCTTCAGTCATAACAAAAGCAAAGTGCGCAACAGAATTAATAGAACTAGGAAGTTGTAAAACCACAATTAGACTTAACATTCAAGTAAGGTTCATGATTATATAAGATCAAAAGCATAGTAGAAACATGCAGGTAATACAAAGAAAGGATCTTAATACAATTGTCATGGTAACCTTTCATGTTCATTCATATCATTACTTATAAAATATTACAGAAGGGAGACCGTAGTCATGCACCATATCTGGATCCATACATGAATGCTCACAAAATTTTTTTCATTCCCAATCCCATATTACATTCTTCCTATAATCATCTACCCATTTTCATTCCATAGTTCTCGTAGTAATTTTGCAGAGCTCCGCTACCTCACTTGTGTCTCTGTTCTTAGCTAAGGGCGCGGGTATAAATAGGAATCGAGATCAAACAAACTCCTCTGCAACCTCGATTTGGATCCAAGTGTTAAGGTGTGGGTCACCCCAGGCACATGCCTCTCCATGTCATGATTAGATTTTTGGATCTTCCTATTACAAGGTATATTCCTTCTAGGACACCCTGTTGCCAGGCTGGAACCTTATCCAAATGGAACATGTTCTTCATGTGTTCTCATCCAAAAGGCCAAAAATGACTAAGTCTCAAATTCTTCTTCACGTGCACGTGTCCTTGGTTCTCCAAGAACCCCTTTTGAATCCTACCTTACATGCCTTCACTTGTGCACTCCCTTCGGTCGTGCGTGCTTATGTGCCTTCAAGAATTGGAAGCTACAAAAGGGTCCCAACATTACCCCATACTTCACATGTTCTCCATCCCTGTAAAATTTTCAAAGAATGCAGGTAAAAAAATGTAAGGAATTTCCTTGGAAAATAATGGAGGGAAAGAATAAAGAATGGGGGAGAGAAAGAATAGAGGGAAGATTGCCTAAAGAAGGAGAAGGGGAAAATTTTGCCATAGGTCGGCCTCCAACGTATTCCAAGCACTGATTTCATCCTGTGCTCTTGTGCAGTGGTCTCCAACCAATGTGCTCACCTCGTCAAAGGTTAAGCCTTCCCCTTTGTATTAATGGTCTCCACCATAGTCTCTAGTTCCTTAGAGTGATCTTCCAGGGCATCCATCTTCCTTGTGATGAACTTGTAGAGCTCCTTTAGTTGGGTTTTGATTGAGACTCACCGGTTTCCAATAGCTTCAGACTTCTTTTCCACTTCGGCTAGGATATTTTCTCGCTCGGCTCTATTGCCCTAATGCTTCTCTCTGAATTATTTTAGGTTGGCCTCGTCACTGGAAAGTAGCATGCTTGTCACCTTGTCTTGATCCATGCAATGGTCATAGGTGACCCTCATAGTTTGTGCGGCTATCTTCACATTAGCAAGCACCTTGTTGTATTCAGCCACGAGCATGATGAATTTCAATTTGTCCTCCTTCTCCAAGCACGTAGCTACCTCCTCTACCAACTCCAAGGCCAAAGGCTGCCTTTCCATGGTGAGGATCTCGAGTCAAGTCCTCTAGACATTCCAGGGAGGATCCATACTTTTACACGGGAGGGTTAAGGTCTAGGTGCTTCATGATAATAGCTTGGGAGATGAGCTCCACCTTCTTGGAAACTTCACGTACCCTGGCCTTTTCCTCCTGAAGCTCCTTTGTAGTTGAGCGCTGATCAAATTTTCAAGGCTGAGTTCCTTCATTAGCTTAACTACTTCTTCCTTCCTCTTTTCCAATAGGTCCTCCAAGACTTTAACCCTTTCATTCTTGCAGAAGAGCCTAGCCTCAATTTCCATAGAGACTTTGTTGAGCACGTTACACACTTGCTCATCGATAGTTGTTACATGTTTATAATGGGGTTATCCCCCTTTCCCTCAGATAAAGCACTAGTACCACTCCTTGGTTAACCTTGAACTCGGGCTCATCAAGGTGGGAGTCGAACACCCATGATAGCATCTTCCTTGTGCATGGGTATCCACCCTCAAGATCAAAGGAATCCATGGCGGTGAGCTCCTTGGTGGGCACGATACTGAAATGTGTGTGCAAAACTTTGTTGGGGTCATCAACATATCCCATCATTATTCTTCCCCCTTCCACATGTTTACTTCCCATGTGCATGCCCTTAGGAATGGTTACTGAAAAGAGTTGGGAATTTTTGCTACCCACACTCTTCTCCCTCTGCTCTTCTTTGAATTCACCAAGCACGAGCTCCGTGCTGCACTCCAACTCCTCTTCGACCAAGGTATTGATTATCTTCTCTACCTCCCTTGTCACTTTCTCATTCACCTCCTCCTAAGTGAGCTTGGGCATATCTAGCCCCTTAGTACTTGCCCCTTCACTCCTTTCCTTGCTCTGTGCACCTTCCTCCCCTTGGGTGCCCTTCCTCCTTATAAAGATGAAAGCATCATTTGTATCTTCTGCTCCTTCTTCCCCTAAATCATGGACATCAATCGACTCCTGATCCACCTCAAACTCTACCTATTCATCATCATCCTTCTCACCTATATAGGTGTTTGGGTCGTCTGTATCTTCAGAATCTTGTTCTTCCATCCCCTTTTCTTCTTCTTCTACTAAAAATTTTGGGGTTGGGGATGCGGTCTTCTCTTCATCTGAGGGCTCCTCAGGGGATGGTGGCTTCGTAGGTTCTAGGGTCTTCTCCTTGACCACTGTTCTTCTCTTCTTTCAGATGTAGGTACTCGGCCCCGTGGTATCTACATTTTTTTCCCCACCACCCTTTTTTCCTCTATCTCTTCTCTCTCCTTGCGCTTTGGCGTGGGCTTCTTCCTGCCAATAGGGTCGTCTCGAGATAGATATTTCATTTTCCACCTACACGCCCTTTTCAAATTTTGTCCTTATGTGTAGGTAGATCCTAACAACATTGCTCCCAGCAATAGGTAAGGTCAAAGGCCTTACAATATGCACATCCTGTGACATGTATCTTTCAACGTATGCACACTTCTCTCTGGGTAGACCAACTTCTTTCTCATCTCCCTGTGCTCTCTGTCAAGGGTGGAAAACTCTAGGTTTAATTTCTTCGATTCCTTGTATCTGTTTACCCCCACTTGGAAAAATTGGGTAGTAAATGAGAATGGGAGTTTACACCATGGACTCCAACTACCATCCACCAAAATGAACCTGCCAATGCAGAAGTGTTGGTAGACCGCAAACTCTGCTTCTCCTTCTATCGCTGCGGGGAGTTGTTCAGAATCCACCATTCAGCCCTGAATGTGTTCCTAAGGTGTGTATACCATTTGTCTAAGTGCGCCTTGTGTACCCCTGTCATTGATTCACATGTGTATTTCTGAAATCTCTCCGCAGCGAGGATCTTCACAGGTTATCCCACATGAAATTGTTGGAAGCATCCAACACCCGATTTTGAGAACACAATTGTTAACAAAATGTTTCCAAATAGGATCTTCCCTCCGTTCTCTGCACTACTTATGATTTCATCTGCTATGTATTGGGAGATGTTGTATTCGATACCTTTTGTGACCTTCCTACAGACATTCAACCAGGGATTGCTCACCTGGGTCCACCTTTCTTGTCCATTCAGCTTGGAGATAAGGTGCGTGGCCAGCTTCATCACTGGATCACTAATATCTGAGACGTCATAGTACCTTGATCCCTTCTTCAATTCCCAGGATACTATGGTTTCTCTAATTACCTCCTCATCCTATAGGTCATCTATGAGCACGTCCCCTTTATAGTTTAGGCCCATGAAGTGTGAAATTAGCTAGGGAGTTATTCACATTTTTGTGCCCTCGTGAAGCGTAAGAATTCTTCATGTACGTGCGTCATCAGCCATTAGTACAAGTTCTCGAGCTTCCCAAAATATGGAAACTCGTAAAGTTGGAGAAGTCCTGCATTCTCCATTTTCACATTGACCACGTCGATGTAGATTTGCAACCCATCAGGTGTTCATTTGTTTGTGGGGTGCACCAGCTCCAGCGCCATTTCCTTCGTAATTATGCTTGACCGGTGATTGTAGCTGATCACAGTCATCTATCTTATGTGGGACTCCCACTCTTGCCCTAGTAAAACCCCATCTTGGTACTGCATCTCCGAATACCATTCTTCGTTTGTATCCAAGAGTATTTCCTCTTGTTTCTTCTTCCCTTTTTCCTTACCCTTTCCCTTCTTTGAATGTTCTACAAGTTTACTAACTAGTTTCGTGGCTGTCATTTTACCCTTTTCTTTCATTCCTAGGTTATCCTGCAAGTTAGACATTTTCTCGTGTACCCGATGCCCTAAAACACAAACCCTAATCTCCTTTGATCACAACACTTCTTCATAATTTTCCTCACACCTTTGAATCACTTCTGCTCTAGTTTGTAGATATAATGACTGATTGTGCTTAAGTTTTTGGGATTTTCCTTCACACAAGTTAGTTCTCAAAACCCTAGCTCTAAAAGAAAATCACTCTTCTTGTTTTTGCAAAGTAAAATAATGAACTACCCATTCTTTTATTTATAGCTTTTCCCACTTTTACGAATTTAAGGCTAGGCTACCTACCATTGTATGAAAATGTTTAATGTGACATTTTCAAACAACACCTAACTTTAGTGTTTCTCCTTACGCACCCAATCCTTACGTGAAAATTGTTCCACTGCGCCCAATCTTTGTGTGAAATTTTTTTCACATGCAGCCATTCCTTGCATGAAAATGTTTGCAACCTTCTAGCAAAAATGTTTTTCACCCGTGCCCATTCCTTGCTCAAAAATGTTTCCAACCTTACGGCATGCAACCAATCCATCTTGACGAGAAGACTCTTGCGGGTGTGTTACCAGTGCCAAAGGCACCTCTTCCATCCTTATGATTCTTGCTTTCATCTACCTCATGTTTTTGCACCTTTTCTCCTTTATATGTGGATTTCCAATGTAACCTTATTTGCCACCAATCTGCCTTCTTTTCTCCTAATGCATATTTTCAACGGGCCAATTCAATTGGTCTACCAACCCAATCTTCTTTGGCGGCAGAATAACTCCTATTTTCTCTTCATCATCTCACCCCACACTAAAACAATGTGTGGTCCTCTACACATTGATAAGTCAAAAATTAATAAGGTTACCAGGTGTGAAAGGAACAAAACAAATCAACAACGTGAAAGGAAAAAAAAGAAAGGAAAATCATAAAAGGAAACTCTAAACTAACTAGAAAAACTACCTTATTTATAAACACCAAGAAGCATTATTTATAGTAGGGCTTCAGCCTACTCCCATTGAAGTGTCAAGGTAATTTTGTTCCATCTAGTGCTTCAAACCGCACGCGCCCAAATCAAGGATGTATACAATTACATAAGGACCCAACCAATGCACTTTCAACTTTCTAGGATGGTGTAGAAATTTTGAATCATATAGTAATACCATCTATCCAACCTTAAACTATTTGTTCTTAATATGGCAGTCATGCCATGCCTTTTGTTTTTCCTTCTCAGTTGTTTGGCTCCATCTTGCTAGTGCGCCTTTCATCCAACTTCATAAATTCATCTATTCTTTCTTCCAGTGCTTGCTCATCATCCAACCCTCCTGCATGCGCTATATGCAGATATGGTAGCATGAATTTGACTAAAAAAACTACTTCCATGCCAACCACCAATTGAAATGGTGTGGCCTTGTTCAATATTTTATACGTTGTTCTGTATGCCCAAATAATTGCTAACACCTTATCATCCCAAGCCTTCCTACCCATGTCACATATCTTAGTCAATGTGTGACTAAGGATTTTTTTGAATGCCTCTGCAGTCGCATTTTCCTGAGGGTGATAAGGTGTAGTCTTGTGATGGGCTACCATGAATTATGCCAATAGAATCCTAATGGTTTCATTTAAGAAGTGAGTGGCACTATCACTTGTTAAACTTAATGACCACCCATACTTGCTTATAATTTTCTCCCACAAAAATCTAGTAGCCATGGCTGCAGTGCAATCCTTAGTGGGCACGACCTCTACCCACCTTGTCAGATAATTAGTACAGGTAATGATATACCATGAGTTAGTCCTTTGCGTAGTTGGTGAGATTGGTCCGACAAAATCTATTGCCCATTTCTCAAAAGGTTCCGTACTAGAAATGGGGCACAAGGGCATCTCATCCCTTCTTCCAAGTTTTCCAAGGCACTGGTAGTGGTCACAGGCCTTATAAAAATCAATGCAATCCTGGTGAATCATCTCCCACCATAGTCCAAACTAGGATCTTGCGCGGTTACATTCCCCGCATAGTGTCCTCCAGCAATCCCACCATGGGATTCTTCTATTATGGCCACGCATTCATGTTCTAATACACACTGGTACAAAACCTCATCATGACCCATTTTATACAAATCCCCATTGATCAACATGAAGGGCGTGGTGCGTATGGCTAACCTTTTCCTTTCCAGTGCATTCATCCCTTCGGTGCCACACCCTTTTAGAAAAACAACAATGTATTATAACTCGAGGGCGTGCGCCATAGCCTAAATTATTACATGTATGACATGGTTTCCTTGATACTTTGCGCGTCCTCTCCCGAATCAATCCTTGATAAATGATCTGGACCCATAATTGTTCTTTCTCGGTTTTACCACCACTTTGAATTCAAATTCCTGAAATAAAATTACCCAATGACATATGTGCCCTTGCAACACTGCTTTGTTTACTAGATACTTCAAGGCCATATGGTCAGTGTAGAATATGAAGGGAGTCACCAGTAGATATTGTCTAAATTTGTGGAGCACGTAGTGTAGACACCAAATTCGTGTCTCACGACCCCTTGTGACCCGCATCCCATTTCGCAACCTAACCTCATTACCTAAACTTCACACAATTATTTATTAATTACCTTGTAATTGATAAATCCACATCACCTTATCCGCCACCTCACTTTGCCACCTCATCATGACCTAGCCCTAACCCTAAACTAACCTAATTAAGACCTGTGACTTGGTCTAGAACTAATGCCTCCTTACTCGCACCCAAAGCCGACCTTCTAGCCACTTGACCAAGCCCGCAACTGATCTCTCGGGAGAAAAGCAGGGAAGGTGGGCTATTTTACTAAAAATAGCCTACTTTTTCTTAACCGATGCCGGTTCCTACTCGACCGCCGTCGGTTACGCAACCGCCATCGGTTCCCTGTAAATGGGCTTCCCAAACCAAAACAACAGAGGGGAATTTCATTTTGAGATCAGTCGAAGGATTTTTAATCAAAGGAGAGTCCAAAGCGATCAGCAGAGTCCAGAACTTCACTTGACCAAGCGAGACGAGTAAAGAAACCGAGAAGAGTTGGCAAAGTGAAGGAGATCAACTTGCACCTTCATAAAAAAAAAAACTAAAGTTATATCTTGCATGTCCTCCATTATAACATTTCTTGTGCTTTTGGAATTGTAATCTTCCCAAATCCGTTCCTGAACCCATTATCTAACGTACCATTGCCTCTAACCATCATTCCTTAGCTTCTAACCATCCCATTTCTCAATACTATCCAAAAACCAGCCATTACAAACACCACAACCAGCCCAGAAGATCCTAGAACCAACCGGTATCGGTTATCAGTGACCGCCATCGGTTATAGATAACCGGCATCGGTTCCTTTGATCAAAACCAAGAAAAACAGCCTTTTCCCTACCCAGTTCCACGAAACAATTTAATTGGTACTCTACAGTATTTTGTGTTAATTCATATTAGCAGGGGAACTGACCACCTTCGAAAGGAAGTTTCATACTTCCTGGGCCCAAGGCAGTTCCCTCATTTATTATCTAATCAAAATCTTGTGGTCTTGTGTTCTTATTTGCAGGTAGTCCTTCCAAGACAAAAAGGAGTTCTTCGCAGTCAGCCTGATCTTTCTCTACGGTACGCGCACATCATCTCGACATTCTACAGGTATTCCTCCTAACCCTAACCTTATCTGTTTCTATAAGGAACGAAGCATTTCCGAGTGAAACATTTTGGCACGCCCGGTGGGACCCATTTTGGGTTTTTCTTTATTTCTTGCTTGCTTTTATTATAGGGAGCATACTTGCTGTTTTCTTCTTCTAGAGATATTCACAGGGTATTTTATTATTCTGGTAAAAGAACTTGCTTTGTTTTTGCATCTTGCATTAGTAAAAGTCATCTCTTTTGCTTCATCGAATATCACTTTCGATTTGGGTTTTAAAACACATGCATTACATTCCTGCCTGTTGTTTTTCAATTCTAGTGAACATAGATTAAGTAACAATCGTAGTCGTACACACGTGGGGTGATATCCACGGTATTGACAGAAATTAACCTTAGTTTCACTACACAACACATCTTGAATCACTTCACAATTAACACAACATCTCAAACATCCCCCTTTTCTGCGGTATTCCTCCGCCCGATTGAGGTAACCTTATAAGCCAAAACAAACTTGACATTTCCCCTAAGTCTTGTTGTTTAGGATTCTGACATCATTCTACGTCTAAAGGCATAAGCCCACAATAATTAAAATTAACCCTAAGGTTAATCTCTGCATTTGCGTGTGCCTCTTGCTTGTTTTCAAATCCTGTTTTCTCTGTCATACTTTGTCTTCTGTGATCAATAAGTTGCTAAACTACTCAACGTTGCTAAAAATCAAATTAGCAACCCCTTTGTATCTTCTTATTCTAGATTTTTGACACCGGCATCGGTTAAGGGACCGACGTCGTTTGCCCTGTGACCGACACCGGTTACCAAACCGATATCGGTTACTGTCTCTCTCACTTTTCGACAAACCAAAGAACTTGCTAAATTCACCATTCTGAGGTTGTTTTTGTCCTTGATAGATTGAAACTTTCCTGTGTGTTCTGGTCTATGGTTGTCATCACTCGGAAGCAAGCCGCCGCCATGGTTTCACACGCTTGCTCTGCTTTCTTTGCTCGAATCACCCCTTCACATTCTATAGGAAACCCTACGGACACCAGTGAGATCCCCCAAATTCCTGTAGGAGACAAGGACTTTGCCAAATTTCTGGATGCTAATCCCAGCGCTGTACAATACTATTTGTCTCATACCCCTGACCGTGCGCCTGATGGTCAGCTCCTTATGGGCATGCCTATTAGTATAGCTGCTCATTTAGCTCCTACTCCTCCTGATAACAATACCTTACTTCCCGCATCACTAGCCCCGTCTCCCAATCCGACAGCGGCAGAGGTTCATACGACCCCGATTAGCTTTCCTTTTGTTAATCTTGGACCCCACGTATCGCCACCACCAACTGCCCCTATCTCGTCTCTCTTTCAGACCACTCCATTCATGACTTACTCTCTGCCACCTATTCAAACGAGCTTTCCTTCTCAAGCTCCGCCTACCTTTTCATTCCCATACACGTATCCAGTAACCTCAACACCTTATATGGGACATCCCTATTCTGTGGCACCATCACCTCATCCAACCACAGATTTCATCAAGCAAATGATGGACAAAATGCAAAACCTGGAGGCTTCCGTTTCAGGAAGTCGTAGCGCCTTGACATACGAGCAAGTTTGTCGGGAGCCCATTCACCCTTCTGTCCCCCTTCATTCATATCCTCCTCAATGGGAGTTGCCAAAGTTTACTCGTTTTAACAAAGAAAGAGGATCCTCAACAACACTTGCGATCATTTAGACATGCTTGTTATTTGATTGCCCATGATGATGCCTTGTTACTCCGCACCTTTCCCATGTCCTTATCAGGGCCTGCCTTGAGTGGTACAGTGCTTTAACCCAAGGACTCAATCTTCTCTTTTAACCAACTAGCCCAATCTTTCTTGGATCATTTCTCCATTAACATTGCCAAGAAAGTATCTATCATCGACCTCTATGCCATCCGACAATTCAAGACGAATCTATCGCAGATTTCGTTGGACGATGGCGGGGCCTTATCAACCAACTTACGTATGCCTTGCCTCAAACCGAACCACTTATCGAACTCTTTACGCGGCATGCGCTAAGCACATCTCCCCTACCCTCCAAATTCAAACTTTCCGTACATTCGACGAGGTTTTACTATGGCTCGAAAATTAGAAATTCGAGCCTTAGAGGAAGAGAAATTGCGGTTCGCAACAAGAACTCCACTTTCCGAACTCCCCGATTCTACCAATAAACCAAATACCACCACTCCTCACGCATCAACCTCTTCTAAATCAAAAGGAGCTGTCCCACGCGGTGATGGTCAAATCCCAACCACCGTCCAATACTCCACCAAAACCACCTATAAATACAAAGTGAGCCCACCAATTACACTCCCTTGGGAGAAACTTATGGCATCATCCTAGAGAAATTACTCAAAGCTGGGCTATCACCTTGCCCCCTGTAAACCTCACTCGGGTTTGACTCCACCCGCGCAATACCTTCCCCGGTACAAAGAAAATGACTTTTGTAACTTTCACCGCGTAAAAGGACATAGTCATGAAAACTGCAAGATGTTGAAAAACATAGTGCGGAAATGGTTGATGGGGGATATAACACTCGATAATCCTAACGCCCTGCTAACCAAAATCTGAAAATTTTCAACAAGCCATTCCCGAATCACTCGTCCAAAGAAGAACGTAAACCAAGATATCTTAGCTGAGGAGAGTGTTCATGAGATCCATGCAGTATTCGATACCCAGCCAAAAGCCTCTATCGAGAAAATTTTGAATCAAGCCTCTTCACTAACACAGGAGCCCGAACCTCCTTTACCACCATCAAGCCAAAGCGAAATCATTCCTTTACCCATAGAAGAGTTAGCTGCCCAGGCTTCCCTTCCCATTAATGAGTCTTCTTACACCACATCCCTACAAGACTGCGAGCGGATGTTGTCTAATCTATCCATTTCCCAGACGTCTCCTTCTACCACTCTTGCCGCACAAGAGGAGGGTACGCCACTCCTTTTGACATCCTTAGATGAGAAATCTCTCGCACCGACATCATTAAATTCTTTAGTCATGACAGACCCCCTCCAACATGCCCTTCTGCCTATTAGTCCCTCATCACCTAAATCTTTTCAACAACCCGTCGACCTCTTAGCATCTACTGATACAGTGCCTCATCCGCCTCCTGTGTCACACCCGCAATGGATTGGAATTACAACTCACTTTTCCTCTGTACCAAAATTACAAATTACACCTGGAGACTGTCATTCCACAGAAGATAGACAGGCCCTATGGGAACGTTTGAGTACTCCTGTTTCTACTCAAATGCAAATGACTGATCCCGATGTCTCCACCATCTACCCGAAGTGCTTACAGAAGCTTAAAATGCCCCTGTTCTTGCCTTCACCCCCCTCACCTCTACCAAATTCCCCGTCCACTTCTATCAACTTAACCAGATCTTCCCCTACGCTTGGGACCTCACCAATGCCCAGTCTAACACACCCGCCTAAGCGACTCGATTTATCCCAAAATAAACCCGCCCCGCCACCTAGGAGACAAACGCAATCCGGGCCTCTATCAAAACCCTCATCTTCACACCCACCTTCCATATTGGGACCTCATCCCTCCACCTTACATCAATATATCATACCTCCTTTGTTTTCTGCAAAACGACCTACGCCTTTTACACCTATACAGAGATCAAAGGGTATCACAACATCGTTACCCCGCGTATCCGGTCCACCTATCAACCCTAAACCAATCCCATCATCAAGGGATTTATTTTCTGTCACTCCCCTTTCTCCGTGGTTGTTTCCCGCTACCATGCCATCTGTAGCCTCATCATCTAACCAGCTGAACGTAACTTCTGTGTCCAAGAAACCACGTTTAGTGAAAAACATGTGTCAGCACCCCTCGACTAAACCACCACCCATACGAACTAAACACGCCCAAACATTACCACAACCCACACAATCAATACCCTCATCTTCTTCTGATTTTGACCCACTCAAAGGATCCTACGCCAAAATCCTTGCTATGTTGGTGGAGAATGCGACCATCTCCTTACCCCCACTTAGACCTTATGACCCGTCTAAGCCCCGACCTGTGGATTATGATGAGTCTAAAATCTGCGCCTATCACCGCACACCTGGACATGATGTAGAAGGATGCAAAGCTCTAAAAACCATCCTTCGCCAGTCACCTCTTCCGGATCGAAAGATTAAGAAAAACAACTTACGAAGGGAGAGACCTCTAGCGTCAATTCCCTCTACTATACCATCTGTCCCCGCCTCACCAAGATCGATCATTATTACAACCCCACCTCTTGAAGACCATGAATTATCCCAACCATCTTCTTCATCTCAGGTCTACGAGATTAATATGATTAGTGTCGCTACTCGAGGACAGAAAAACAATGGGAAAGCGAAAGAAAACACACCTGCGGCATCTCTTTCTCCTTCAACCACCCCGATTACACCACCACCTAAAGTGGTTATTCGTGGACCCGCCTATCCCGTCTCTAATGGAGTTGCCCACCGAACCATGATCAAACAGCTTCATCAATCGCCCGTAAAAATGACACTATATGATCTCATTCAGACCTCTGAATCTCATCGACAAGCTCTCGTTGAGATCCTTCAAGGGATAGAGGTTTTACCCAACGAAACCCTGCCTGTTACCTCCATTCTAACACCCAATCACGTTGCCTCTCTCACCAAACAATCCATCTCCCCCACCACTTCTGTCTCAAAACAACAAGCCGCTGCGGTTAGTTTCTCGGAAGATGAAATTATCGACTTTGGTACAGAAGACCCTGACCCTGCCCTTTTCATTTCCGCTTACGTCCGAGACATTCGAGTACGTCGGGTTATGATTGACGGGGGCGCTAGCCTAAACATCATCTCTTCAAAAGCCTTCCAACAAATGAACATCCCTTCTAGTTGCATGTGTGCCAACCCCATCATGTTGCGGTCATTCAATGATGCTATTACTTCTACCTTAGGCACCGTGATCCTCAACATTCGCGTAGGCCCACGTACTTTGCCCGAACTCTTCTATGTCCTTGAAGGAGAGTTCCAATATAATATATTGCTAGGTCGTCCTTGGATCCGGGCCATGGGATGCGTTCCCTCAACATTACATCGATGTATAAAATTTGAGTACGAGGGGAAGTCCTACACTGTAAAAGCTGATCCTCCCCCCTTCAAAACTTGCAATATGTTATACCGCCCAAACGATGTGCTTATACCAATTAAGACACCCATACATTCAACCCAACCATCCTCTTCCAATATACCTCAACCGTCCACCTCAACTGCACCTACAACTGATGAAACCACCGTCGCACAAACCACTTCTCTTCCCGCAGCTAACATCCCAACCTCCGACCCCTTAGTAGACGTTTTTCATCGCCTTACGCTGGGGGAGTATCGCCTATATAACGTTAGTTCTTTCCCTACCCCGCAGGAGTACGGACAATTACATGCACACCCCACCTACGACCGTCGCGTGGGGGAGATAATCTCTTACGGACCACCCCATTGTCGCACTAACCTAACATATGGGGGTGTTGACGCATCCTCCATTACCCCTGAACCTCCTCTTGGTGTGGTTCCCTTCCAATCCGATTTTCAATACTTGACAAATCGTCGTTTCGCCCTCACCTTCTTGACTCGCTGTGCGTGGAAAGGCTTTGGTTTTGGCCTTTACGAACAAGGCCGACATACTCTCATCCCCATCACCACACGCAAACATAATGATCGCAGTGGTCTTGGTTTTTCCGAAACACCTACGCAGGAGACACCTCCTGTCAGCTGTATCCTGGAAGAAGAGGACGTCGCCCCTACCGAACCATCATCACCCACTTTGCCATCATCTCCCACAGAATCGATGGACCCTGAATCTATCCCTCCTAACTTTTTTTTTTCATAAATGCTATCTTCATAGGTCCTCTCACTTATCAACGCGATAATGAGGACCCATCTTCTCTTCCCCTTCTGTATCCAGACATGATCGAAGAGGATTCACCTTTGATTAATGTTGTTGAATGCCAGGATGACGACTCCATCCTCACTTACCTAGGCGCGGATGATTCTTATATTCAACGTGCCTTACCATCTGAAACTCAAACCATGCTGAACGAATCTACTATAGAAATCAACATCCACACGGAGGAAGATCCTCACATAGTGAAGATCGGACAATCACTTGACACATCAGAACGAGCCGCCTTTACCACCTTTCTCCGTGCTCGCAACCAAGCTTTCATGCATGGTCTTACGCCGACATGCCAGAATTGATCCTACCATTGCCGTCCATAACATCACTCTAAACCCCGATTCCAAACCAGTCAAGCGTAAAATTGAGAAAATGCATCCACGCATTGCTCTCTTGGTCAAAGAGGAGCTCCACGACTCCTTTCTGTTTCCTTCATTCTGCCTATTGACTATCCTCAATGGATTTCTAACATCGTACCTGTCACGAAAGCGACGGGGGGACTTCGGATATGCACGGATTTCCGGGATCTTAACCTCGCTTGCCCTAAGGATGACTTCCCCCTCCCAAGTATTGATCAACTTGTTGATCTCACTGCGGGTCATGAAATGCTTTCTCTCATGGATGGCTTTTCAGGTTACAACCAAATTTTGGTTGCCCCTGCCGATCAACACAAAACTGCCTTCATAACTCCTTGGGGAACTTTCTGTTACCGTGTAATGCCGTTTGGCCTTAAGAATGCTGGTGCGACCTATCAGCGGGCTATGACCTACATTTTCCATGACATTATGCACACTATCCTCGAAGATTACGTTGATGATCTTCTTGGCAAGTCTAAACATCGCAGTGAACATCTCGATGTTTTAACCATTATTTTTGATCGCCTGTTACAATATTCTGTCCGTCTTCAACCAAAGAAATGTGTCTTTGGTGTCCTTTCGGGGAAACTTCTGGGCTTTATCGTCTCTTTACGTGGCATTGAGGTCGATCCATCTAAAGTAAAAGCTATCCTAGAAATGCCCCCACCCAAAAACCTTAAACAATTGCGTAGTTTGCAGGGTAAACTTCAATCCATCCGGCGTTTCATTTCCCAACTCTCGGATCGATGTCACCCTTTTCATCACCTTCTAAAAAAGGACGTTGCCTTTCAATGGAGTGAGGAGTGTCACCAAGCCTTCGAAGCTCTCAAAACATATCTCTTGCAGCCACCTGTGCTTATCCCACCCCAGGACGACCGTCCTTTCTACCTTTATCTTTCCGCCACTGACCATGCTATAGGAGCTATGCTCGCCCATCGAGACCCGGCACGCCGAGAGCAGGCCGTTTACTATATAAGTCGTACCCTCGTGGATTACGAGACTAGGTATACACATGTAGAAAAATTGTGCCTGGCCCTATCATTCGTCGCCACCAAACTCCGACATTACCTCCTGAATCACAAAACTTTCGTCATCACCAACACAGACCCCATTCATTATATGTACGCCAAACCACACCTAAACCAACGCATCGCTCGATGGCTCATGCTCCTCGCCGACCTCGACCTTGAGTTTATACAACAGAAATCAATCAAAGGACAAACTCTTGCAGATCAACTTGCGGAGGCCCCTCTACCTGGGGAACAATTTACCAATTTTACCTTCCCCGACGAACTCATCGCCACTCTTTCGCTCGGAGAAGTGTCGTATCAAATGACCCTCTTCTTCGATGGATCTAAGTGCCAACGCGGCGGAGGAGCCGGCATTGTTCTCATCCCTCTTGACGCTGAACCTATGCCTCTTTCATTCCGACTTGATTTCCCTTGCACTAATAATACAGCGGAATACGAGGCCCTTGTTCTAGGTCTCCAAGTTGCGTTACACTTAGGTATCAAATCCATCAACATTTTTGGCGACTCTCAATTGGTAGTCAATCAAGTTACGGGCATCTACCAATGTAAAAACGAGGAACTTCAGAAGTACAAACACCATGTGGATTCACTTCTAGCTTTATTTACCCACTATTCTATACAAACCATTCCCCGCTCCACTAACAAATTTGCGGATACTATGGCTTGCTTAGCCTCGCAAATTCCCGCCGCGCCAACTGACTCTGAATTATTCGTCGTGGTCCAACAACTTTTTGCCCCATCCTATTCAACCCCGGTAGTTTGTATGATAAATACTGTATCTACTAATTCACAGGATACCTGGTACCACCAATTTCATGACTACCTTACAATCTCTGTCCTCCCACCTGATCTTACTAGTAACGGAAAACGTGCTTTTCTTAAAAGTGTTTCGCGTTATGTTGTCATGGGAGGACTCCTCTATAAACGTGGCTTTGATGGCATCCTCCTTCGCTGTCTAACCGGCGCAGAAATCACCTATACCATCCAACAAGTACACGATGGGATTTGTGGTGGACATTTTAGTGGCCTTGCCGTGGCTAAACGAATCCTTCGCCTAGGTTATTATTGGCCTACTCTCAATAACGACTGCTACGAATATGTTAAGCGCTGTGTCATGTGTCAACAACATGCCAATCTTCAACATACTCCTAGCCACCCGCTACAGGTCGCACGAGATCTTTGGCCTTTCTCACAATGGGGTTTAGACCTTATTGGTGAGATTCACCCGACCTCTTCACAACGTCACCGTTGGATAATCACAGCGACCGAATATTACACAAAATGGGTGGAGGCCGTTCCACTCATTTCAATCAAAAAAGAAAAAATTGTCGAATTCATTAACCATCACATTATCTGTCGTTTTGGTATTCCTCATCGCCTAATAACAGATAATGGTAAATCTTTCAAAAATAAGTTGTTACAAGACCTTTGTGACAACTTTGGTATCAAACTTAGCTTCTCATCGCCTTACTATCCGCAGGCCAATGGTCAGGCTGAATCTTCTAATAAAACTCTAACCAAAATCCTCATGAAAGTCGTCAATGAATCTGGAAGAAATTGGCACGATCACATTCCCTTTGCCCTTTGGGCTTATCGTACTAGCATTCGTACTTCCACTAATGCCACACCTTTTTCATTGGTATATGGTACCGAGGCTGTTTTGCCTCTCGAAATACAAATACCCTCCCTTAGAATATCTCTTCAAGATATTCTCACCAACGATGATTTCCGCCAAGAGCGGTTAGCCCAATTAGAGCTTCTTGACGAACGACGTCTTACAGCTCTCGATCACCTCCAAATCTATCAACAACGCATCAAGCGTGCTTATGATAAGCGACTTCATGAGCGTACCTTTAAGGTTGGTGATCTTGTCCTCAAAGAGAATCAACATGTAACCAAACTAGAAAAGAGCAAACGTGGAAAATTTGCTCCCAATTGGATTGGGCCTTATATAATCACTCACACCTATGGATCAGGCACTTATCGTTTAGCTTCGCTTAATGGTAAACCTGAGCCTGAACCCCTTAATGCCTTGCATCTTCGACCATTCTACTGTTGAATCTAGTGTTACATCACTCCTTATCTACCTACTGCTCGTCCCTTGAGCTCATTTACCGCTACATACACTTTGTTTTCTATATCTCCGAATAAAATCAAAATCACTTCGCACCTCCCCTTGATAATGCCTTCCCCTTTTTTAGTCTAGTCCATGACTTTAAAGTATTAAAATAAGCCGTATTCTTATGGGATTTTCTTGAGTCAAACTTCCTACTAAACTAGATGCTTCACGCCAAAAGAACATCTAGTTATCTAAAATTAAATATAGACTGCTCCCTCGAAGGACAGCTATATGCCAAACTATTGCTGCTACTATAAATAGACTGCTCCCCTGAAGGACAGCTATGCACTAAAATCATCTCTGCTACTATAAATAGACTGCTCCCCCGAAGGACAGCTATACACAGTCAGCCTTTATCCGAAGCTTCTCGCATTGATCAGCTTCGTGAAGACCTCAAGAATAATACAATCAATATCCCTTATAGACTTCCCGCATCGATCAGTCTACATTTAATAAAATACAAGCCTCCTTCAAAAGAACTCTTTGGGTCATGGACTTGTCTATTTAGGGTAGGTTCTCTTTCGTTGTAACAAGTTCTTTGTACCTCAGCTATATCATCCACATCACCTCACCATTTGTTCAACTCAAGGGACGTAACGTACACCTGATATATTGTGATCATACAACTCTTTTCAACTATGGACTTCTCGTCTATACACGGCACTTAGGGCTTCAGGCTCGTTCTACGTTGTGTGGTTTGTTTAGCTCTTTTCGCCTACGGAGCACTCTTTCCGCTTTGCCTCGCATCTAGAATTGTGTGTTGATCTTCATCAGGACACTATTCCCTACTACTTGGGTATGCTAACCTTTGCTTTACCTATACCTACACCAACAATATTATCCTACCAGCACCAACAACATTACCCTACCAACATCAAATTTTTACCAAACGACAAATTGCCTAAACCATACCAAATTGCCTAAATTCACCCCTCCCTGATCCTAAGGGAGAACTACATCGGTCTGAGGCCCTTCCTTGCTTTGTGCAATGGGCTATGTAGGCAGCACTTCGGAGACATGGGGTCTCCCAAGGTTAGCTCGACCATCCCCTACCATAACCTATCTTGTGTGGTGAATATAAATATTTTTGTGTATTTTTATTTTTATCACATTTCTCTTTATCCTTTTTCGAAACACCGAAAATCAAAACACCGACAATCTTATTATTATCATAACTCAAATCAACATACATACTCAATTTTATTTAGATGTTAAACAAATACATCTTCTCTATCATCGACACGCAGGTCGGCATCCTTATTTATTCTTATACCTCGCTAACATATACTCAGACCATCACAACTCATCCCGAACTAGGTGATGATCGTGATCGTCGACCCCTCTCACCGGGCCTCTCTGTCCTCAAAGGTACCACGGCTATTGGTACCGCCCACTGATCTGCCAATCTCTCCTGTAACATATGAATACGCCCTCTCGCATGGAGAACTCCAGCCTCTAGTCTCGCCGCCCGTGACTCCGCAACCACTAACAATCCTCTTGTCTCATTCACCTGCGTTTGGAGCTGCTGAACCAAACGCTGCAGACGATCCCTCTCTGCTGTAATCACCGCTATGTCAGGGCGCTCACGCACACCTCGCAGTTCTGCTACCCACCATAATCTATAGGCCTCAACCTACCATTTGGCCCGACCTAAGGCCTCAATCTACCATTTGGCCCGACCCAAGGCCTCAACCTACCATTCGGCCCGACCCAAGGCCTTAACCTACCTATTTGGCCCGACCCAAGGCCTCAACCTACCTATTTGGCCCGACCTACGGCCTCAACCTACCAATCGGCCCGACCTAAGGCCTCAACCTACCAATTGGCCTGACCCAAGGCCTCAACCTACCTATTTGGCCCGACCTAAGGCCTCAACCTACCAATTGGCCCGACCTAAGGCCTCAACCTACCAATTGGCCCGACCTAAGGCCTCAACCTACCAATTGGCCCGACCCAAGGCCTCAACCTACCTATTTGGCCCGACCCAAGGCCTCAACCTACCATTCGGCCCGACCTAAGGCCTCAACCTACCAATTGGCCCGACCCAAGGCCTCAACCTACCTATTTGGCCCGATCCAAGGCCTCAACCTACCTATTTGGGCCCGACCCAAGGCCTCAACCTACCATTCGGCCCGACCTAAGGCCTCAACCTACCATTTGGCCCGACCTAAGGCCTCAACCTACCAATTGGCCCGACCTAAGGCCTCAACCTACCAATTGGCCCGACCTAAGGCCTCAACCTACCAATTGGCCCGACCCAAGGCCTCAACCTACCTATTTGGCCCGACCCAAGGCCTCGCCCTACCATTCGGCCCGACCTAAGGCCTCAACCTACCAATTGGCCCGACCCAAGGCCGCACCCAACCACTTGGCCCGACCCAAGGCCATAACCAACCTATTTGGCCCGACCCAAGGCCGCACCCAACCATTTGGCCCGACCCGAGGCCGCAACCTACCAATTGGCCCGACCCGAGGCCTCGCCCTACCTATTTGGCCCGACCTAAGGCCTCAACCTACCTATTCGGCCCGACCTAAGGCCTCAACCTACCTATTTGGCCCGACCCAAGGCCTCAACCTACCTATTCGGCCCGACCCAAGGCCTCAACCTACCTATTTGGCCCGACCCAAGGCCTCGCCCTACCAATTGGCCCGACCCAAGGCCTCAACCTACCTATTTGGCCCGACCCAAGGCCTCGCCCCACTTATTTGGCCCGACCCAAGGCCTCGCCCTACCAATTGGCCCGACCCAAGGCCTCAACCTACCTATTTGGCCCGACCCAAGGCCTCGCCCCACTTATTTGGCCCGACCCAAGGCCTCGCCCCACTTATTTGGCCCGACCCAAGGCCTCGCCCTACCAATTGGCCCGACCCAAGGCCTCAACCTACCTATTTGCCCGACCCAAGGCCTCAACCTACCTAATTGGCCCGACCCAAGGCCTCGCCCTACCAATTGGCCCGACCCAAGGCCTCAACCCACTTATTTGGGCTGACCCATGGCCACCACCCAACAACTTGGCCCGACCCAAGGCCGCATCACTTCCATACTATACCCACAATCAACGTTTTATTTTATCCATCCATCCTGTACCTTGTGTTCCATCGAGCTCACTTGTTCGTGTTTTAGCATGATTAGGGTCCTTGACTTGATCTGTCGACCAACTTTGCCTAGACCTAGACCGTGACGTTTATCTCAACCAAACCAACCATTTGGTACTGCCGAACATGCCTAAACGTTCCTGTACCTTACCTGTTATATACCCTGGAGCTACTTCCTATGCCTTGGATACCAGGATTATATCACCCTTGTTTGGATAAACTATCGACCTTTGCCTATACATTGCTGGTTTGCTCGTCAAATCATGTACCCTAGTCGTACTATTGCATTTCAACATGCGTCTGCTTCCTTGGACCTACACCATCACCTTACCATCCTCTCTACCACATATACCCTTTATCAACCCTATCCCTGATTTCCCGTTCACTCAATCTGTGATAGATTTGAGGGGGATTACCTATATCTTTAACATGAGAAACCACTTCATATTATTGTCCGCGCAGCTTTACAGAACAAGCTACACGACAATAAGGGGCTAATGTAGACACCAAATTCGTGTCTCACGACCCCTTGTGACCCGCATCCCATTTCGCAACCTAACCTCATTACCTAAACTTCACACAATTATTTATTAATTACCTTGTAATTGATAAATCCACATCACCTTATCCGCCACCTCACTTTGCCACCTCATCATGACCTAGCCCTAACCCTAAACTAACCTAATTAAGACCTGTGACTTGGTCTAGAACTAATGCCTCCTTACTCGCACTCCAAAGCCGACCTTCTAGCCACTTGACCAAGCCCGCAATCGATCTCTCGGGAGAAAAGTTAGGGAAGGTGGGCTATTTTACTAAAAATAGCCTACTTTTTCTTAACCGATGCCGGTTCTACTGACCGCCGTGCCGTCGTTACGCAACCGCCATCGGTTCCTCGTAAATGGGCTTCCCAAACCAAAACAACGAGAGGAATTTCATTTTGAGATCGGTAGAAGGATTTTTAATCAAAGGAGAGTCCAAAGCGATCAGCAGAGTCCAGAACTTCACTTGACCAGAGACGAGTAAAGAAACCAGAAGAGTTGGCAGCAAAGGAGATCAACTTGCACCTTCATAAAAAAAAAAAAAAACCCCAGTAAGTTATATCTTGCATGTCCTCCATTATAACATTTCTTGTGCTTTTGGAATTGTAATCTTCCCAAATCCGTTCCTGAACCCATTATCTAACGTACCATTGCCTCTAACCATCATTCCTTAGCTTCTAACCATCCCATTTCTCAATACTATCCAAAAACCAGCCATTACAAACACCACAACCAGCCCAGAAGATCCTAGAACCAACCGGTATCGGTTATCAGTGACCGCCATCGGTTATAGATAACCGGCATCGGTTCCTTTGATCAAAACCAAGAAAAACAAATTTTCCCTACCCGGTTCCACGAAACAATTTAATTGGTACTCTACGATTTTGTGTTAATTCATATTAGCAGGGAACCGACCACCTTCGAAAGGAAGTTTCATACTTCCCAGGCCCAAGGCGCTCCTCATTTATTATCTAATCAAAATCTTGTGGTCTTGTGTTCTTATTTGCAGTAGTCCTTCCAAGACAAAAAGGAGTTCTTCGCAGTCAGCCTGATCTTTCTCTACGGTACGCGCACATCATCTCGACATTCTACAGGTATTCCTCCTAACCCTAACCTTATCTGTTTCTATAAGGAACGAAGCATTTCCGAGTGAAACACGTAGATCATTGACAATGCCTCGCACTTGGTCATTGTATAATTTTGTTATGTTGGTGTCAACTTTCTACTTGCAAAACACAAGGGATGATCAACAATCCCCTCTCTTGGTTGAGCAACAACGGCTCCCATTGCTGTGTTAGAGGCATCCACGTTAACATGGAAAGGTTTATCCCATGATGGGAATTGTAGAATAGGTGCGGTGATAAGCCTTTCTTTTAGAGTGTCAAATTCCCTCTGTTGCGCCTCTCCCCACTAAAAGGCACTCTTATGTTTGAGAAATATTTCCAAAGGTGTGGCAATCTTGGCGTATCCCTTAATGAAATTTTTGTAGTACCCAGTGTGTCCAAGAAATCCACACATGACGCTTTGGCTAGTGGGTTCCCCTAATCCCATAATAACTGCAACTTTCACGGGATCCACTAGTAAGCCCTCTTTGCATATGATATGCCCCAACAATGTTCCAAAAGGAGTTGCAAAGACACATTTCTTGATGTTGAGGGAAATCCTCAACTACCGACATCTTTCAAACATCAATCTCAAGTTATCACAATGGTCCCTTACCAATCCATACACTATCCAATCATCCAAATATACTTGAAGGAACTTGTGGATGAAGTCCTTAAATGCTTGTACCACTATGCATGAAAATACAGTGGGCGCATTCCTCAATCCAAAGGGCATGACCATGTATGTAAAGCTTCCCCACTCGGTGGTGAAAGTTGTTTTTTTGGTCTTCCTTGCAATCCTTACTTGTAATATCTCAAGAATCCATTCATAAAGGAATAAAACTCATGCCCAACAACTCCTTCCAAAATCTATTTAGTGAAGGGGGTGGGAAAAGGATCTACGATACAAACTACATTTAACTCCCCGTAATCCACACATATTTTAATCCACCCATCCTTCTTTATTCGATCACCATTGGAATTATCCATTTTGATTCCTCCACACCTCAATGACACCGATGCTATCATTTTGTCTAACTCTTCTTTAACCCTTACGCGCATGTTTGGATTCATCCTGTAAGGCCTCTTCCCCGACCGGGCATGCACCATATTTCAATTTTATCCTCATTTCCCCTAATGAATGGTGGATGCCTTTCAACTCATGGTATCCATGCGGGAATAAATAATTGAATTCACGCAAGAGATTGATGATCTTTGATACTTCCTTATCCGACCAGTAGTCCCCAATGATAGCTTCCTTGGGCTCCTTCTCTCGAGCCAATGTTAACTTTCTTGGTTTTGAGTGCTTCATGATACACACAAGCACATGCATCCACACTGCATCAACTACTTTGCACATCCCAACCGAATGGTCAACATTCGAGCTCTCCATCTCCTCTCCATCAATAATGTATACCATCTTTCCTTTCTCCTTTTCAGCACACACATGCTCGAATTGTATGTCTTTTGATTCCTCCTCTTCGAACTGTGCTTCCAAGCTAGGTCCACCAAGTAAATCTACTAATCTATCTTCCACCATGGTGCAATCCCCCAAAGTGAGGCACTTGATAGCCTATAATGCCTCATCAACCAGTTACATGGTACTTTGGTACTTGAATGTGTGAACCAGGTCAACCACTAATTCCTACCAATTTCTGTCTCAGCGACGAGTTTCGAATGGATATTCCAAGCACGCGTGCGCGTAACCTTATAGTGTCAAATACAACTTGTTCACCCAAAGGGAGGGTGGTAAAGCTTCCATGCCTTCTCCTAGACCCTCTCACATGCCTGGATGTGGGAAGAGGTGGGTCCATTGCCATTGTAATCCTTGGTAGCGGTGGGTATGTTACTCTTAGAGAATTAAAAAGTGAGTATAATTCTAAATTCACGCCACTCCAACAAGTCTTCTCTATACACAGCCCACCACCTTGCTGCTATGCCTATTAGAACATAACCCAACATACCTCATCACTTGTTCTCCCTCCATTGAGCTTCTATTTCCGTTAAAAGATCTCATGGTATGCATCCCCGAGCATACTTGGTTATTGCCTTTCCTCCCGTGCACCGAACTATATGTGCCATTATTACCTTGGTCATTTGATCCTTTCAAATGTCACCCAATCATTTCATAAGTCCCATGTGCCCAATTATCACATGTTATACTAGTAATATCTTTGTGATTGAGCATCATCAAACTCGGATGGATCCTTTTATAGGGTGGATGGTCTCTGGATCTCTTATGGAGAACACATATATTCTATCTAGGAATTCCTCTCTAAGGGGTTCAATATAGGGTGTGGAATTTCCATCAGCAAGTGGTATAATCACCCTCTCTTCCTTGTTTTCAAAGCTTATGTACCCCTTGTTAAACTGAATATTTTCATTATTCTTATAGCACCACGGGTGCCCAAGTAAAGCTGGGAAATTATCTACCTCGGAAAGTGCCAAGACTTCAAAATCCCCAGTGAACCTAGTCCCCTAAATGGTAATGGCTGCATCCTTCAAGACACCTATGGGCATTGCCTTTGTCTTATTTGCCATATACAACACATTTGAAGATGGCTATAATGCAAGTCTTCCCATTTGATGCCACGCATCCAGAGTGAGAACATTAACCTCTGGCATGTGTCAATGAGGATGTTTCTAAGAAGCCATCCATCCACTACTGCATTCAAGGTGATTTCTTTGTCATAATAAAGGCTATGAGGTGGGAGGTTTGCATGCAGGATCTACCTTTCGTGTTCTTCCCCAGGGCGTGGCACCTTTTCTCTCAACCATGCTCCTAGCAGGGGAATAATATTCTCCTACCTTAGCAGTTTACACACCTCCTTAACCTCGTCAAAGTCATCCTTTGGTGCTTCTGCTGGTCTTCTTTGCTCATCCTTTCTAGTTTGCTCTTTTAAGCATTGGATCTCCTCCTATAAGCTTTGAATTATGTCCATGGTTACTTGGGTAGACTTCCTTCCGGTGAGCCAAATTTGGATACTTCCCTGTACCACTTCTTCCCTTGAAACCGAGGTCTTTTCCTAGGCGCGTCCCTTGCGTGCATGGAATCCACCCTTTTGTCACCATAACAGGCTCTAGTTCTGATTCACATACTACTCACAGGAGCCATTGCACGTTATCCTTCTTAATATTCACCATGGCAGTGCCATTATCCTTCCGGTATTGCTTTGACTCATATTTTCGTATAACTCTGGGCACTCTTTGTACTTATGTTTTTTTCCACACCAGGAGCATTGTAGAAGATTTGTACATTCATGCTTATAATGGTCTGTGGCTCCACAATTAAAGCATGTTCCATGCGGGAACTCACTTCTTCCCCATGGTTACCATGACCACGAAATCCTCCACAAAACCCCCTTCCATGCACACCTCCATCTCCGCGCTCTTCATACCGATGCTCATCTCCTTTGGAACTACTACAAATTCTAGTCTCAGTGCACACCAAGATCAATTGCCTCATGAATCTAGTCAATCAATCTACAATCCTTAGTGTCATGTGTAGTTGAGGTACATATCTTGCAATAACAAGATACATTTTTACGGATCACGCACTGCAGCAAGGGGCACCTACTTGCATCATGGTCCCCGTGACATATTTCACAATTTACACTACGGCACATATCACCTTTTGAGTAGATATCCTGCCATTATCCTTTGTGTGCCCTTCTACGCTACAACTGTGCACGACATCCCACTATGAGTCTCTGAACTGTGTTAGCGATAATTTCTCCAATCAAAACCATGATAGCGATATGAGCCTCCGAGAGATGGGCTAATACCAGTGGTAACACTACCAACTACCTCAACATGCAATGCAACTTCCAATGCTTCGCGTGGGTCCGTGAATGTTTTGTGAGACAAATCCCTCCTAAATGGTGTGATCAACCCTCTGAAAAACCACTGAGCATGTTGTGAAAGGTGGATATCATAAGATAGTTTAGATAATAGAGTTTTAAAGCGCACATCATATTCCCGCACGCTCTCTGCCATTCCCTGTTGGATTTCTTTGAGAGAGCTGATGCTCTTCTATTCAAACTCGTGTATGTGAAATTCTACAAAGAACATATTTCTTAGCGTGGTATAATCCAAAATAGTCTGATGAGGGTCATAATTTCTACCAACTATGCACACGTTCTTGCAAGGTTATCACAAATTGACTAGCCTTTTGATCTTGGGTTGTGATCCCCTTCATGTGCCATAGCAACTCGCACTTATGCACATGCTCTGTGACATCTTCTATCCCACTGTAATCTGGTAAGTGTAGGGACATCTTGAAAATTACTTGAGGAGGTGACTCAAGACCTTGTCCTCCCAATCCAGTCCCTTGGTTTCCCAGTGTTTCATCCTCTTCCGGACCCAGTAGATCCTGAGCCACTAGCTCCACCACTTCCACCTCCAGATCCTCCTGTGTTAGGTACAAGGCCTATGTTTGTCATGCCAAATGCTCCTGTCATCCCACTAAATTGTGCACCGACAGTTTGTGAACTAGTACCACTCCCAGTCACATTTCCTCCACCACTTCCTAATGCACTTCTAAAACCAACTATATATGTGCCTTACCCAAACATTCCACCAAATACTAGAATAGTGTGTGAAGCCATAAAAGTCCCAAATGAGAAGTTGTATCTTCCGGTGCCGATCGATTGCCTCCACCGATATCAAATGGATGAACTGTACTTTTCCCTCGTTCAAACAAACCAAGTGCCAAGGTTCAGTCACTAGGTGGGGTCAAAAGCACGCAAACAAATCTTCTTTCTCTACACGATGGACTCTCGTCAGAAGCCGCAAGGTTTTCTCTCCCGCACTTACCAAGATGGAGTATCACAGACTATTTGGGTTCCACATCCTTTGTGTGAACCTCAAATCCTTTCCATCATGTTTGGCTCCATAACCCACTTGTAATCCTACGTTGTCTATTGATCTCCCTTTCATGTGCTTCACTATACTTGAGCCGTCTCTCCTCCCTTTCCTTTTCAGTAGTTATATCAGCCATCTTTCCCCAACCTGGATTCCTTGCCAAGAGCTCAGAGTGGTTTAGCTAGCCATAGGAAATGCCTCTAAACCCACGGTTACCATCAATATATTGATTGCCAGGGGGATAACACGTAGAAATGATCCTCTGGGCTCCCGTAAAAATTCAAACTCAGCAACTTCCGGACAAGAATACGTGGAAATTACGTATTCCAAAGTGTAGCTAGTCAATACTCCCTTCCACTAATGATGTATAACACGGGCCCACGTTAGATCAACATCTTGCAAGTTCTGATATGTTTCTTGGGTCCAAGGGTGTGACTGATAATACCACCCCGACCTAGATGCATATGCTGAGAGCCACTTAAATAACTCTACTAGGAAACAACAGAAGAAGGTTTGGTAAAACTCATGATAAAGAGTGTCTTCGACCCATCTTTGCGTATCAAACTTAGGTCCAAGATCAATCTCTCGAAAACTCATCCTCCGTGATTTTAAACCAATCTTCAACACCTTCAAGTGTTAAGTGCTCCGCCATCACTCTTTGCATAGATCATGATGTATGACATGTTCCACTACAGCTTCGAAAAGAGGTCCCGGAAATGGAACCAAGACGTAGTCATTTTTACACCCACTAAGAACAACAGAACCTCATGCATGCCGCCTATCACCCAGGGGGGACCGGTGCTCACCCGAGGCACGCAAGAGGGAGCCGAGTCTCTCTTTTATGTGAGTTCAGTGGAAGGCATACTTCATGATCTTGACTTAGTGATTTAAAATAAATGAAGAAGTTATAGAGCTCAGAATGGCTTCTATACCCCTTCAGTCATAACAAAAGCAAAGCACACAACAAAATTAATAGAACTAGGAAGTTGTAAAACCACAAATAGACTTAACATTCAAGTAAGGTTCATGATTATATAAGATCAAAAGCATAGTAGAAACATGCAGGTAATATAGAGAAAGGATCTTAATACAATTGTCATGGTAACCTTTCATGTTCATTCATATCATTACTTATAAAATATTATAGAAGGGAGACCGTAGTCATGTGCCATATCTGGATCCATACATGAATGCTCACAAAACAAAATTTTCATTCCCCATTCCCGTATTACATTCTTCCTATAATCATCTACCCATTTTCATTCCATAGTTCTCATGATGAATTCTCAGAGACCTCCGATACCTCACTTGTGTCTCTATTCTTAGCCAAGGGCGCGTGTATAAATAGGCATCTGGGCTCTAACAAACTCCTCTGCAACCTTAGATCTGGCCCCAAGTGTCAAGGTGTGGGTCACCCCAGGCGCATGCCTCTCCATGTAATGATTAGATTTTTGGATCTTCCTATTGCAAGGTATATTCCTTCTAGGACACCCTATTACCAGGATGGAACCTTATCCAAATAGAACACGTTCTTCATGTGTTCTGTCCAAAAGGATGAAAATGGCTAAGTCCTAAATTATTCTTTGCATGCACACGTCCTCGGTTCTCTAAGAACCCGTTTTGAATCCTTCCTTGCATGCCTTCACTTGTGCACTCCCTCTGGCCATGCATGCCTATGTGCCTTCAAGATTTGGAGGCTATAATAGGGTCCCAAAAAAATCAAGTCGGGTCACTCCAACCATAGAGGCTCATCTCCTTTCTCCTTTTTAATGAGGCCGGTTCACCTGTATGGCCCCGGGCACATAGAGCCCCATCACCCCCAAACCAAGTGATATAATAACTCATGGTTCAAAACCCGCTAGTTATCTCAGAACTCCTTGGGGCGTACTCCCCATACAATGAAGCAATCCCATAAGTTCAACCACTCCGTGGTTAATCCCATGAACCCATTCCAACACATTCCAACATTAGAACTAGCATAACAATCCATTCAAATGCCAAGTGGAAAAATCAAAAGCCTTGGGAAAGGCTATAAAAATTTTAAATATGAAAAGAAAGCTTTAAAACTAAGAAAAACAAATGGCTAATTAGCCATGGTTAGTGCAAAATCCAAATGTTAATGCAACAATCAAATAAATACCCAAAATATAAGAACATGTCAATCAAGAAAACTGTTGGTTCTAGTAGAAAAGAAATAATGATCAATTTATGAATAAAATATGTATTGAGAAATAGCACATTACAATCACTATGTGGCCTCATACCACCACCAAAGGGGTACTCATCGAGTTGCTGGCACTCAAACATCGAGCCTCAGCTCGTAAAAAAATACATGTAACCAAGTAAATGAGTATATCAAATAATGTAACTGTCATCATCTCTTCCTAAATCATTCCTCCATACTCCCACAAGGATCAACATAGTCAAAATCACATAGGATTATTCAATGAACAATCCAATAGGAAAGAGCAGGGACACTAGTTGCATAAGTTGAGCCTAAGGTGGTGCGCACCCATAATATACTGAGAAAGCTCAAAGTATACTAAACAAATAGAAGTGGGTTTTCAGTCTATATAAGACTCCACTTCCTCACTCGTACTCGACTCAAGATTATGAAAACCTGGTCCATGCCTCCTCTCTCCACACATACACTCTTGACAGTTTATCCCCTTAGGGTCATCTAGTGTAAGGTTCACAACATACACATGACTCGCATCACTAACACAAGGGTGATTCATGCACATTAACTATAACATCTTACGCATGGTATTTATATCTAAGGTATAACACAATCACTACTTTCACAGTTACGATACATCACATTACCACATCCCGCACTCCAAGGTGCAATTATCGCATACACTAGGGATCATACTCACCATATGCCCCTAAGTCATGACATGAACCATCACATATTACATGAATTATATGTATGAGGAAAACAATGTCTAACCGTACAACATATAGTTAATTGCAATACCACATGATGATGCACACAAATAATCACAATACAGTGATGACATCATGATAAACTGTGATTCACTTTACATCAATTTGGTCACGCAATACATCCATACACCTTCATATCACATAAGGCCAAAATGCTCTAACACTCTGCAATCCACAATAACATTATGTTCACACACAACAAGGTGGTACACCACACTCGAATTCCTCATTGGATCCATGAAATAGAGAGTGAATACTCTCATCATCAGCACATCAACATGACAACAAATACGCACTAAGTGACATGCACAACATGTGCGTTCACAATTTCATAATTACGACATAGTTCACATCACGCATATATCACATTACTCTTCCAATATCCACCACCATCATGTAACACCATCACAACTCCAATCTGCCCCAGAGGTTCGAGAGCATGAACCTCCGCTCTGATACCATATGTAGTGCCCACATTTTACACACACAATTACAATAGTAAAATACCAAGATAATTTTTTTGACTTACATTGCTCACTACACACAACACAGCAAGGGATCCAAGTACAGAAACTCGACTCGCACGAAAATCACATAAGTCATCGACTCACATAGACACATGAAAAAAACATAGGCATGCCAATGCCACACTTTTCCCAAATGGAAAGGGTACTAGCAATGACTCAACCACAAGAGAAGGACTTTAGGAATGGCGAACCCACAACACATCATTTCTTTAATTGTATTTTAGTTACAATCAACATTCCAAGATCATTAATGTGCAAGGATAAATTTGTTGTTTGTTCACCCACAAATTCGTAAGTTTATTCCATGGTTAAATTACCATTTGATCCTTTTAAATTGACTTCTTATTCTTTACAAAATTTTTGATAACTTGAATACTTATTTGGCATAATTCAAATGCATATAAAATACTTAATTATCTTGTTCTTATGTTAAGAATCTTCTTCTTGAACATATATTCAATGTCTACTTTTTTACTCTTACAACTCAAGTGAATGTGACTTGGTGTCCATATAGTGATATTAGGATTTAACGGAGATTTAAATACAAGATATCTTTTACCACAAAACATTCCTCGATCACGGTATAGTTATTTCCCTACCATAGTTATTCTAATTCAATGACTTGTGGAATTCCACTTTGATTTATATATGTATTTTGTTTTCTCGAAGGTAGAACACACCAAGGCAATTCATATTATTTGAAACAAAAGAATATATTTAATTGAGATATAAGGTCTCCGAGAGTGGCATTATTCCGAACCTCAAATCTCATTTTTACTCTTATAGGATTTATTTTCTATGTCACATTATGGTCTTCTTATTAGCATTATCTTGTAAAAGGAGTTATAAAATGTTTGTCTAACCTCTTGAAGACATATATGATAAGAAGACTTAAAGCTACACACAAACCCAAGTTAACATCCAAATCAACTGAGTTTTATATTAATTCCAACTTCACCTAAGGGTCTACCCCTCAACTATATATGATTTTTAAGTGAGAGGACAAATTTATGCTAATCCACATTCAAGAAAGGACACAAGGTGTTATGTTGAAAGAAACCAAGATAACACCTTTAGCTGAGCGCAACTAAGGATTTCATTAACAAGAGTTTAAGACCTAGAACAACTAAGTCACAACCTCCATCTATGTCATCTGGATCCAACAGGATTTCATTCGATGAAGAAATTTAATTTTAAATCTATCTTCAGAAGACAAGGTAGTCCACTAGGATATGAAGGGGAGTTAGCTCTACATACTCCAAATGAAGTTTGAATGTGTCACTCCTATCAGACGGGTTTATGAAAATGTCACTAAACATACTGACTAAGACGATAAACCCATTCTTGGGCTCTGATTTACTCAAACTAGGAGGTTCCATCGAGTGCAGAGTTTAGTTTCATTCTATGGTTTTGAATGTATTCTATGGTAAGGAGTATCACACATGTAAACAAGTTGTGCTCCGATATTGAACAAGGGTAGAGTGTTTCGATTAAATCTCTTTATTACATTTACAAAGTATGAATGCACAAGATGACTCGTTAATCATTTATTGAACACTAAATATGTACTACAAGATATTACTTCAAATTCATTTACCTTATATAAATATCAAACATTTTTACCATGTGTACTATGAATCAAAATTGAACCTATGATTAAATGCACATTTCCTAGATGTCCTTGAAACTAACATCTCATACATATCAACAAATTATCAAATATAACCTTCTATAACATGAGACTACATTATACATTTATTCATTTAACAATGAACTATATAAATTACAATGATAATTAATGCATTACACAACACCTTTACGTCATCATTCTTTCATCCTACAAAAACCATGTGAGCAAGATATCAGCGATAAATCGCTGGCATGGCATCCACCCTAATCTAACATAATTATCATTTTTCAGTTTCCCATTTACATATGATAATAATTACAGTTTGCAATTGAAATTAAAGGTTTAGAAACATGTATTTCTTACATTTGATTTCACTTCATTTTGTAACCTAGGAGAGAGAAAGAAAAGGGAAGAGAGAGAAAACACCGTTTTGTCAAAAGTTCTAATTCACACAAGTTACACTATAGATTTTTAAATAGTTATTTACATGTGTTAAAAGTATCTATGGTGGTTTGGTAACTGACGAGGGTCTCACAACTTTCTATTTTTACATTTTCTTACTAGCTACAAACACATTCAAAATGGGCTCGGAGCCTAAGAAACCGCTTCATAAAGTTCTCTTCCAATGAGAACACACACCAAAATTAAATTTATACATGTCCACCTATATACCAGGAGTTCATAGCAACTAACGGAATTTGGAAATAACGAACGGTTTACGTTTGGCGGCTAGTTTTTTGGGGCCACTGGTCGTAGTTGCCCCAGTGCCAAAAGCACAAAATTTAGCTCAAGGGCTTAGAAAACCATGTCCAAAATTGACGTTTGATGGATGAACATGCAATGAGAAACTTCCTACAAATTTCCCTATATAATGAGAATTCAACAGAGTTGACGAAACTCGAATCTGAAAATGTCTTGAATGGTGACAAGTTTTCTGAAGCCACCGGTCCTAATTGGTCTAGTTTGACCTTGTCAAACTACGACCAGAGGCCTAAAAAATTCCATTGTCAAACTATCCAGGAAAGTGTTTTTCCCTAAATTGGAGGTTCTATGCAATTTTCTAGTAAAAACACGTGAGGTTTACGAAGATGGAAATTAATTTCTCTATCTAGGTTTCAAATGGTGGTTCAAAATGAAAGCAAACTTTCTATAATTAACAACTTTCTATTGCTGTGAAACAGTGTAATAGGGCTCCTATAAGAGCGTAAAAAGATCACATATGTTCATTTGGGGTCAATCCAAAGGTTAAGGTGACTCCTCACATAACCAGGTACACGAATGAAGCTTAACATCTCTTTTTCAGAGTTACAAAGGGTACTTAATGTGTCTTCAAAAATGCAAAAATTAACTATTTAAACAGGGAGATGGTCAACATTATTATTGGGAAGTCAATTTCATCTTGTCGATAAAATAATATTGTAGTGATCTAGTTGGGTAGGATTTTTTCTAAATCACCTTAGAATGAGGGTTGAAGTTCATGGTTTAATACAAAAGAGTTATTTTGATTTTTTTGTGAGTTAGAATACGACATTTCATTGTTTTGCAACAAGTTAAAATAAAACAATTAAAAGTATTATAATCCTAATATTTTAAAAATTATATTAAGTTGCAAACGAAAAACTAAAGTACGAGAGTTATGAAAGATAAGGGGAGATGAACCATGCCTGGGAGGAACGGAGTCGGTCAAACCTGTAGGATTTGGTTCAGCATCTTGCTTGGGCACTTCGTCAAACAGTTCATGAGCAACAACAACCCAAACTCCATCACGGTGACCATGTGTTTTAATGTTGTTTTCTGCACTACTAATCTGCATCTGCATTGATTCAGAAATTACAAATGAGACTTCTTAAAATTTGATGACAAAATGATCAACTCGTTGTCTGTTGTCAATAGTGCAATATGTCACCCATCTGCACTCCAATCAGCTGTTATAACTTTCTCTTCTATGTGTTGAAAAGAAGATCCAACTTCTCCACAAGTTAGTGTGCTTTCATGGGAAAGTGCTAAATGAGTGTTTTCTTTAGCTATGCACCAAATAAACTCCCTTTTAAACTAAGCTTCATAAACCAATGCTGGTCAGAAATGGCTTGAAGTCGACCTTGTGTACTAAATCAGGAATGCTAAAAAAATTGTTCCCCCAACATAGGCAGCAAGGGTTAAGCCATCACTTGACGGTGTTAGAATGGAAACACCACCAAGTGCCACTCCCACCATGCTCGAATCCTAAAATGTCAATGCTTTCTATGGATTATCTTTCAAATCCTCCACCACAAGTAAAAGCTCTGTAGTCTTAGCAACATCGAATCCTCGGGTATGAGTGACAAGGGCTAAGCTAAATTGATTGGATATATCAAGAATATATCACCCAGAATGGAAGGGGGAAGCATCATGTTTTTCTGTATTTTTGAATTTCCCTAGATTGTATCATTTTTCAATATGTAGATTCCTTTGAAGTCTTAGGCTAAATCCAATTTGTGCCCAAGTTGGCCCTGGACGTGTGCCCGGAGTCCGAGTTTTGTCACTATGGTGGATAACTGTTGTAGGAGGTTCATCTAGACTATTCTGACTTGTTGCTTCCATGTTCCAATAGATATGTATATCAAGAGGATCCTCAAATTCTTTTGAAAAATCTAGCAATAACCTGATTTCTACAAGATAAAGGACTCAAAACATGTTGTATTATTCCAAATTGTATCTTGCTCTCTTAGATTTTTTTCCCCTTTTATAACGAAGACCACTACCTTACAAGATACCAGAATACGTACTTAAGCAGACACAATAGTAACAAGGATGATACAAAAGAAGGAGATTATGAATTCGGAGAAAAGGCTTGTAATGGAGCGAGAAAAAACCCCTCTATCTTCTATGCTTTGTTAGATGTCCATGTAAGTTCTAGAGCTCATTTTTGACATAGGATGGGAGGATGTTGGAAAAATAAATTTAGGCTACTTCATGTGGAGAAATGGTGAAATAGATAAATCTTGCCTTCGGTATTTTAGCATAGGTAGGGTGGATGTAGGAAAATGTCACCGATCGGGAAAAAGATCATTCCTTGCATCGATGCACCAAAGGTGATCGACTTATGAGGAAAACCCATGTATTCCATGCACAACCACACATGTTGCAAGTCATGGATCCTCCCCAAATTAAATGCTTCATTCACGAACAGAATTTGACTACCCTTCCTATCTGCAACTAACTAAAGACTACTAATTTTGCAAAATTATTTGGGTTCCAACGTGGGTAAATGCATCCGGATCTCAAATAAAGTTTTGTTGTGTATTATTATGCAAGGAAATAGACAGGTTGAAAAGTCTTTTGGGCGGCACATGCCCTGTCAGATTTCTTACACATGCCACCACTTGGCACATGCTACCTCATCTTCCCATCCCTTCATCTCACCCACTAGGCCACGCAACCCATCCCTCTATTTATTTTGTTATTGTTTTAAATTTTTATTTTTATTCTTATTTTTTTCGGCCACTACAGTGGTGTTCAAGCTATATAAAACAATAAATATTCGTGATCTAGTAATTGACGGTAGGTATTTATTTTCTTTTTATATTTTCGGGGAATTTTCTCAATGTCTTGAGGATTCCACGGTTAAAACCTTATTGAAATCAAACTATGAGAACTTGCTGTGGAGGAAACACTCTCTATAGAAATAGATTGCTGAAATAAACACACATTTGCAAAATAGAATAGATTTCTGTAAGTAAACACACATTACAAAAATTAAAACACTTGCTTTGGAAATAAACACACAATTTGAGAATGTTGAAAGTTGATTGCAAAGAAAGAAAGAAGAATCTAATATAGAACACCTACAAAATAAGTATACAAATGATTTCAACTTGAGTAATCAAAAGAATTTACAAAATTAATAGATCTATATTAATTTCTCTGGAAATATAAATACCAATAAAATGAAGATCCTAGTTCTTGGAAGAGTGGGCCCTTGCTTCACCTTGAAATAAGATTTGACAACTTACTAAACTCTCAAAATAGGAATGACTATTTTATTGATAAAATGTTCGCATTACAAAAATTACTGTCTCTTCTTATCTCTTTGTCTTTTTATGTATATATCTCTATCTATATATATATCTATGTATCTACATGTCTACATGTATATACTTCTTTCACAGTGTATTTACAGACCATAGCTTTCCTACCAATTCGATAGAACTAAATCGTGCCCAAAATAGATCTTTGAATTGGATCATGGCTAGACACATTGTTGTATGCTAGTTATCCTGGACTTGTGAATATGAAGAATTGAAAATATTCCAATCTACTCCTGATTGAAAGGATCATTGATTGATAAATCACTTTGGATGTTGTTGGAATAAATAAATTCTCATCGCCCAAAACTTTAGAGAAGTTCGGAACTAAAGGAAACCATTCCGTTTAATCGTGAGGATTCCGAAACTACATACATACAGAGTTTCGTAACTAAGTCTAAAAGTTCCGAACTAAGTGATGGTGTTCTCGAACAAAGAATGAAAGTTTCGAACTAAGTGGTAGAGCTTGTAAATCGCATAATGGAGTTCCGAAACTAACTTTGGAAGTTCCAGAATCGAGTCAGTGTATTAAAACCAATGCTTTCAAAACATACTCGACCACTTCATACTTTTTCTTTTGGTTGATTATGACCTGTTTTATTACAAAAATGAACTTCTAAAGCACTTAGTTAGGAATTACATATTTTTTTAAATGTTAGAAATAAAATCAACAAAAGATGGACAATTACATCCTAACTTATATTAGATTAAACAAAAGTCACAAAATTTAATCAATCTTGATAAAAATGAGAGTAAAATAAGATCATTTATTATACATTAGCGAGACATATTTTGGCCTCATTAGTAGGTGCATTGGGTAAATTTCAAATCATGTAAACATGTAAATGGGCCAAGGTCAAAGGTAGTGGTAGTTAAACACACACACATGTTGGAAACTATGACACGGTACCAGGTTGAAAAGCTTTCAAACTCTACATTGTCTAAGGTTGATAGGTCTATCCAAACATGGTTGAAGTGATTTTGGTATCCAAGGTATAGGATATGGTGTAGAAAAACAATAGAGGTCAGGTGTAGGAACATTTAGGTATGTTTTGGTACACCAAAGGTTAGGTCAGGATAAACAACATGACAATAAGCAAGGTATGGTTGGTAGGCTAAAACAACATAGGTAACAACATCACAAGGTATAATGAGTACATAAGGTCAATGATCACACCAAGTAGGTTGGGTGCAGGAAAATAGGTCATGACACGGGTAAGGCCAAGATATAGGTAAAATAAAAATTCCTAAGACACAACAAAGGAAATGTAGGGGTAGGTTGGGTTTTGTAGGTATGTTTCAATGGGTGGCCGGAATGGTAAAAGGTGCATTGACACTAATGGTTGTAAGAAAAAGGAAGCTTAGCAAGGCCAAATATCTATAAGGGTTGACCGATGCTAGTTATATGGTGACCCATGTCGGTTCGCTAGGGCACAATTATGAATGATGTCGGTTGGATTGGGTTGGGTTTATAAAACAAAAATTCCATATTTTACAGAATCATTGTTGTGTTGTGACTTTGGAGAAAACTATAGATCCGTTTGACTTTTGGTGCTTAATCTAAGAGAGAAGGATAGGGAATTGTACCCGAATGAGGTGGAGAGTATGAGTTGGTGAGAGGAGCTAGGAAACGGGTCCACGAGCTCAGGGGGATCAATTTGATTAGGTGGAGGTGAGGAGGGAATTTGGTGATGGTAGAGGTAGGAGAGGGGTCGGGTGGACCACCAGTGTAGTGGCCCGATGTGCCCCCATGGAGATGACATTGTGACAAGGTAAGATTCGATCCCATTCTACATTGGTTAGGTAGATTGATTTGTAGAAATCAAGTTAGGGTAAAATGGGTAGTTGGGGGGAAAATTAAATTGAAATTTGGAAGAAAATGTATGAAATAGGAAGGGTAGGAAGGTTGATATAGGTTAAAGGGGGAAAGAGGGGTGGAGGGGAGATTTGGGTAGGAATGGGTGGGTAGTTAGGGAGTAGAGGTTAATTTTTAGAGAAAATGGGAGGGTTTCATAGATTTTGTCACCGTGAAAGTGACCAACATCGGTAAAGGGTTGGCCGGCGTCGGTGGTAGTGAGTGAGCCGATATCACATAAATGAGGTGATTGATGCGGTTGTGATTTACCATTTCTAGTCAATAAGAACCAATGTCAGTCGACATTTAGAGGAAAATGGGCCAACAAAGGAGAGGAGGTGGGTGGGGGAGATAGGTCATGAGTAGGAAAGGTCTTGGGAATAGGTTAGGTGGGTAAGGGTGAAGTCGGGGTATGGTTGAGGTTTAATGATGTTATGATTTGTTAGATGTAGGTGAGGGATTAGTTACTGAGATGTGGGATAGGGTACCACCCTTGTTATTAGTGGTACAAGGGAGCACGACAACTGAGGAGTGGCACCATGTGGTCAGGTTGGCCCGATTTGGGTTATATGCTACCGACATCTAGTTTGGGAGCCAAGTTTGATGGTTGCCTTATTGACATATGGGATTGATGACCAAAACATTTCATTTGCCTACAGTGAGATGACCATCACCTTGGAGGATGTTTATAGGATCTTGTGGTTTCCGATAGTAGGGACGTATGTGTATTCAATTTCCTCAGAGGCATTTGAGGATTTGATGTTGATAGTTTTTGGTGAGGGGCTAGTGGAGTTGAGGTTCCATAATGCCAACATGAGTTATGGAGATATGTATCGGGCCCATCCAGAGGAGATGAGGTTAGTGGTGTTGATGATGGAGGTAGTCTATTGCTTTGCGCTACCAGATGCGGAGGGTGGGAGATTCCCATGGGAATTGATGGGGGTTCTTCATGACATGATGGAGGATAGGACCCGGTTTGCATGGGCACCAACATTCTTGGTGCAGCTATATAGAGAGTTATGGGCCTATGGGTGGTTACGACGGTTCAACCTATGTGGAATGCTCCTACTACACTGCTAGGCATGTGAGCACATCGTGTGTGTGCATCCCATGGGCATGCCTCGACCTGATGAATTCAAGGAAGACATGGTTTGGGTGGGCTATAGGTGATGGGTACCTATTGTTGGAGAACACCGAGATGCTAGGGATACACACGATGTAGCATATTACAAGCATGCATTAGAGGGGTTGTCTAGTGTGGACATCATTTGGATGCTACATGTGGGCTTCCCATCATATAGGAAGATGTATTAGGAGCTAAAAGAGTTACTGATTGCTCCCATGGATAGAGGGGTGTTGTGTAGGAGAAAACAAGATGATACCTGCTGTGGTCAAATGGTAGTTTGGGTTGCCACAGGATGTACTTCCATCATTTCCATAGTATAAGAGGGACAACATAGAGAGGCTTATGCCTCTACCATAATTGATGGTGCCTATAGGGTAGGAGGAATAGGTGGTAGACCGGTGGATTGATGATGTCGGGGTTATAGATAGATACAAACATTGGTGGGAAACACAACTATGGGAAGTGACGCTTAGGCCAAGGTAGCCTGACTTAGCCACTATCACAGTTTAGAGAGACACCCTACAGGGGCAGGTGGCGACTCTGGTGACATAGTTGGGGATAGTGCAGGGATAACTGATAGGGTCAGAGGCATAAGTTACCACATTATAGGAATAGGTAGTAGCCCTACTGCACCCAAATAACATAGGGACAATGACTGCATAGGGAAAATATGGAGATGGAGTACAGTGGACACTCTATAAGTGTAGGTTATAGGTTTGTAGGTCTAGTCTAGTTGGCCCGTTGTATTGGTGCAAATTGTGGCCCTTCATGGCCGAGTACATGCATAAAAACGTACAGGTTCGGGGATAGGGTCCCATGGTACAGGTATAGGGCGAGGGCCGATGGCACCATTGCTGCAAATAGTACCCATGGCTAGGTTCAGGGATGCCTTAGGAGAGGTGAGATATTATCAGGATCACTTGATGGCGTAAGGATATATGTCCCTTCCTATGTAGAGTATAGAGCACAACATGCCTCGAGTGAGAGGACCAGGTCCCACACCCATAATGTGGAGAGCACAAAAATGGCTGTCAAGCCCCAAGAAAGGGTTAGGGTGAGGGTGCAGGTTTCCACAGAGGCCAAATCTATGTGAGATACCAAGTAGACGTCGAGCCATGACCCATGGTGGGTGGTGAGATGCTAGTAGGATGCTGCATGGGAGAAGAGGAGTAGGAGGAGACAAGTGAGACATGCATGGAGGATATTAGATGGGGGATTCCCGCGACGCTTATGCATACCTCCATTTTTTGTGTATTTTTGGTATATACTGGCCTACGTGCTTTGAGGAGAGTGAGGTTATATATGAGAGTTTTTGAGATATTTGTATTTATGTGTATTTGTGTACATATGTATGTATACAAAACTTTCTTATTAAGATAAATGATGATATTTATAGCATGGATGGTGTACTTGTTTTAATTTCCATTATTATGTGTGTACATGATGGGAACTAGGTGAATTAGGCATGATTGAGTCGAGGTCATGTAGGCATGGCTGAGTTAGGTCAATTAGGCATGATGGAGTCAGTCATAAGTATGATGGATTCAGTCCTAGGTATGGTGGAGTTAGGTTGGTTTAGGCATGATGGAGTCAGGTCATAGGCATGATGGAGTAAGGTTGGTTTAGGCATGATGGAGTCGGTCATATGTATGGTGGAGTAAGGTTAGTTTAGGCATGATTGAGTCATGTCGGTTTAGGTATGGTGGAGTCGGGTTATAGGTTATGGGAAATAAATGATTTAATTGCCAAGTTATTGGTAGCATGGAAAAATGAATGATGAGGAATATGTATGTTATGGTGTAGATTTATGAAATATTGGATATCATGGAATTGTGAAATGATTAAAGTATGATGTGGTAGAAATGTTTATTAATTATGCTTGTTTGGTTTGATTTCCAAGTGTTGATATAAAATAGAAATTAAATAATGTAGGATGTTTCATAGGAAAATGGAGGGAAGATAGGTTAGGGTGAAGAGTGGATGAGCTAACCTTCAAGGTCCATATGCCCTCGAAGTGCTACCTACATAGCCTTGGAGAAAATGGGGCTCAGTCGATGTAGTTCTCCCATAAGCTAGGGAAGAATATGATGAATTAGGGGGATGGGTTGGTAGGTTTCAGGTATAATTGAGTGTAGGTCATAGGCATTGTTAAGTCTTAGGTGATAGGCATGGTTGAGTCTTAGGTGATAGACATGGTTGAGTTTAGGTCATAGGCATGATTGAGTTGTTTTAAATCTAGGTGTCGATGATCTGGTCCTATATAGGATAATCAATAAGTAATGAGGAAGGTGAATGGTAAGAGGTGGTAAAAGAACTACTTAATTGATAAGAAACCTAATGAGTCTACCATACCCAAGATGGGCTTATGAATGTAAGACCCTAAAGGCATTGCATAATGGACTATTCTAAAGGTGAAGAAAGTCACATGATCACAAAATGTCACATTGGTGAAAAGTCCCTTGAGTAGAGAGAAAATGAGGGTGCAAAAGGAAATGAGGTGAAAGTGGATGGTTAAGTGTAAACTAGTGTGAGATAGCATGTTTTTCTTAGCAAGAAACCCAGGATAAAAATAGGCAAGTCCATGACAAAAATTTCATCTTTTTTTAATAGACTGATCGATGCGGGAAGTCTATATGGGATGAGTATATTATCTCCTTGAGGTATTTGCGAAGTTGATCGATGTGGGAGGCTTCTAGATATTTTTATCATATGTTTTTAATGACTTTATAAAGCTTTCCTTCAAGGGAGTAGTCTATTTATAACGATGAAAATAGAGTGAAGAGATGTCCCTTTTTGAGGGAGTCATATTTATCTATAATTTTAAATCAAGGAGTTGAATCCCTTTTTGTTTTTGAATGTTTAAGTCATGGACAAGACTATATAGGAAGATTAAGTTCTTGTTTAGAAGACAAGACCATAGCACACAGAGGTTAGTTATGAAAGAGGTGGTTTTGAGTGATGAACGACCATGGGATTCCACCTTGAAGAAGATGAAAAGTATCCATGAGAATCACGCTATGAGTAGATTCATGGTACTCATATTGAAGATAAGGCTGAAAGGTGATGGATAATCACATGATTCTTTTTTAGTAGTGGTTCCTCAAAAATGGGTAATATGGAAGGTGAGATATACACAAGAGATGAGCAGGCAAGAGAAAAAAAGTGATATAGGACTTTATTTCAAGAATAAAATGGTCGAAGATGCAAGACATTGAGGGGATCATGTTTGGCTTTAATTTCAAGTGAAGACAAATGATAAGCACCTGATCCATAAGCATGGGTAATGATATAGGGTCCAAGCCAATTTGGATTAAATTTTCCTTGTTTATTTGTGTCCTCCTTAGTTACATGTTGATTCTCCTTCAGGATGAGGTTGATGACCTGAAAGGTTTGTGCGTGAACATGTTTTTCATAGGCAATTTTGATACGTTTTTGGTAAATTTGGATATGGTCAAGAGCGTTAAGACGACGCTCATCTAATAACTCAAGTTATGCCAAATTATTTTGGCAAAATTCATCATCATTGAACATTTCTTGTAGTGAGATGTAGAGAGATAGAATTTGGACTTCGAGAGGTAAGACAACCTTGGTTGCATAGACTAGAGAAAAGGTGTGGAAACCGTCAAGTGTGAACACTAGTGTGATAAGCCCACAAGGAAAAAGGAATGTGTGAATGCCAATCCTTTCTAGTATCATCAACTACTTTCATAAGAATTTTCTTCAAGGTTTCATTAGTCAATTCCGCTTGGCCATTGGTTTTGCAGGTAATAAGCGATGAGAAAATGAGTTGGATGTTAAAAGTGTCACATAGCTTTATTAGAGTTTTGTTTTTGAATTTCTTTCCATTATTAGTGATGAGGAACACCAAAAGTGAAAAATGATGTGATGGTTGAAAAATTCACATATTTTCTCGACTTTTGTAGAAATGAGGGAATGGATTCTACCCATTTAGTATAATATTCGATGGCGGTTATAATCCATTGGTGGTGTTGTGAAGAAGCGTGGATTGATCTCACTAACAAGATTCAAGCCCCATTGAGAGAAAGGCCAAAGGTCTCGTGCGACATGCAAGGCATAACTAGGTGTGTGATGAAGATTAGCATGTTGTTGACATTTCACACAACATTTGACATAGTCACAAAAATCACGGTTTAGGGTTGGCCAATAATAGCCAAGGCAAAGAATACATTTTGTGACAGCTAAACCACTAAAGTGGCCTCCAAAATTTTGTCGTGGACTTCTTTGATGGTGTAGGGAATTTCAGAATTTGTAAGGAATTATAAGAGAATCTTGTTGAAGCCATGTTTATAAATAAGACCACCCTTGATGATGACATAACGAGAGACACTTTTAAGAAAGGCGCATTGTCCATTACGAGTGAGATCGGTGGGTAGAATGGAAAGGGAAAGAAAGTATACAAATTGCTTATACCAAAGGTCATATGGGTCAAGTGAAATGGTTCTGATGGATTAGACCTCATGGGGTAAGTAAGAGGGTGATTACAACCTTTGTACTGTGACAAAGATTTTAGAGTTGACAGGAAAAGTGGGTATACGAGAAGAAAAACAAACCATGGTATCTAAAAACTTAGTAGTAGAACGTGGGGTGGTTTGAAGTTCATAATGGTCAAAGGTGGTCAAAAGTATGTGTATGTGAAAATTATACTTTTGAAGTATCTCATTAAGACAACTGGTATATACCATTGACTTGGTTTATAACCAGCTTAGGAATCACCAAAGATATTGATTGACTTAACATCTAAGGCATAAGTAGCCTAGAGACCCAATACGAGTGCTTCATATTTAGAAATATTGTTTGTATAATAAAAATCAAGTTTGAAAGACAAAGGCATAGGTTCACCATCAAGAGGAATGAGGATAACACCAGCCCCACCTCCACATTGACACTTGGAGCCATCGAAGAAGAGTTTCATTTGGTAAGTGGGTTCGTCTAAGGAGAGGGTAGCTATGGATTTGTCTAGGAAATCAAAGTTAGAGGGTTGATTCCTAGAAAGAGGTGCGTCTGCTAGTTGGTCAGTGATAGCTTGGCCCTTGATGGAATTTTGATGAATAAATTTGAGGTTGAGGTCAACAAGCAACATAAGCCAATGTGCAGCACATTGATGTTTATAGAGTTTGGTGTATATATAGTGTAAAGGGTTAGTATTGGTAATAACAAAGGTTTTTTGGTTGAGTAGGTAATGGCGGAGTTTAGTGGAGACGAAAAATAAGGCTAAGTAGAGTTTTTCAGCATGAATATATTTAGTTTGGTAGTCCATAAGGGTATGAATTATGTAATAAACCACTTGTTATTTGTATTGCTCATCACGATGAGTGAGCATGACACCTAAATAATGGTCGAGTGTTGGAAATATATAGGTAAAAGGGTTGGTCATCCGAGGGAGGAATGAGCACTTTGGTGGTTGAACAAGGTATTCTTTTAAGTCTTCAAAGGTCATGTATGGCATTCATCATCCCATTTGAATGAAACATATTTCTTGAGAAGATGAAATAGTTGATAGCGGTTGAAAAGTTGTAAGATGAAATGAAAAATGGATTGCAACTTACCTTGTAGGTTTCGAAGTTAGCGAGAGGTTAGTAGGTGGAGGAATTTATAAAATGGCCTTTAATTTAGTAGGATCGACTTTTATGCCATGCAAGGAAATGATGAAACCAGGTATTATTCCTGAAAGTACTGTAAAGATGCACTTCTTTAGTTGAAGATAAAAAATATACTTGATTAGGTAGTCAAAGATGACCTTAAGGATGGTCAGGTGTTTGGATTGATGTTTGGATTTGGAAAGAAGATCATCTACATAATCTTCCAATATGTGATGCATGATGTCATGGAATATATAAGTCATGGCTTGTTGATATGTAGCACCAGTGTTTTTAAGGCGAAAAGGAATGACTCGATAGTAGAAGGTCCCTTAAGGGGTGATGAAGGAAGTCTTGTGTTAATATTCTTGATCAAGTAATATTTGATTATAACTCGAGAAACTATCCATGAGTGATAGCATCTCATGGCCGGAAGTGAGATCAACTAGTTGGTCAAAACCTAGTAGAGGAAAGTCATATTTGGGACAAGCTAGGTTGAGGTCATATAAATCCATGCAAATACAAAGTCCCCCTATCACCTTTGTGATAGGAACAATGTTAGAAATCCATTAGGGATAGTTAATGGGTAGGATGAAGGAAACTGAGAGAAGGCACTGAAGCTCTTCTTTGACCAAAAGAGAAATGCGAGGATGCATTTTCCACAACTTTTGTTTGATGGGTTTGGCATCAGGAATGGTTACGATATTGTGGACCATGATTTTTTGGTCAATACCGGGCATATCGGCATAGGACTAGGAAAAAGCATTGCTATTTGCTATGGTCTTGAAGGAAAGAGGCAAAAGCTTCCTTCTCAAGTAGCATCTAAAGATTGGCCTATCTTTAGAATGTGTGGGTCATTCTGAGTGTTAATGTTTATTTCAATGGTTGATTCATTCAACATGGTTTGTGTCTCAGAAGGTAACGATTGGTGAATATAAGAATATTCCGCACCAAGGTAAGTGAGGATGGACTCATCATCTTGACATTGAATGAAATTAATATAAGGTGTATCGTCATCGATTATTTTAGGGTACAAGAATGGGAGAGAAGAGGGAGCCTCGCCATCACATTGATAGGTTAGAGGTCCTAAGGAAATTGTGTTTACGAAAAAAAATAGTTAGGAGGAATAGATTTGGGATCTATGGACTTTGTGGGTAAGGTTGGTGAATGGGGTGAATGAGGTGGAGAAGTTTTGTCTTCCTGAATGAGGTCGACGTGATCCTTCTTGGGAGGTGGTGCGGTAAAGCCAATGCCACTATAGTCATTGTGTTTATGGGTGGTATAGGAAATGACAGTATGATAGCCTTGTTCATAAAAATTGAAGCCAAAGACTTTCCATGCGCAACGGTGAAGGAAAGTGTGAGTGAAGCGGTGGTTAGTAAGGGAGTGTAAGTCAGATGAAAATGGTCATGTTTGGGATGGAGGTTCAGGTGAATAAGTGGAAATATCAAGTCCCCCATATGTTAGATTAGTGCGAAGGTGGGGAGGACCATAAGGAAAAACCTTGCCTATGTGATAGTCATAACTAGGGTGTTGACACAGTTCCCATACTCTTGCGGAGTGAGGAATGTGTTGATATTGTATAGTAGGTACTCCCCAGTGAGGCGTTAGAAAACATCTTATAAGGGACCAGTAGTAAATATGTGGGTAACGGGATAAATGAATCGTTAGGTGATTGGGAAACAAGTGAGTCATTGTAAAGGCTACGGCGACTATATGAATAGAAAGATTAGATGTGGGAGAAGCGATGGTTGACTTGGTGGCTAGGCTTGTGAGTGAAGGTGAAGTGGGGGTAGTGACAGATGCCTTGACTAGTACAAGTATATTGTTGGGCTGGTACAACATGCTATAGGTCTTAAGAGGTGATGGGTCAGCCAAGATGGTGTAGTTATGTCCTTCATGTTCAAATTTGAGGCAACGATGTAAATTTGAAGGGACATAACCCATGGTGTGGATCCAAGGTTGTCCAAGCAACAAATTATACTGGAACTCCCCTTCTAGGACATAGAATAGTTCTAGGACAGTGCAAGGACCCACGTGGACATGGAGAATGATGGTACCCATGGTAGAGGTCATGACATCATTGAAGGAGTGTAACATAACTGGGTTACCATGTATGTAATTGGTAGGTATGCACATTTGGTTGTATGCATTGGAGGATAAGATGTTAATACTAGAACTAACATTGATCATAACACGTCGTATGTGTGATGAGGCCAAAATATGCTCATTAAATGTATAATAAATGATCTCATCTTACTCTCCTTTTGATTAAGTATGACTACATTTTGTGACTTTTATTTGATCTGATATGAGTTAGGATGTAATTGTCCATCTTTTATTGATTATGATTCTAACGTTTAAAATCTCTATAATTCCTAACAAAGTGTTTTGGAAACTTAGTTTTGTAATAAAGCAATCAAGTGGAAGAATGAAGTATGAAGTGGTCAACATGTTTTTGAGAGCATATTTTTCAATACAGCTTAGTTCCAAACTTCCAAGATAGTTCGAAGCTCCATTACATAGTCACATGATTTATCACCTAGTTAGAACTTTCAAATTTAGTTTCGAACTCTAGTACTCGTTCTGCAGAATATTGGAATTAGCTCCAAAACTCCTGCAGATAGCTCCAGAACTCTCTCGGTTAAACCTGGAACAATTTCCTTTAGTTCTGGAACTCTTCTAGAGTTCCGGAACTGATAAGAATCTATTCCAAATGGCTGGTGATTTGTCAAATCAATGATCCTATCAATCAGGAGCAGATTAGAAGACTTCTGACTCTCCATACTTATAGATCTAGGATAATTATCACACAGTGTATGTCTAGCCATGTTCCAATTCAACATCTATTCTAGGCTCAATTAAGTTCCATCATGTCAGTGGAACAGTTACGACCATAAATGCACCCCTGGAAGAAGTATATACATATAGACCTACAAATAGATTAATATATATATATATAGAAAAGATAGAGGAATATAGATATAGGATGAGATAGATATAGATTGATACACAGATCCAACAAATTTTTGTAATGCAGAAAATTTTATCAATAAAATAGCCATTCCTGTTTTGAGAGAAAATTAAGTTGTTCAATCCTGTTTCAAGGCAGCAAGGGCCCACTCCTCTAAGAACCAGGATCCTCATTTTTGTTGGTATTTATATTTTTAAAGCAAATAGTTTAGATATATTAATTTTGTATCACTTTCAATTTAAAATCTATTGTAGACTTGTCCCTGTAGGTGTTCTAGATTAAGTTCTTATTTCTTTGCAATCATTTTCCAAGCATTCTCAATTATGTGTTTATTTATGTAATGTTTGTTTTCAGCAATCTATTTCATTTATGCAAAGTGTGTTTACTTCCAAGGCAAAGTGTGTTTATTTCCAGCAATTCATTTATGCAAAGTGTGTTTACTTCCAACATGTTTTCATAGTTTGATTCCAATAAGGTTTTTAACCAAGAAGTCCTTAAGACATTGAAAAGATCCCCCATAAAATACAAAATACCTACAATCAATTACTAGATTGCCAAGATTCCTTTTATTGCATATAGCTTTAGAAACACCCCTGGTTTGAATATGACATCAACAAAGAGTTGATTAAATTAAGGTAATAATGACACCCATCATTTTTGGTGCCATTTCCAAGGAACCAATAGTTAGAATTTTATAATTAGGTGTCAACAAGAGCAAAAATCATACATTTAGTAATTGAAGAGATATTCCCTAAGCTATCACAAAATTTATGAGTAGACCAAGAGACTCCAAGGGTAGATTTCTCCCAAAAATATTTGAAAAATAATTAACATCATCCTCTAGTTTAAATAAGGAATTTGACCAAGAATTAGAGGCACCATTATCCCCTGTAAGACAAGAAGTAGAATAACCACCTTTGGAATTCTCGATTAGTCACTAGAGGGAAGTACAACCTTTAGGAAAAAGATTATTTCTCAAGATCCATTTAGAGAAAGTTTTGATTCACAATTGAGTAGTCAACCTCCTACTCTTGACTCTTCACCATCCCCAAAACAAATCACATACCACATTGATTGGGAGAAAGGACTAGAGAATACTAGAGAGATGGAATGAGAAGTTGAAAGAGAACTTGATAGGACCTTTACCTATCCCATCTAGTTGGAGGATGATGGAACCACTATGAAGAAAATTTCACCTGCACACTTGCCCACATTTAGAGGAATGCCATCTAAGGATCCTGACAAATTTATGTTTGAATTTAAAATACTGTGTCATACCTATGATTACAAGACAAATAATCAAAATCTCAAGTTGTTTCCATCTACCTTGAAGGATGCAACAATGAGGTGGTTTATGGGATTAACATCTAATTCTATTACCAATTGGGCACAAATGGAAACTGCCTTCCTAGAAAAATATCAAGATTACTGTAGAGGAAAAAATAGGAAGGAAGAATTTTTCAAAATCAAATAGGAAGAGGATGAAAATATGGAAGATTATTTGGACAGATTCCTCTTTGTGAGTAAAAGATGTGGATTTGTACTTCAAGAAGAGTTAAGAAAAACCATATTTCTCAAAGGTTTGGAAGATGAATCTAGGGAAGCTCTTAACTTGATAGGAGGTGGAAACATTGATCAATTAAGGATGAATGAAATTAAAGACATTTGTAGAAGCTATTCTAGAACAAGGGGTGGACCTAGGAAGGGAAAATCAGTGAAAAGTTTGAATCCAGATATGAACAAACTAATGGATGAATTAGAAAATTTTAAAATAGACATTTTAGTTCAATTAACCTCTACTATGGATGGATTACAAGCTAAAGCAAATGCTAAGACTGAACCATTAGCCATGTATTGTCCTAGATGTAGGAAAAAGCATGCATTAAGATATTGTCCTCAGGATAAAATGGAAATGTGCCTTATCTGTGAATCTAGGGACCATGAGAGTAATGTTTTTCTCTTCTTCCATTTATAAAGAATCAGCTCAAACAAACTAGCACATCAGAAGAATTTTTTTTGTCCAGAGACAACCTACCCAAGGATAGTTCATGCCAAGGTCATCTCCTAATCCTTGGATGATGCCATGGGCTGCTCAAATAGTACCAAAAAGTTGGGGACAACTACCTTGGGCCCCTCAGCCAACTTGGAATCCCTAGGATTGGGCAGGTCAATCTTGGTATGCACAAGGACATCAACAACCATGGACTAGTCAAAATAACCAGTATGCTTGGTCACAACCTAGATGGAGCCCTAGTAATTATACTCAAGGAAAAAATATCCTAATCAACAAGCCATAATGGGTGCCCCAGCAAAAAATTCACAAACTGAGAATGTATTCCAAATGCAAATTCCAACATAGCTAGTAGCAAACCCAAGAAACAAAAAAAGATCTCTTGTCTATAGAACAAAACCAGAAAAATTAGTTGATCTTAATGCCATGGATTGTAAGGATATTCACACTAGATCCGGAAAAATAGTTGGTAGTCCACCTGTTATCATCACTGAAATGACAAAAGAAACTAAAACCCCTGGTTTGGTTGCCCCCAACAAATATGAAAAAGAAAGAGATAAGGAACCAGAAAGAAACTCTACTGAAACTCCATTTCCAAAGAGGTTCAAAGAAGCTATAGAAATCAAGGAATCTAAATTGGTGCAGGAACTAAGGAGATTGAATATTGAAATACCACTAATACAATCAATTAAGGACATTCCATAATTGAACAAATTAATCAAAATGCTATGTTTGAAAAATCTTAGAAGAAAGAAGTAGTACCCCAGGACTATAAAAGTAGATGGGAAAATTATTGATTTATTAGCAGGAAAGATCCTACTTCCCAAATATGGAGATCCTGGAAGCCCTGTTATTTTGTCTCTATAGGGAATAAAGATATACATAACATTTTGGTTGATTTGGGAGTAACTATAAATGTAATGATAGTGGACACTCTGAAAACATTTTTGTTAATAGATATATAACCTACTAACACCATATAACGGAAAGGCAGACCAGTTTCTAGGAGTTATTGAAGATGTGGTAGTTATGGTGGAGTCATGGGAGTATCCAGTTGACTTCCTTATATTGCGGCCAAAAGGTAAAACATTGGGTTATCCCATTATTTTGGGTAGACCGTGGTTAGCTATAGTTGCTACCTTAATTGATTACAGGTTAGGTGATATGAATATTTCAAATGGTAAGAGTTCTAAGCAAATTTCATTATATCCCTTTGCATGACCTTTTAATGATAATCAAGAGTAATTATGGGTTGATAATCCTGATATTAATGAGAAAAATTTGTCTTCATTGGCCATGATCACATTGCAGGATCATGTATGAGAAATAGAAGATATGATTAACCCACCATTAAATGCACACAAATCAGCCCTGGAGCAGCCTAGAATAGTTCCAAAACCTGTAGAATCTATTCTGAAACCATCACAGTTAATTCGGAACAATCACAATTAGTTTTGGAACCACACCAACAACAATTCCTTGCAAATGAAGATAATTTCACTCCGAGGAATGATATTTCTCTTGGGGAGAGGAATAATTTGTAGCTTCAGCTTCACATATATCAAGAGATGATGAAGGATTTCTAGAAAGCAGCAGTGATGAAGAATTTGACCTACAACAAGATAAGTATCATAATTCTTCTTATTGTCCCTTGTCCAACATTTTGTCTTAAGGAAATTTTGGAGATGTTACTACATATCATATGTTGTTGCCACATGCATGTCCACTAAATACTTTAATGGAACCCTTTCAACAAATCAGTTCATCATACACTAGAACCAAACATGTTGAAATTCAACCGAGTAAAATTTTGAATATTAATAGCTGGTTTAAGAATGATGAAGAAGCTAAACTATTTGATGTTCTGAAAGATCATACTAAATATTTTGCTTGGGATTAAAAATATATGAAAGGAATCCACCCAATTATCTACACTCATCACATCTATACTGAAAACATTAAACTAGTTAGGTAACCTCAGAGAAGGATTAATCCAGCCTTAAGGGATATAGTCAAACAACAAATTGAACAACTATTACAAGTAGATTTCATCTACCCTATCTCAGATAGCCAGTGGGTGTCTCCTCTTGCAATTATCCCTAAAAAGAATGGAAAATGGAGAATTTGTGTTGACTATAGGGAACTAAACAAAGCCACACTAAGAGATTATTTTCCCTTACCATTCATAGATCAAGTCTTAGATAACCTTTCAGGTAAACAATACTTTTCCTTCTTCGATGGCTAAGATCGGATAAAACTACAATTACATGTCCATGGGGTACCTTTACCTACAGGGTATTACCATTTGGATTATGCAATGCTCCAAAAACCTTCCAAAGAGTTGTGTTAGCAATTTTTACAGACCTAACAAATGATTGTGTAGAGGTATATATGGATGAATTCACTGTGCATGGAGATACATTTGATGATGCTTTGAAAAATTTAGAAAAATTATTGACAAGATGTAAGCAACACAACTTTTCTCTTAGCCATGAAATTTTTTGATGATGGTTCATGAAGGGATTGTATTAGGACACCATATTTCAAAAAGAGGAATTCAGGTTCATCAAAACAAAATCAGATTTATTTCGACTTACATTCCCTCAAACCCCCATAGATATCAATTCATTTTAGGATGTGTTGGGTACTATAGATGCTTTAACAAGTATTTTAGTAAAATTTCTGCCCCCATGTTTAATTTTCTTACCAAGGATTGTGAATTTCTTTGGGATGGCAAGTATCAATATGATTTTGAAGAAATTAAAGAGAAATTAATAATTACCCTAATATTGAGAGGAACTAATTGGGAGAAACCTTTTCATATCCAAACAGATGCCTCAAATAATTCCATTGGTGTAATTTTGGGACATAAAGATGAAGAAGGGAAAATGTATGCTATCTATTACCTTAGCAAAAATCTTAATCCCAGTGAAAGAAATTACACCACCACTGAGAAAGAATTTCTTGCTGTGATCTATAAAATTAATGAGTTTAGACATTAGATTACATGGTACAAAACATTTGTACATATAGATCACTCATTAATTAAATATTTAATGAACAAACTAGTGGTTGGAGGTAGAATAATTAGATGGTTATTGCTTTTACAAGAATTTGATATTACCATTATGGAAAATCCATGTAAATCTAATGTGGTAGGTGATTTCTTGTCAATACTAACCACTACAGGGGAGCAAGATCCAGTTAAGGAAAACTTTTCAGATGAACAATTGTTTTTAATTTCAGTTGATACACCTTGGTTTGCTTGATATGGAAAATTATCTTGAAATAGGTAAGTTTCCTTCTTCTTTCACTAAGAAAAAAATATAGAAGTTAATCAAAACCAAAGGCATAATTCAAATGGTTAAATGGAATTCTATTTAAGTGCGGTCCTGATTTGGTTTTACACAGTGTGTAAGAGAAGATGAAATCTTTGACATCCTCTGGGCATGTCATGATGAACCAAGTGGAGGACAATATTCAGTGAAAAGAAAAACTCGTAAGATACTTAACCTTTGGTTATTATTGGCCATCTCTCGTACAAAGATGTGAAGAGATATATCAGGCAGTGTGATCCTTGTCAAAGGATGGGACAACCAACCTTTACCAATGAAATGGCTTTACAACATCAAGTAGTGATTTAACCATTTGAGAGATGGGGGTTAGATTTTGTTGGTCCCTTTAGTCCTTCTTCACTAGGAAGGAACATATTCTTACGTGTAATCTTGATTATGTGACAAAGTGGATAGAAGTGCGAGGCTTTAACAAATGCCACTTTGAAGAAGCATTTGCTAATTTCCTTTGTACATGCATTATGGTAAATTTTGGAGCACCAAGGAGCATAGTTTTACACCAGGGACCACAATTTATGTCTAATATGATCCAAGCTTTCATAATGTATTATCAGATCAATCATAGGAAATCATCTCCCTATCACCGATAATAAAATGGACAAGCTGAAGTAACAAATAGAGAATTGGAAAATATCCTTAAAAAAATAGTTGAAGCAGGAAGAAGAGATTGGGTAAAGAGACTACCTGAAGTTGTCTGGGCTTACAATACAACTTGGAAAACTACGACATGGTTTTCACCATATGAGTTAGTCTATGGGAAAAATCCCTTATTGCCTATTGAGTTTGAACTATAGACATTGAGGACAATAGTCAAGGTGGGTATTAAGTTGGATGTAACTCAAAAGGAGAGAATACTTCAACTTAATGAGTTGGATGAATTGAGGATGGAAGCACTTCAATAGAAAGAGATAATCAAAGATCAAAGGAAGCAATGACATGATACACATATCAAGAAAATTAAGTTCAAGGTAGGGGATTGGGCATTACTGTTTAATTCTAATTACCATAATTCAAAGGCAAGCTAAGAACCAGATGGTTAGGACCCTATCAAATTGATTAGATATTTAACAATGGTTCTATTCACCTACTTCCTATTAATGGTAGCAGAAGAAAACTCTTGGTCAATGGACATAGGATAAAGCTTTATAGGAAGCCTCTTACTAAGGATGAATTCTTGAAGAATATTGAAGTAGATAGAGAATTTGATCATATGGAAGAACCCAGTTCTTCCAAAATGATCAAATAATCGATGAATAGATCCAGAATAAAGGGAAGAGAATGAAAACTAGTAAATGGAATTCTCTTCCCCCCAAAAAAAAAAGGAAAAGAAAAAAACAATAAGGAAGAGAATGAAAACCAATAAACGCGCGTTCTCTTCCCCAAAAAAAGTTTCACTCGAGAGATCAATTGAAAACTAGCAATGGCGGTTGATATTCCCAAATAAATGGCTAATTACAATTAATAATAAAAATATTTGGAATTCTATCTCTTTTTCTAACCGTTTTCCTTTTGTTTCACTTTTTAAGAATGATGAGTCATCGTGAAAGAGGGATTACATCATCAAGGATGGTAATTATATATTTAATTTATTAATTGTTAGATTAAAAGTTCACTTGTGTGATTATATTTGATTTAAAAGTTGATATGATGAGTCATCTATTGTATATCATGATTAAAAGTGAGTAATCATGAGAAAGATATTAATGGAATAAATTGGCAGCATAGTTATAATGAGTTATCATTAGTGTGGAACCAAAAATTGAAAACTAAGTTGCAGAGGAAATTAAAGAAAGAAGCAAGGAATTAGGTTTACATTCCACAACTATAACACGAAAGTTCCACAGAGTAAGTACATTAACTCAGCTAAATTTTCCAGCCTCCAAATCTAAGCGAAGAGTTCTTTAGTCAACCCGTAAAAGATTAAATAAGAACGAATTTGAATCACCTTTGTATTATGGGGATTAAAAATAAGTCAAAACCAAAGGATGATACCTAGCTCATTGATGATGAAGAAGTGGCTGCTATATTTCCTCAAGAAGGATGGATGGAATTTCTGAGAAAGTTTCCCAAGTATAATGATGAATTGGTAAGAGAATTCATTATAAATTTAGAGAAATCCAAGACAAAGGTTAGAAAAATTTTATTCCTTTTTTTGTGAATATAATAAGTAATGTATCTAGAGTGCCAATTGTGCATGTCCCAAACCCTGTCAGAGGGACATTAAAAGACCTGGTTGAAACCTTACTGAAAAAGGGGGAAGATGAACCCCAATATATTTACAACATGAAGAAAATCATAAAATGGGTCAAAAGGGCCATCTTTCCCAAACCCTTTGATAGAGTGGAATTTTAGGTAGTCAAGTATTTAACCTGTGATGGTCAATTTGGGTCGGTAGGAAGAGAAGTTATGAAGATCCTCATATACCTTAGATATGGAGTTACAAAATCAAAATATATAGTAAACATTCCAAGGTTTCTTTTTGAATCCATCCATTCGGGTGTGGGAACAATCAGACATCATGGGTTAGTGCATTTATTGTGCCAAAATCATTTCCTTTTGAAAAACAATGGAGAGGAAATGTGGGAGAAATTTCTTAGAAAGTTTAAGTAGAACCCTGATATTCTTAGGAGAGTAATAGAAACTCCTTTTTCTCCTATAATTAATTTGAAAATGGATACCACTGCAGAGGAAAAGAAAGAACTAGGTGGAGAGGAAATACCAAAAATAAGAAGATATGAAAGGACTAAAACTGCAGAACCAATTGTGCCTCTTGAAGAAAATCCTTCCTCTGCAGTAGCTACAGGAGAGCCAATATCTGTCTCTGACAGTGACAGTTCACCAAGGCAAGAGCAAGAGGTGAAAATCAGAAGAAGCTCTAGGAGGAGACCCATTTCTGTACATTTTGAGGCTCCTCAAAGAAGGAAAATTCATAAAAAGTCTAAAGAAATTCTGGAGGAAATGAAAGATCAAGAAGGGCTAGAAAAGGAAGTTACTGATATTTTGGGTAGCATGGCCATGAATCCTCCTGGACCAAGCCAAACAGAGATAGAAAAAGAAGATGAGAGATTTGAAGAACAAGTTCTTCAAGAATTGGGTGAACCAACAGCATTGTCACATGAAGAAGAAGAGTTGGCATCTTGGAGACGAAAAGGGAAATTTCCTTTAGTAGAAGAAGAATGCTCAACTCCCCAAGAAATTTCAGAGAAAGAAGAAAAATAGCAGGTTAAACAGGCTTTGTTTTTGTCTAGAGAAGAACTCATTATTAGAGAAAAGGATGAGGAGTTGAATTTTCTCAAACTTAAATTAGAACAAAGAGAAATGGTTATTGAGGAATTAACAACTCATCTCACTAACAAGACTGAGGAATTGACAAGAGCTAAACAATAGATAATGGAGAAAGAGGAGGAATGTCAAAATTCCAGAAAACAAACTGCTCTATCAACAGTCTCTACACAAACTGAATTAACTTATTGGCCACTTAGACAGCTATGGGATGATACTTGTAGAGAACTTAGTGAAGCCAAGACATCCAATGAGGACTTGAAAAGCAAGATAAAAGAAGAGAATAAAGCAAGAAAATGATGGGAAGAAAAGTTTTACAAAGAAGAAAATGAAAAATTTAAATATCTTGTGAAAATACAAATGGTTTGCATGAGTGAGAAATTGCTTGCATGCAAGAGACCTTCTCCTGCATATAGTGTGTTTTTGGAGGAACAATTCATTTGCTGACAAATTTGTCAAGGATAGCATGTGGTCTTCCACATGAAATAAAAGATGAAGCTGATTTCATAACAGCCTATTCCTTAGCCAATGCAGAGCAGAAAAATATTCTCTACGAATTCTATCTCTATAATTTCATGCTTTGGAAAAGAACTCAAGTTTTATGATCAATTTGTATGTAGGGGAGATCCAACTTAATGCATTTGTTTTTGTTCTCCAAAATTAGATTGCATGGAAGGAAAGGGAGTCAAAGCATTTGTTAAAGGCTAGTTCATTTGGTCTCTGTATGAGAATTCATTATGGTAAACCATCCACCTTTGCTACACATTTAAGATCCCATACATTTGATAAAAGGTTTAAGGAACCTTATCTTGCCAATTTGCAAAGAAGTATTAATGCCTTCACCTCTTATGAAGAGGAAAAATTTGAAGATATTTATGAGGCATGTTTGAAAAGATGGGAATTTCTCATGGTGGCATTAAGAAGAAGGGAAGTAATATCTCCCACAAACTTAATCTAGAGTTTGTATAGAGAAAAAGCCTTATGTATGCTAATTCCTCAAATCAATGAAAAACACAGAGGCATATGGATAGGAATGAGAACAAGACCTCCACTCCTTCTCACTCCCATGTCACCATGGCAGAACAAAGAACCACAAGATCCCACTGAATTTGATGCATGGAAGAGGAAAGTGGAGTAGGATTAGGGTATAATACATCTAAATTAAAGCATTAAGATATTCAGTATCAGCCATTTGACCTAAGCAATCAAATGGAATGCAGAATATATAACCATAAATTTGAAGAGTAGAGTTTGTAAAGGGACTTACAAACAAGTAAGTATGGGGGAAATGATAAGGCTTGAATATGCCTATTAAATGCACAATAAATGATCTCATCTTACTCTCCTTTTGATTAAGTCTGACTAAATTTTATGACTGTTGTTTGATCTGATATGAGTTAGGATGTAATTGTCCATCTTTTGTTGATTATGATTCTAAAATTTTAAAAGCTCTGTAATTCCTAACAAAGTGTTTTAGAAACTCATTTTGTAATAAAACAGGTCGCAATCAGGCGGAAGAATGAAGTATGAAGTGGTCAACATGTTTTTGAGAGCATCTGTTTCAATACAAATTAGTTTCTAACTTCCAAGCTAGTTCTAGAACTCCATTACACAGTCACATGATTTATCACCTAGTTCTGGAACTTCTAGACTTAGTTTCGAACTCTAGTACTCGCTTATGAAATTATTGGAATTAGCTTTGGAACTCCTACCGATAGCTCCAAAACTCTCTTGGTTAAACCTGGAACATTTTCTTTTAGTTCTGGAACTCTTCTAGAGTTCCAGAACCGATAAAAATCTATTCCAAATGACCGATGATTTGTCAAATCAACGATCCTATCAATCGGAGTAGATTAGAAGACTTCAAACTCTCCATATTTGTAGATCTAGGATAATCATCACAAAAATGTACATCCATCCATGTTCCAATTCGACATCTATTCTGGGCCTGATTTAGTTCCATCATGTCAGTAGAACAGTTACGGCCATAAATGCACCCTTGGAAGAAGTATATACATATATACCTGTAGATAGATTAATATATATAGAGGAGATAGAGGAATATAGATATAGGATGAGATATATATATATATTGATACATAGATCCAACAAGTTTTTCTAATACAGAACATTGTATCAATAAAATAGGCATTTCTGTTTTGAGAAAATTAAGTTGTTCAATCTGTTTCAAGGCGGAGTAGGGCCCACTCCTCCAAGAACCAGGATCCTCATTTTTGTTGGTATTTATATTTTTAAAGCAAATAGTTTAGATCTATTAATTTTGTATCACTTTCAATTTAAAATCTGTTGTAGACTTGTCCCTACAGGTGTTCTAGATTAAGTTCTTATTTCTTTACAATCATTTTCCAAGAATTCTCAATTATGTGTTTATTTATGTAATGTTTATTTTCAGAAATCTATTTCATTTATGCAAAGTGTGTTTATTTCCAGCAATTCATTTATGTAAAGTGTGTTTACTTCCAACATGTTTTCATAGTTTGATTCCAATAAGGTTTTTAACCAAGAATTCCTTAAGACATTGAAAAGATCCCCCATAAAATACAAAATACCTACAATCAATTACTAGATTGCCAATATTCCTCTTGTTGCATATAAGTTTAGAAAAACCCTTAGTTTGAATATGACATCAATAGAGAGTTGATTTAATGAGGGAATAATGACACCCATTAATGCATATATTATCGAGATAGACGGAGAGATGAATATATTGGGATTGAGGTCATCGTACTAGAAGGGAGTATCTCTTCATCCGAAAAAGTTGAGGGATGATACTTGGTGAGTAGGTGGAGGTGTAGAGGAAGGTGAAAAATTAGTGAGAGAGGACATGTGATGAGGGGTAATGATGGAGGCTACAAGCTTGGGGTCATTTGGTAAAACCTCAATAGATTGAAGGACCTCCATAAAGGCTTGCCGATGTGACTCAGAGGTTTAGATGAGGTCATATAAAGAAATTTTGAGGGAGGATTGGTGAAATTGATTTAACATTGTGTGATATATGATCCCATCGAAAAAGGATACTTGGGACCTCAAATGGTAACTTTGGGTGTGGGTGCGATTGGTATGTTGGGTATAGGGTTGGTTGATGGGCTAGTTTCCTTTTTCTTGCCTTTGTATTTCTAGGTGCGGGTAACAATATGAAACATGTTAATCTTAGGGGAGATGGATGGAGAGGGTGTGTCATGAAAGGTATAATGACATGAGGGGAAAAATTCTAGCTATGGTGGATAAGAGCCTTGTGAAATGAGTAGGGCACATTGACATTTGGGTGGTGGTTTGGCAACCTCTCTTATGTGGACCATGTTGATCTCAAATTTTGGAAGTGGGAGAAATGGTTATGGGGGTGGAGATACTGTTGGTTGTTAAGTAGGTAATGGAAGAATATTTGGGGAGATTGGTGAAGGTGGAATGGGGTCCTCATCAAGAATATTGTCATCATCAAAATTTTCTTCAGGAGGACATAGAGGACATAATTGGATAAGAATAGTGTTTAAAGCCTTACATTTATCTACATTGTGTCTTCGTACACAATGGTAGGTGTAAATTTTAGTTTCGTCAAACCCTTTGGGTTTGGGTTTAAGCGGGTCGTAAGGTCTAAGAGGTGGTAATGTAATGACAGAGGTTTCAAGGAGGTTGGCTAGGATAACGGCTTATGACCCCACCAACTGGATCTCAGTGTGAGGTGAGTGTGGGCTTGGGTAGAATAATGGGTGACTATGGCATGAGAGGTGTCACAGATGAGGGGTCTTAAAGAGAGGTAGGTGGAGCATTCCTTTAGGGAGTGGTGCTATCTTAGGCTTAGGTTTCTCCTTATTAGGTTAAGGAGAAACATATGAACTTGTAATGGGGGTAACAATAAGTCTATTTTCTTCAATGGAGGGCATTGGGATTTTTAATTTCTGCTATACTTTCTTGGGTAGAGGTGAGGAAAGAGTACATGACATAGATGGAAATGTAGATGGTGGAAGGGGGTGAGTTACCCATGGGGATAATCATGGTGTAGTAGTAGTTGTTGGCAGAGATCGTGTGGAAGGTGTGAGTGGAAGAGAGGAGAGTGTGATGGGTAGTGAAGAATTTATGGAAGGTAGTGGTGGTATGGGTGGTAAGAAGGTCCCGGGTGATGATGGGGGTTATGTGGATCACTTGGGTATATGATAGGGCTGTGTTGAGGATGTGGGATTTTGTGTTCTTGGTTTACCGATGGAATAAGGTTGCTTGGCCAAGGTTGAGGGGTGAGGTCCTAGGATGGAAGAAAGGGGTGAAGGTGACAACGGTGTGGTAGGTGAGTTAGGTGTATGACGCCTAGAAGGTTGGGTCTTCCTTTTAGTTAAGGGAATGAGTTTAGTGTTGGTTTGGGAAGATGTGGCTAAATCTAATTTGATGGGTGGATGAGTAAGGCTTGATTTCAGGTTGACGCCTAAGGTAGTGATAGACTTAGGTAAGGGAGATGATATAGGCATGGGTAGGTGTTTCGATATAGGTGTGCATTGGGTTGTGGGTAGAGGCACATGTTGGGTCATGGGAAATGACATAGAAGGTGTTCTAATACATAAGGTTATGTTTGGTTTGGTTACTTGAAAGAATTTTGGATAGATCGTGGAGGTATCGGTGAGTGACAAATACATTTGGGTTGAAGCAGGAAGTAGGAGATGTCCCGAAAGCAAGGATCGATCAACATAATCCAGGTGATTGGCCAAGTGTGAAAATGGTATTGTTGTAAGCGGGGCCAATGTGGATCAAGTAGAAATCCCCATAAAATATGTTTGAGAAACATGGAAATGGTTAGCTTTAGACTCTGTGGGTAAGAGAGATGAAAGCAGTCGGAGGATCTTGGAAGGCCAATGGAGAATGGTCACCTAAAGGTAATGGTGTTTCTATAGGATCCTCTATGGGTAAAGGAGATGATGGGAAAGACAAGGTAGACTCTCCTTGTGATCATGTAGGGAGTTGATATGCATCCCGTATGACTCGAGAGAGGTGCTAATGATGACCGCTTGCAATTTAAGAGGCAAGAGGTGGAGTGCTAATTATGGGCTCTTTCACGGTGAAGGTGAAAATGAAGGTGGTTCCTCTATGGGTGGAGGAGTAGATGAAATAGGTTCTGTGTAGGTAGGGGAGTTTGGGCAAGGATTTTTTCTATGGAAGGAATAGGGAGAAATTAGGAAGTAACTCATGTGTCATCGAAAATAGCATGGACCTCACAGGACATTGTTGTCATTAGTTGAGCGTCACTAGTTTGGTTGGAAGATAGGGCATGATTAGGGAATGGTTTTTGAAGATATGTAGGTTTTGGTTGGTTGGTGCATTTGGGTTGTCCAAGACTAGATCTATGTCGTCTAACATTTCTTGGATGATATTTTTAAGGTGATGCAGTTACCGTCACTATGACCTTTGACACGATGATAGTTGCAAAATTCATGTTCTCTATACTATGTAAGCGTGGGGTGATCAGGGTTAAAACCACTATGTGGTTTTATAGGTGGAAGGGTAATGGAACCAACCTTAATAAGCTTGTATAAAATAGAATAATATGGTTCCCCTATCGGGTGTACTTTCAATGTTCTCGTCTAAACCAGAAAGTTTGGATGAGAGAAAAATTAGAAGAAGGTTTGGCTTGGTTTGATGGGTTAGAGGGTCTAGCCTTGAGAACCACAATGTTAGTAGATCCTTTGGATTTTGAATAGTTGTTATGGGGTTTCAAATATGAAGAAGCATAATTTTATTTGAACACAGTGTTTTTGTTATGTAGGTAAATTTTCTTCTCTTCAATAGCACAAATCTTCAATTTTTGTGCCATGGTGAATGCCTCATCAAAGGTGCGGAAGGTTTGCACCTACAAGGTTGGTGAAATGTGTCTAGTGCAAGCCCGAGTAAATAAATATATGAGCTCAGTTTGAGGTAATTAGAATGTGAGTTGGTTAATTAGGCTGCACCAACAAGTGACAAAGCCAATGATAGACTCATTGTCATACTTTGTCAAGTGGAATAGAGATTAGTCATGGTGACTTTCTTGACAATGTTGATTGAGAAGTGGTCTAAGAAGGCTTGGGATACTTGATTAAATGAGTAGATGGAATGTCTGGGTAGCCCACTATACTAGTCTAATGCATGTCCTATTAAGGATGTTGGGAAGGTCCATAGGATTAAAGCGTCATCATGGGAAATTAGGTAACACCCATGTTTGAAGGACCAAAAATGTTGTTATGACTCTTCCTTACTATTGAAGTGGTTGAATTTTGAAATTTCCTAATGTAAAGGGTATGGGAAAATGAGAATGGATGGATGAATGGGATCATTATAGATTTCATTGTAGGTGAGGGAATTACATGAGCGAAACTGATGCTTCTAATGTCTACATCTTTTCCATCATTAACTTGATGAAGTCATTAGTAGGTCATGATAGACGGCACCTCCCGTGGTGTAAGGGGTTAGTCAGCCGAACATGTCTTGTGGGTGGCATTCTAGTATATGGTGATGCTGAATAGGAAGGTTGAGAATGGGGTACCAACATGGAGGGAATATACCCAAAATGACTAACGAATGAGATAGGGGATTGTTGATAATATGCATATGTAGGTGGACACGATCAAGTAGCTCTCGTAGTGATTGGGGCGTAAGATTGCGGGATAAAGAGGAAAAGATTCAAGAATGGGGCAGGGGTCACTAACACCATGGTTGGTTGTGTTGTAATTAGTATATATGAGATAATGAGAGAGGATGGGGTTATTCTCTGGGTGGTCGATGAAGGAGCCACCGATACTACGGGTGTGAAAGATGTTGGAGATGCATCGGTCATAGTGGGTGTGGGGCATAAATATGAAAACACTGCGGGAAAAGTAGGTGAGGGTAATGCCGAACTAGTAGGGGTTGATGTAGAAGTGGGGAAAATGGAAGGAGAGATGGATACGGGCATGCCATATATCAATTTCAATGATGAATCCTAAGTGGATGAGTGAGAAAGATAGAATTGTAAGGTCATGATTCGATCAAGGATTCGTGTAAACCCTCGTTGCATGTAGTAATGGTGACATGTGGATTTGGATCCATGGGTGATAAGATAGAAGGTGGTGAGGGACTAGGTGGGAGTGGTTGATGGATGGCATGGAATATAAGAGTGTTATTTTGGTTGTGAGTCAACACCATGTGAATAAGTGTTGACCTAGTAAGACTGTATTCTGTAAATGACATAGAAAAATGAGGTTGGGAGGGTGAATTCAGTCAAGGTTTAGATTTTGAAAACCAAACACAGATAATCGACAATGGTATGGCTGACCAAGAATAGTTAATGGGGATTGATGTCGATCCACAGTAAACCGATGCCGCCATTCTTGTGGAAAAAACTAGTTTCAAAAAGTGGAACAAGACTGATAAATGTGTAAGGAAGTAGTTTTGTATAACAATAATACCAATAGGAGGAAAATATGTTGGTGCCCTAAGGGACAAAATTAGAAAAAAATGTGTTAATGAATACTATCCCAGTTAAAATACCAAGAAAACTAGAAGCCGACACAAGTTATGGTTAATTGGCGATTTAGCTAAAAATCGGCGACGGTTGATGGACCGACGCCTGATTCTCGTGAAAAAAGTAATGAAGAAAATTGTGTTTTGTGAATTAAATTAGGTGAAAAATCAAACTCAGGAATATGAGAATGAGAATATGGGGCCCTAACACACTCAGATAAAGTCATAATACTCCAACTATGATGGTGGAGTGTACAAGGAAAAAGAAAAATGTGGACTTGTATCCTCACACCTCAAAACATAAGATAAGAAGAAATCTAAGAAAAAATGATCCTAAGATTGATTTTTCTTTATGTTTGTTCAACTTTAGTTATTTATAACTCGATCGTGCATTCGAACATAATTTTTGGTTGGGAAGACATCCTATGAAAAAGGAAATATAGAGGTGAGGTTTCAATTTATGTTATGGTAGGGGCAATCCTTCCTCTAATGGGGTAATGGACATAGATAACTAGCTGGGATTACCTGTCAATCCTCTGATCATGTGATTGTTGATAGGCATTCCCAGGTAAGATGTCATTTAAGAAGGTGTGTATATTCAATTTTTGTGCAGTTTGGCAAGAGAGAGAGAGAGAGAGAGAGAGAATGTGCTTTCTATGATTCTTTTACATCAACCATCAACTGGGCATGACTTCCAACATATAGGTTTCCCTCAATTTTATTATGAGCTAAATGCAACATACAAGAAATGCAATGTGAGTGTTTTAAACCCAAATTGAAATAATGATATTCAATGAAGCAAAATGATGAACGGGAGAGAGGGTTCTCTTTCGCTAAATGCAAACAATAAGAAGAATGATTCTTTTAAACTCACCAAAAGAAATGTTTCATTTAGAGAAATTAAAAATAAAAAGAGGATTACTAGAGAATAATATTTAGTGAATAATGATTTAGAAATGAAACACACAAGATGCAACCTATATGAAGAGAAAGGAAACCCACAAACGAGGGTCTCACTAGGTGTGCCAAAATGTTTCACCATTTTCTTTACATTTTGAATCAAGAAATATATAAGGGTGTAGGACAAGGAGAAATACATGTTGCGATGGTTGGTTTGAATGTTGTGCATGTGTTTTGACTTCTCAATCCAATGCTGATTGTGAGAGATTCCTTTTTGGTTAGGAGGAACTACTTGAAATAGAAAACAAGACCATAAAAGAAGAGTTAAATAATATATGATAGTGGACTTCCTAGCAAGTGCTAGATCTGAGAAGTGTGATACTTCCTAGATGGCTGTCAATCTACTGTTTAATACAACTTAATGTGAGAAATAATGTAAATAAACAAGGTCCTACTATAGTTGATATGATTTAGGTATCTCATTCAAATACGATAAAAAAATCTAATATAACAAGCTAGGTTATGATCAGATCTGGTGGTAGGGTAAGGGGTCAAAGTATTGGAATAGGTCAGTTTCAGTTCTAGGTCACTTAGGTTTCTTGGATAAATATTCTTAGGTTATGTTATTGATAGGATGGCCAAATACAAAGACCGGCATTGGTTAGGTATGACCGATCATGGTTTAGGAAGAACTGATGATGGTTATGGGTAATCGGCATTGGAAGAGGCGACTTGATAAAATCAATAAGATCTGGTTGTTGGGTTTGATCGAGGTTTGAAAAAGGTGATAGAGGAAATGATGAGGTGTGTGGGGATCTTAGAAACACTTAGAGATATGTAGAAGTTGGGTATAGATGGTTTTATGGTGTGGGTGGAGAGATGGTTGAGTTTATAGAAAGAGGAATAGTGGGGGAATGGGAATGCTAATAGAAAATGATAACAGAGATGAAAAAAACCTTTGAAATAGAACAAGAATGAAATAACACAGCTGATAAACACACTTACTAATGTCGAAGGTCCAATGGTGTGATGGAGCTTGGTGCCACAGTGGTACTTCCTAGAATGATACCTTGAGAGAAATGCCTCTGGATCTATCTTGATGTTGGCTATGAATGCTTGGATGTGTGAAAGAGCTCTTGTTCTTGCTTGCATACTGAGATCTCTTTTGCTCCAAAAATTTGAGACTCGTGGCAAAACTCTCAAACAAGGTTACCAAAGTGAATAAATGGTAATCGATGACGGTTTGCGGTTGATCAACGTTAGTTTAGGGATGACCGGCATCGGTTAAGGTGGGATTCCCTAGGTTTACTAAAAATGATAGATCTTGTAATCATTTGGGCCAGTGTCCGTCCCTTTTCTCACATATCGAATGAACATTATATTTTTACGAGTGGGAATGTGGTTTGAGTAATAATAGACATTGATTTTTAGGGTTGAACTAGGTCTTAGTTAGTTATGGAAACATACTATCAATACGTCCATGGTGATGTGTCTAGGTGAGGTGTGCATCCATTTAATTAAAGTAATTAAATTAATAAATGGGGTGAGGATGGGTATTAATTTCATTATAGATAATTAAATTAATATTAAGGTGGGGTAAAAAGGGGGCCATGGTTAGGTGAATATATGTAAGTTAGTTATTCAAAAGGGGACCAAGGGGAGTGTGACTGTGACGCCGGAAAGCGACAGAGTAGCGTGAGAATCTACAAGTGACTCTTCCATGTACCCGACCTCTCAAGGTCGTCTTTGAGACAATCGGTGGGGGTAGAATATGTAGACAAACTAGTTAGGCAGTCTAATGTCTTCGACACGCACTAGTGGAATTTGCGAATCTAAGGCAAAGAAGGCCCTTCTAACTTGGGCTGGTGTGATAGATTGATCAGCGAGGATGATTGCTCGAAGGCTCCAATCAATATCGAGCTCTGGCATGATTCGATTTATGGGTTGCGGAATACGTGGAAAATGACCTGGGATTGTTTCGTGTATATCTCTTGATAAGGTCATATAGTGGATGATGAATATAATTGACTCTATGGACAATTTTCTGGCCTAGTCTAGAATTCCCTAGCTTCGTTAGCCGCTATATCTAGTAAGGACAGTTGTTCGATGATGATAGGTGGAAGTGGAGTGGACCTGAATACCAAAGTACGTAGGCTAGCGTCTATATCGGATTGACACGTGGACTCGTTGTCTTTGTGGGGTCTGTGGATCACAACCGTAGACTCTCAATTGTTGCGATCTGTTATGGTCATACGCGAAATCAAGTTCTAATCCCTAGTATCCGAATCGTATAATTTCTCAAACTTCTATGTTTAGAACCAATAGTTGTGCAATCTTCTCAGAATACCTTATAGACGTTCTCGCAACCTGGATTCTTAAGCTGGTATCTATATCTACGAGGGTGTCTCCAATCTGGCTGTGGAACTAGAGGATCGCACCCGAATGTTTGTTCTCTTTCGAGCCCCTCTACAGTCATGTGGATGTTTTCTAGAGTAATCTGTAGTTTGGCTGACTTGACCAAAACGCATGTGCTTGGTCGTCTTCTATGTTTAATCCTCTTAACTGTGAACTGATCAGTTGTAAATCTGTGGTTGTTCGGAATACTTGTATCCTGAGATTTTGGTCTATGTCAACTATTGCTGTGACTAGGTTTGGTTGAGGCACGATTGGCTCAAATATATATTCCCTGGGCTCTTGAGGTCCCGTGATTGTCATACGAAACAAAATGCAATCTAACTATGATGAAACAAATTCTAACTAAGTGAAATAAATCTAACTACATATAACTCTTATTTTTCTATGAAATATTTAATAATTTTAAGGAAAGAAAACTATTTTAAACGTATCTAGAAATAATAACTAAACAATAATTAAAACAGACAAGATAACCGAGTGTAGTTATTTGCCTGTGTGATTTGGTAGAATTCTAAATAAGTAAAATAGCTCGTCTAATCTATCTGCAAGATTCTCGATCCTACCTCAGAAGTGAGGAGTGAATCATAGTTTCTCAGAAACTATCAATCCCCACAGCTTCCCTGGCAATATCGAGAATAGAATGAAATGAAATAAAGCGATTAACTACTCTATTTGATATGATTCTGACTAGAACTTTGAAATTTAAAACTTGGATTCCGCAGAACAGTGGTGAATCCGATGGTGTGTGTGTGATCTCGTCCCCTCAGTATGGTCTCTTTGTTCTTTCGTGTTCACGTGGATCCAGAAAAGCGTGTGATGCTAGCACCGATAGGAGTAGATTTTGGGATAAGGACAGCTCAGAATGCAGACCGAGAATGCGAGTAGGAGAGGGATAGCGCAAGAGTACAGAGCTTGGCTTATGCGATTCCTAGCGGGATTTTACTGCAAGTCATGCAACATGAAGCGACCAGAACCTGTAACTATCCTATACGAAGAGCAAAACCTGCAACTTTAATGGCTTCCTAAGCTATCCTGTTCCAATGGTTTGGATAAAACAACAACACTGTTTGCACAAGTTGGATATGTGGCTTACCAACAGCTGAATAAAAACTAACCAGGCAAATAATGAATTAAACTAAGAACTCCAAGACACAACGAAAGTAAATCTACAGCAAAGAGAAATTCAGAGGCAAGCTTCTAACTGGATTGGATGAAATGACAGCACTGCCTGCACAAGATGGGTCTGTGGCTTACCAACAGCTGAGCAATTTAACAAAAGATGCAAGTGAATTCAAGCTATGGCTTCTAAACAAGCTAACTAACTAAAGCACTAAAATGAGGGAATGAGAGCAAAGATCAAACTTCAAAATCCAGCCAAGCTTCAGACCAAAAACTCCAGACCATTTGCATGTGCACAAACCATGCATTTATAGGAATTCAAACATCCAAGAACCAAAACCAAATTGAACTCCTAAACAATAAACAAAGGAAAAACACTATTCCAGGGGACCAAAAACATAAATGCATGCTCAAGTCGGCAAAGAAAAGCTGGTGAAATGTGATATTTCACGCGGGTCGCGTCAAAAGAGCGTTCTGGAAAACACGCATAGGACCGCCGCTCTGAGCAGGGCGGCGGTTCTGAGACCGCCGCCTTGTTGGCGGGGCGGCGATTCTGAGACCGCCACCTGCCCGGGGTGGCGGTTTCCATCCTTGAAGGTTAAGAGGCCAAGGAAAGAGGGAAAAAAAAGGGAAAACAAAGGGCACGGGGGCTAAGCGGGGCATGCGGGATGTTAACGCATACTCCGAAGGCTTTTCCGGATCCCGAACACCTTGCGAGGAGACCTGTATCATCATTGGGGCATTTATTACACCGTTCCGCAGTACAGTACCTTACAATTTTGGGTACGTACATATTGCCCCCTCGGAGAAGCGTTTTAGCCATGAAGAGGCGTAAAACGGTGGGTCCGAGTATGGCCGTCCCGAAATGGGGAGTTAGAAGTTATACCTTACACGTCCGTGTGTTGAAATGACGCCATTCCAAAATTCCCGCTACCTGCAAAATGAAAAGAGAACTCAAGTGCAGATAGATACAATAATTTGGAAAACAAACACTAAAATAACAGGGAAAGAGAATGTACCATTTGTGCGGGGATAGAAACTTACCTCCAACAGCGCTCCGAACCTGCGAAAAAGCCATTTTAAAACGAAACAGAACGATATATATATGAAAGTGGGCCCATTTTCCTATTCATTTGCGCGAGTTGATTCGATTGATTTTGAGCTCTGGGACCCACGGTGATGGTTTCTTGCGTGAATAGAGTCAAAACGTCTGGAGCGAGATAGCGACCATGCCCCCACGTGCGGAACGCCACCCCGCGAGATCACAGGTCGGTTTTCTTTAATTTTGCATTTTTCCCCCTTCAAATTTGAAATGGCAAATTCTTTGTAATGGGGGGGTTATTTTTGAAAATGTTAGGTTCAAAAGGTCCACCTAGGGGGCGCCTACTGGGTAGGCTTTGTTTTTAGTTTAAATGGTCTATTTTTGCTCATTTTGGGCTTTTTAGGTTTAAAAACCCGCGCGGGTTTTCGGACCGCGACCGCCGCCCTGGCCAGGGCGGCGGTTACACGACCGCCGCCTTAAAGGCGGCGGTTACAGAACCGCCTCCCTGCTCAGGGTGGCGGTTTTGCACAGAAAGCAAAAGGAGCTTGCTTTAGACATTGCACTTGTATTTTTATCATTTCTATATGTTTTTACGACTCTCTCGGCATTGATTAGATACTAACTTGCTCTGTTTTGTGTGTTTTTGGGTGTATGCAGGTGAGAGAGGAGTACATCAGATGGAGTCGAGAGAGGGAGTGTGATTGGTTGCCCGGGGTATTGGATGCCCTCTCACCAGATGAGGAGGACACATTGCAGAGGGCCGGCATACTGTATATCACGCGTGCCTCATGTCGCACCATCTAGTCACATCCTTTGTGACTTGTTTTCTTATTGGGATGTAGATCGGAACACTTTCCGACTGCCAGGGGTCCGCGGTGAGTGGACGATTACTTTGGAGGATGTTTACCGTATCCTGGGGGTCCCGATCATCGGGAGGAGACTCACACTGGAGACAGCAGGGTCCCGAGCACAGATTGCACAGTGGGCAGGTTACATGGGGGATGCAGCCATCTCCACGGGGCCGAAGAAGGGAGTGAGAGTTAGATCCATTCCTTCTTTTCCCATCCCCATATTTCGACAGGCTATCATGGGGATCCTTGCTTCGAGGCTGATCGGGGACAAGGGAGGGGATACCTTACTATACTGCTGGGCCCCTATCATTGCACAGATAGAGGGGCATGGCCGGATATACGCCTGGGTGTAGATATTCTGGGGACCACCTACCATGACTTATACAGGGTGGTCCGTCTACAGGGACAGTCTTTGAGTCACCCTACTCTAGTTATGAGTTGGGTGTATGAGCGCTTCATTCCCTATGGTAGAGGCGTGGAGGTGGCAGATCCTGGGGGTGTGAGGGCGGCCAGATGGTCAGATATGTCGGTGCTTAGAGCACCTCACCAGCCAGTTGCCTCGCTTACTACAGCAGACATGGAGGCCACACCGTACCAGCTTATGGCTGGTATATGGGGAGAGGAGACTCTTACACTGATCTCTTGCTCCACCACAGGGCAGCTTATTGACCGTGTGGGACGAGTAGAGGTACATCCTTTCGGCAGGGTTCCTCAGCAGTTCGGCCTCCCATATGTGGGCATGCTTCCTCCAGTGGCACCGGTTTATAGATCAGTCCGCGAGGCTAGAGGGGGGCCTAGAGGCCGTGGTTGGACAGTGGTCACTCCTGGTATTCCTATTGTAGCCAGGGGGATTGTTCGGGCCAGAGGGAGAGCTGGTGCACCTCGGGCACCTTTGCTTCAGATTGCCGCGGGTCCTGCTCATAGCAGCGATGACCCTATAGATATCGACTCCGATTCTGAGGAGCTTACAGAGGGAGGGTCGGAGGAGCAGACGGATGATAGCGATCCTGAGTGGCATGACACTCAGGATATTTTGCAGGCAGAGAGGGCCGAGCAGAGTGCAGAGAGAGAGACTCTAGCTTCAGAGGAGCCACTCTCCCAGGGCCATGGTGGAGAGGATGAGTCAGTTGCGGGGCGTCATGTTGCTCCTACTACAGGAGCAGCCCCTCAGTCGGCAGCGGCATCTGCGGTGGGTGCTGGCCCCAGCGACCCATCTTGGAGGCCCGGTGATCCGAGTAAGTTATCCTCTCATCTTTTCAATGTTTGTTTAATTTAGGATTTTTAATTGCTATCTCTCCTTATGTTTTGATATTGTATCTTTTAGTCTCTTGCCTAGCTTCTAATTCATTTTTCTTCTTTGTTTTGCAGAGACTGTTGACGAGTGGTGGGATCTAATCCATAGGGTATGCACTGATTCTCTGATGATCCCTATGGATAAGACCCGTGCGGAGCTATCTGTAGATGCCGGGGAGCCTTCAGCAGCCGGTAGGCATACTAACGTCTTCACTCCTATTTGGCATCCGCCGAGATGGTGTCGACCCTCTGTCATGACGAGTTGGCGAGCTATAGGACAGCCGAGCGTCTTATGAGGAGCCATTCTCATGGCAAGACCGCGGCTGCTCCTCGAGACCCTGAGCCCTCCGTGTATTCAGAGCACCGGCGTAGCTGGAGTCCTAGGCGAGGGCGCGCACCCTCGGAGGGGTCGCGTAGGGGTTGAGAGGCGACTTGGCCCTTGTATATTTTGTATCATGGATTCTTTTGTATATCACGGGCTCTTTGAGCATTTTGACCATGCCTAATGCATGATGGCATTGTATACAAACATTGATTATTTATATATATGCATTGATTTTAGATCAAAAGCTTGTCACTCACGTTTGTCCTTTCTATTTCCAACTGCTTTGTGTATACTACGATGTATGTTTTATATGCTTTCTAGAATGTATGCAATGGAGAACAGATGATGCAAATGCTTGCTTTCTTTTTGTGTTTCATGATGCTGATACATGATATTGTAGATATATTGTGATCTTAAATCTTAGCTTCTGTGAGCAATTTGGATACCTCATGTTTGTTTTGGCAAAGTGATGAAAATAACCAGTATGATGAACAGATTAACTTGCCCCACTCCTAACTCCACGCAACTAGTAAGATGCGAGGGCTCATCACCAAGAGCCAAGAAGGGTGCAAGTTTATGAAATATGGTGAAACGATAGTGATGAAAGATAGACGAAGCTTTGGTGGAACCAAATTGAAAACTACAAGCTTACTCCACCCGAATGACTTCATAGTTTTGGGTGCAACTTGCTTTGTGGTTTATCTAGACTTAGACCCGTAGATGGCCACATAGTAGACAAAATCTGGTTTTTAGGATTTCTAACTCTCTTGGAATTTTGAACATCTGATTCATTCGTTTTTGACTCAAAGTTTGAATAGCTTGTTTATGACCTTTTAATGTTTGCATTGTCTAGAGGACCCCCTACACTTTGCCCCATGCTACTAGTAAGAAGCATGGGTTTATCACCGTGGGCAAGGCATAGGCGAGTAAGGGCATTTCCATCCTTTCCCAACCCTACGTCACTAGTAAGAGACACAAGCTCATCACCGAAGGTTGGTAGGGCAAGGAAATGTGTAAAAATAAAATTTTCTGTTTAATCACTTTTTGACTTGTCTTTTTGAGTAAAATGTCAGTATATGCTTGTTTCCAAAGAGATGTATATATGGGATAGATGTGACACCATGAAGCTTCTAGAATAGACCATAGGCAAGACACCAATCCTAAGAAGAAATCAAAGCGAGAACAAACTTGCAGATCTTGGTATGGTTACCGTTTAAGACTTCGTCATGTTTGATTTTATTTGATAAAAGATTACAAGTGATTGATGATATCGCGAAAATGGAGAGATATGATTAGAAAGTTTTGTGCCAACAACATCATGAGTTTGTAATGAATTACTTTGAGAATAGATTCCTTGATCACAATTTGTGTAAGAACAAGTGGACAAAATGATCTAAATCTATATGAAGATGCAATGTAGATAGTTATATAGGTAGTGCTAGCTGCTTATGCGTAGAAACGCTTGAGGTGCAGGGAATTGACTGTTTCACCAAATTCCTCACCTTCTAGCGTGCATAAGAGGTATGCACCATTTCCATAGTCCTTCGTGACTCGGTATGGGCCCAACCATTTGGGCCGGAATTTCCTTCCTTCGCCGGTCTTCTTGTCGATCCTATTTGTCTAGTCTTAGAACTAGATCACCTTCGTATATATCGCGTTCATAAACCTTCTTGTTATACTGCCGGCACATTCGGTCAACATAAGCTCTATGCCGTTGTTCAGCATCTAACCTAATTTCATCTAGGCTTTCTAATTGGGAAAGATGTACTTCTCTGTAAGCGTCTTCATCTAGAATCCCTTGTAGTGAAATGCGGAGATTGGGTATTTCGACCTCAAGCGGGAGAGCTGCTTCTGCCCCAAATACTAGCGAGAAAGGAGTTGCTCCTGTTGGTATTCTTATTGAGGTTTGGTGGGCCTACAAGGCTGGATATAACTTCAAATGCCAATCTCACTTGTTTTCTTTCACCGTTTTAAGGAGAATGGCTTTCAGTGTTTTGTTTGTTGCTTCAGCATGCCCATTGGCTTGGGGATAATACAAGGAAGCCGTATGATGGCTTATTTTAAATTTGTTGCATAGTTCACGCACTTCTTCATTCTTGAAAGAAGTTCCATTATCTGAGATAATGATTTGTGGGATACTGTACTTGCAAATAATTTGATTTAAAATGAACTTAGCGATTACAGAACCAGGTACAGTAGTAAGAGGCATGGCCTCCACCCATTTGGTAAAATATTCAGTGGCCGTAATTATAAAATTGTGGCCGTCTGTGGATGAGGGAGAGAATTTCCCTATTAAGTCTAGGCCCCATGTAGAAAAGGGCCATGGAGTAGCGATTGGTTGCAGAGCTTGTCTTTGGCATGTGGATCTCATGAGAGAATTCTTGGCACTTATGACACCTGCGTGCAAACTCTATCACGTCATGTTCTAGAGTGGGCCAGAAATAGCCCATTCGATGTATTTTTCAAGCGGTGGCATGGCCACCGAAGTGGCCTCCACATATACCACTGTGGGATTCATGGAGAATCCTCTTGGACTCTTCTGTGTCGACACACCTTAAGAGCATTCCATCGAATGCTTTTCGATAGAGCACCTACTCTATAATGACATATTTGGCTGCGATTATGCGTAATCACCTTCTTTGTTGCGGTGTCACTGCATCCGGGTATGTATGGTCTATGATATAATTAATGATATCAGTGTACCAAGGGCACTCAGAAATAGCAGGTCAAGTTTCGATGTAGTATACGCATTCATCTGGAAAATCCAAATCTACTAGATCGCCTCCGTCTAATGGGTTGTCAGCTAACCAATCCGCGATGATTTGTCCTTTAACTGACTTCTGATTTACAAATGTTAATTCGAACTCTCCCATTAAGGTTATAAAACGTCCAGCCTTTTTGGATAAGGAACCTTGTGTGAGAAAAGTCCGTAAATGGTCCGTCTTTACCATGACCTTTGTTTCTTGATTCAGCATGTAATGTCTTAGACGTTTAGTAGCAAAGACTATGGCAAGACATTCTCGCTCTGCTTGTGTATAGCGTGTTTCATAGTCGAGCAGTGTTCGGCTAATGAAATAAATCGCACGTTCTCTCTTGTCATCATCTTCTTGGGCCAGCATACGAGCCAAATGAGACATTGGTAGCTCGCGAATATAGGATTAACGGGTGATCCAAATTTAGGTGGCATTAGCATCGGTGGTGACAAAGAAGAAATGTTTAAGCTGCGTTGAAATCTTTGTTGCAGTCTTTGGTCCAATCAATGCTATAGTCTTTCTTGAGTAAATTGTTGATTGGATGAATAGCAAAGCTTAAGTCCGGGATGAATCTCCGGATTGCACCCAGCTTCCCGAGAAATGATCTGATTCCAGATTCACTCGAAGGTGGGACCATTTCGAGGATAGCCCGAATTTTGGTTGGATCAACGTCGATCCCTCGTGACGATATGATGTAACCTAGGAGCTTTCCTCCTGTTACACCAAAGACGCATTTCTCTAGGTTTAGCGTGACTCCGTATTCTATTAGGCGTGAAAGAATGATGCGGAGTACTTCGGGATGGTCACAGCACTTTTTGGCCTTAGCCAATAAGTCATCTACGTAAGATTCCATGATTTTATGAATTAGATCATGAAATATGTATGTCATGGCCCGCTGGTACGTAGCACCGGTGTTCTTAAGACCGAATGGCATAACAGCGTAGCAATAGGTTCCCCAAGGAGTTATAAACGTGGTTTTAGCTTGATCTTGCTCGGATATTCTGATTTGATTGTATCCCGAGAATCCATCCATGAGAGACAAAAGTTCAAAACCAGCTGTTGCATCAACAATAACGTCTATGGATGGTAATGGGAAATCGTCTTTAGGACACGCTTTGTTGATGTCTCGAAATCTATGCAAATGCGTATCTTTCCGTTCTTCTTGAGAATGGGAACGATATTAGATACCCATTGGGAGTAGTCAACTGGCTTGATAAATCCTACCTGAAGGAGTTTTATTACTTCCTCTTTTACCATGAGAGCTACTTTGGGTTTCATGGGCCTTGATTTTTGTTTAATTGGCTTTGCATCCGATCTAGTGACGAGGTTGTGTACCGCAATGTGGGGTGCGACTCCCGTCATCTCCTTGTAATTAAATGCAAATGCCTTCTGATGTTCTTTGAGAACCTGAGTATGTATTTCCACTTCTTCTGGTGTCAACGAAGAACCTAGTTTCAATATTCTTGGTTCATCTTCTCCCCAATGTTGACATCGATTGTTTCTTCATTAAAGAGGCGTTACCCTCTTCAAACTTAGGTGGTCTTTGGAGGTAAATCTAAATCATCCCCATTTTCTATTGCGTATATGTTAGGTTCCCTTTGTGACGGAAGATCCATTACGGGATTTCCGAAGTAGGAGGACGAATGTGGGATCAGGGATAAATCTAGCATGTGATAGGAGAGATGTAATACTGCATAGGCATTTAAATAATCCAAAGTAGCCGCATCATTTCCAACATGGTCTAGGACGGTAGATTCATACCGCTTAAAAGAGGATTTGTCATTGTTTTTATTAACGGCTCGTCACGAATGGATATTGTGAAGTGAGTATCTTCTAGCTCATTTCTTGGAGTAAAACGTGATGCCGAGGTTGCTATTGAATTGGCGAGAAGATTTTTCTCTCGCGGGATCGCTTCAATGGATATGAAGTTAAACGCCTTGCTTAAATCTAATACAGTGTTTTTGTAGAGTTGTAAATGTTCAGCTTTAGTTTCATATACTTCAGAAACTTGGTTTGTTACTAATTGTGAGTCTCCCAAGACTCTGATGTTATTAATACCAATTCTTCTGGCTAAGGTGAGGCCAAGGAGGAGGGCTTCGTACTCAGTGCCATTGTTTGTGCATTCAAATTTTAACTTAAATGAGAATGGGAGGACCTTCTCCTCGGGTGAAGTAAGAATTATACCTACCCCCGCTCCATAACGACATTTAGCTCCATCGAAATGGAGAGTCCAATACTTAGCCGGGAGTGTAGATGTTGGGGCATCTACCGCGTTTGCACACTCTACTTCTATCATACAGAGATCCTCTGCCGTAAGGAACCAACACCTAGGAAAATCCTATGCCTATTGAATCGAATGGTAAGAACATTGGTGAATCTTGTTCTATCAATTCAACGATTTTCGCAGTAGTCCTTAATGATATCTTGTTTCTTTAGTTTTACCTTTAGGGGTTGGAGTTGTTTTGGCTATGCTGGTAGTTTCAAGATCCGTTGTAGGTATCAACTTTTCCTCTGGCTTTGGGTCAGAGGGTTTATTAAGTTGGTTTGTTGGCAGCTCAAATTCTGAGTGCACCCCTGGTCTTTTCTTTAGATCAGCTAGGTGCAAATCAAAAGGTTTTGGATCGCCTTTGGCTACAAATACCTTTCCCAGATGAAAGAATCTTACTTCTTGAAATAGCGTGGAAGGGATTGCCTTCATTCAATGTATCCAAGGTCGGCCGAGGATCATATTATAGTTAGTTTCCTGATCTATAATGTAAAACTCAGTCAAGATGGTTTCGGGCCCTAAGGTGACTGGCAGTATTATAGTTCCTATCGAAGTGGCTTTAAGGCTATCATAGCCTCTCAAGGTATTTCGTGTAGTGGAACAGTTTGTTTCTCCATATCCAAGTTTTTGAGGAAAGAGAAAGGGACTATGTTAACTGCAGCCCCATCGTCAACCATTGCCGTTTTACATAGTTATTATAAACCCACACTTGCAAGTGTAAGGCTGGGTCACCTCGGCGTGCGATCTCAGCATCTGTGGGCATTTTACTTATTTCGAAGATGAATTCGACATCCTTGTCCGGCTGCCCCGGAGGGTGGATATCAAAATCTACGTGATTTACTTGTGTTTCGGGAGGTGGAGTGATGTTAATTAGATGGCCTAGACCTAATGCTTCTAAAAGAGCAGCTCTGTGAGGGGGAGAGTTCTTTAGTAAGTCCAAAAATGAAATGTGTGAGAAGGTCTTTGTTAGGTCACTAATTAAATCATACGCACCGATGGGTTTTTCAACTATTTGCTGACTCTTATCTGCCTCTGGCAGATGACTTGGGCTTGGTTGAGAGAAATACTCTCGTGTTCTCGTTATAGCTTCGATAGGTAGTTCAGCGTCTAATTCTACCAAACTGACTATCTTAGGTCTCGGTTGAGCTCCCAACTGTGGCGCGACTGACGGATTTAATGAAGTCGAGGCTTCATGGTCATTGTTTCCCGTCACTGCACCTTTGTTTGTTCCGGTTGGATTCAGCCTATTGCTGTCATGATTTGGGAGCGGATCATTAAAGATCTTGAGGGGAGCATTCTGAGGAGAAACTGCCCCTGCGAGAGTATTTGGTGATGATGAGATGGGATCTGCCAAAAACAAGTCTGTGAAGAACTGTCTTTGTTCTTCTGGCAAACGTTGCATAAATTTATTGTAGTCACGGCACGTTCTAGTGTCGTGACCATGAATTTTATGGAAACCACAATAAGAATTGGGATTATAATTCCCGTTTTGTTGGTTTGGTGTGTATTGTGGCCTAAAATTCCGATCAAACTGTTGCCTATTAGGACCAAAGTTTTGGAATTGTTGTTTTTGGTTTTGACTTTGGTTTTGGTAACCAAATGAGTTTTGGCTTGGCCCTTGTATGGGATTTCGCCGTTGTTGTTGTTGTTGTTGTTGTGGATGGTTAAAATCCACTGTATTGACCGTTGGGGTAAAGTTGTTGTTTCGCTGGTTGTTTGTTTGTGACGGAGTATTAACAACATTTACCCTCTTGGGCTGGTCGGTTACCCCATCCGTTGTTACCCCACGATTTTTGTTAAGGATTTTGGGTCCTTGATTGACGTTTGTGGTAGTTGTAGTATTTTGAGTGGAGGTGATTAACCTCCCGTTTGCTCCATATGTCTTACGACCACTATCTATTGCTGCCTGGTCTATTCGTAGAGCGCTCTCAAGTACTTCATCATAAGTCCTTAGTGGGAACTTCTGGACTTCTTCCTTCACTTCTCTGCTGAGAGAATGAAGGAATAAATCGCATAGTTCCATCTGATCCATGTTTGGAGCACTTGCTGACGAATAAAGAACTGTACGCCACCTCTGGATGAAATGAGCGACAGATTCATTGTGTTCTTGTTTGATATGCAAGAATTCCCTGATTCCTGTTCTCAGTAGTTTGTTCATGTCGAAGGCTTTGATGAACTCTGACACGAGTTGTTTAAATGAATGTATGGAAGCCTCAGGTATTCTATAATACCAATCGAGAGCAATGCCCTCCAGTGTTTTGGGGAATATTTTAGCAACAACCCCATCCCAAGGGAGTAATTCTCGTATGGCTGTAGCGTAAGCTTTGATATGTGCGTTTGGATCTCCCTCACCCTTGAACTTAGGCAAATCAGGGAGAGGTCTTGGAAGCATGACGCTTCGTATGGTGAAATCTAAGGGTTCCTTTAGATATTCTGAATACGTCCCTATTGCATAGCTTTCGACCATTGATGGTGTTTGGTGAGGGAGTGGTGGTGGGATGGGTTGTTGATACGGTGCAGGTGTACACATTGGCGAGCGTGAGAATCTACAAGTGACTCTTCCACGTACCCGACCTCTCAAGGTCGTGCCGAGATAGCCGGTGGGGGTAGAATATGCGAGACAAATTAGTTAGCGGTCTAATGTCTTCAACACGCACTAGTGGAATTTGTGAATCTAAGGCAAAGAAGGCCCTTCTAACTTGGACTGGTGTGACAGATCGATCAGCGAGGATGACTGCTCGAAGGCTCCAATCAATATCGAGCTCTGGCGTGATTCGATCTATGGGTTGCGGAATACATGGAAAATGACCTGGGATTGTTTCGTGTATATCTCCCGATAAGGTCATATAGTGGATGATGAATATAATTGACTCTATGGACGATTTTCTGGCCTAGTCCAGAATTCCCTAGCTTCGTTAGCCGCTATATCTAGTAAGGACAGTTGTTCGATGATGATAGGTGGAAGTGGAGTGGACCTGAATACCAAAGTACGTAGACTAGCATCTATCTATCAGATTGACCTGTGGACTCGTTGGGCTGTGGGGTCTGTGGATCACAACCGTAGACTCTCGGTTGTTGCGGTCCTGTTATGGTCATACGCGAAATCAAGTTCTAATCCCTAGTATCCAGTAATCGTATGCTTTCTCAGCTTCTATGTTTAGAACCAATAGTTGTGCAATCTTCTCAGAATACCTTACAGACGTTCTCGCAACCTGGATTCTTAAGCTGGTATCTATATCTACGAGGGTGTCTCCAGCGTCTGGCTGTGGAACTAGAGGATCGCACTGAATGTTTGTTCTCTTTCGAGCCCCTCTACAGTCATGTGGATGTTTTCTAGAGTAATCTGTAGTTTGGCTGACTTGACCAAAATGCATGTGCTTGGTCGTCTTCTATGTTTAATCCTCTTAACTGTGAACCCGATCGGATTGTAAATGCGTGGTTGTTCGGAATACTTGTACCACTGATATTTTGGTCTATGTCAACTATTGCTGTGACTAGGTTTAGTTAAGGCACGATTGGCTCAAATATATATTCCCTAGGCTCTTGAGGTCCCGTGATTGTCATACAAAACAAAATGCAATCTAACTGTGATGAAACAAATTCTAACTAAGTGAAATAAATCTAACTACATATAACTCTTATTTTTCTATGAAATATTTAATAATTTTAAGGAAAGCAAACTATTTTAAATGTATCTAGAAATAATAACTAAACAGTAATTAAAACAGACAAGATAACCGAGTGTAGTTATTTTCCTGTGTGATTTGGTAGAATTCTAAATAAGTAAAATAGCTCGTCTAATCTATCTGCAAGATTCTCGATCCTACCTCAGAAGTGAGGAGTGAATCACAGTTTCTCAGAAACTATCAATCCCCACAGCTTCCCTGACAATATCAAGAATAGAATGAAATGAAATAAAGTGATTAACTACTCTATTTGATATGATTCTGACTAGAACTTTGAAATTTAAAACCTGGATTCCGCAGAACAGTGGCGAATCTGATGGTGTGTGTGTGATCTCGTCCCCTCAGTATGGTCTCTTCGTTCTTTCGTGTTCACGTGGATCCAAGAAAGCGTGTGATGCTGCTAGACCGATAGGAATAGATTTTGGGATAAGGACGGCTCGAATGCGGGCATCGAGAATGCGAGTAGGAGAGGGATAGCGCAAGAGTACAGAGCTTGGCTTATGCGATTCCTAGCGGGATTTTACTACAAGTCATGCAACATGAAGCGACCAGAACCTGTAACTATCCTATATGAAGAGCAAAACCTGCAACTTTAATGGCTTCCTAAGCTATCCTGTTCCAATGGTTTGGATAAAACAACAACACTGTTTGCACAAGTTGGATATGTGGCTTACCAACAGCTGAATAAAAACTAACAAGGAAAATAATGAATTAAACTAAGAACTCCAAGACACAACGAAAGTAAATCTACAGAAAAGAGAAATTCAGAGGCAAGCTTCTAACTGGATTGGATGAAATGACAGCACTTTTTGCACAAGATGGGTCTGTGGCTTACCAACAATGTAGTGAGTAATTTAACAAAAGATGCAAGTGAATTCAAGCTATGGCTTCTAAACAAGCTAACTAAAGCACTAAAATGAGGGAATGAGAGCAAAGATCAAACTTCAAAATCTAGCCAAGCTTGGACCAAAAACTCAGACCATTTGCATGTGCACAAACCATGCATTTATAGGAATTCAAACATCCAAGAACCAAAACCAAATTGAACTCCTAAACAATAAACAAAGGAAAAACACTATTCCAGGGACCAAAAACATAAATGCATGCTCAAGTTAGCAAAGAAAAGCTGGTGAAATGTGATATTTCACGTGGGTCGCACAAAAGAGTGTTCGGAAAACACGCATAGGACCGCCACTGCGAGCGGGCGGCGGTTACAGGACCGCTGCCCTGTTGGGCGGCAGATTTCGTCATTGAAGGTTAAGAGGCCAAGGAAAGAGGGGTAAAAAAGGGGAAAACAAAGGGCGCGGGGAAAAGTGGGGCATGCGGGATGTTAACGCATACTTGAAGGCTTTTCCGATCCCGAAAACCTTGCGAGAGACTGTATCATCATTGGGAATTTATTACACCATTCCGCAAATCACAGACCTTACAATTTTGGGTACGTACGGTGACCAAATTTTGGTGGGTACACGTAGAAGGTGAAACACCAAAATAAAAAGGTGGTTCTCGACCACCACCCCTTATAATGCATTGCATGGTTAGAGTAGAACATGAACATGAGGAGTTACCTCCTCCTCAAAATGATGACAAAGAGGACCCTCAAAATGAAGAAGTCACTATACAAAATCAAATACAAACCCTTAGCCAACAACTAGCAAACTTATGTTCTTCTATAAGTAAGAACTCCATCAAGGGAATATGTCAAGAGAAAATTAGAACTAAGATTAGTGAACTTTATACTGAACCTCCAGAAGATGAAGCCTTCAAGAAAAATTGAGTGTTTAGACCATCTTATCCTATGAAAGAGCAACTCTTTATGCAAGAGTTACAATCAATGAAAACCATGCTTACAACTCTTCAAGAAAGTAACGTAGGCCATAACAAGAAATATCAATATGAGGAGCTATGTCCTTATCCTTTTAAAAGAGACATGTTGCTAACACCATTTCCAAAAAAGTTTGATTGTCCAAAATTTGATAAATATAAAGGAAAAGGTGATCCTTGTGATCACATCAAAGACTTTTACATGGCTTGCCAAGAAGTAGCCTATAACGAAAATTACCTCATACATTTGTTCCCTCATATTTTAGAGTACAACCATTGGAATAGTTTATTCATTTAAGAAAGTAGTCTATATTCACATGGCCCATGCTAGTAGAAAAATTTGTCGTCACTTCTCTTTTAACATGGAGAATGACGTAACCATGTTAGACCTATATAGTGCTAAATAGAAACCAAATATTCACAATGGTAACCTCACATAATAAATAAAGACAAAATAAAGAAAAGGGTTTCGAGACTTGGACATATTTGGAATCCCTAGCAGCACATGAGAAAAGTGTGACCCGAATGAGCATGCGAGTGGATAAGGTGCCAGCCTAACAACTCGGTGGTCAAGGAAGGAATATTTCATGCGATGGAAGGATCCATAAAGACATCATTGTAAAAGTGGAGATCTTGGATGGGAAGAAGCATGCTCCATTGAAGGACCACATGGACACTTGGTAACTAATCTATTACTTTAGGAAGGCATGGTGGTGGATGCTAAAGCTATATATAGAGATGATCGGGTAAAAGGAAGGGACAAATTTTTGAGAAAAGTGTGTGCTCATTAACATCACATAAAAATTGAAAAGGTGAAGCTCTACGAGAATAGTAATGGGTGTTATGGACTCTCATTAGGAGGAAGATAAGAGAGATGGCATATATAGGTGGATGGAGTCTGTGATCATTTTTATAATATGGGAAGAATATTTATGATTTCGATGCATGATTCTTATCCGCATTGATACATTGGTCTGTTATGGCCTTAAGGAATGTAATATGATTACTGAACTAAGATCAATAATGAATATATGGTTCTATTCTAATATATAAATTGTTCATAGGTGTAAAACCTAGTGCATATTTGTTATATTATGAATCAAATATCTTATCTTTTGATGTTTGTATGGGTATCTTAATATAATGCCTCATTTTAAGCTCTCAAAATGAATGCATGACTCTTTACCTTTTGCATTTATGTTTATGTCATTCATCATTGTATTCTCACAAGACTCACATAAAGGAGGCGCTCCACATCTGCTTGTGCCTTGAGTGAGCACCCAACACCCATTGGGTGATAGACCAATGCACATGGGATTAGACTTTTTCTAATTGTATAAAAATGACTACATATTTGTTCTATTACCGAGACCTCTTTTTGAAGTTGTTGTGAGAAATGGATACATCCACATCTTGGTTCCATTGATGTGTGATGACTGAGTGCCTAACCTTGGAGAGTGTTGAAGAATGGTTTAGGAGAAAAAGGATGTTTTTTCTCAAACATTCAATGGATGACTAGAGTTTGATGCACGTAGATAGGTAGGAAAGCACCTATACCATGAGTTGTATGAAACTTTATTCTACTACTTTCCAATAGAATTATATGAATGGATTGTTATCCAAAATAAGCCCCTTGCTTATTTTTGACTAACTTTCTTTTATTCCTTCCTTCCTTGTGCCTTAGTCGATTTTTTTCACTTTTAGGGCACTCAAAATTATCTAGAAATGATTTCATCAAATAGAGGATTTTCTCACCTATCCAGAAAGGTAAAATTTTCCTTCTAACTCCTTGTATTTTACAAATTATGGCTCGACAGAGTTTTTGTGGGAAATTTTCCCTGGGAAGGTCCGTAACTAATAGGAAAGTGCCATGTGGCGGAGGAATGGCGGGTCAGTGGAGGTAAGTTGGGAAAAATCGCCAAGGAGTGGGCGGGGCACAAAAAGATTTTTTTTTCCACAGGCCCACCAAGGAGAAGGAAAAGAAATGATTTGAACCCATGGATGAATGAGGAAGTGCCATGTGGTGGCGAAGATTGGACCGGTGGGGGTAAGTTGAAAAAGTGGTTAAAAAAGGCGTAAAGGAAATTTTTTTCCTGCGGGCTGTAGAGGAAATAAAGGTGATTAAGGCCCATGCCAAATCAAAGCCTGCCACATGTCCTAATCTCGGTAGAGGTCGGGGGTGGGAGGAGAATTTGGAAATTTTTCCAAAGTGGTCAGCAACATAAAAGGAAAAATTTGGAGTGCATGCCCACAAAAAATAGGGTGATGACATGTGTCACGGAGCGGCGGGAATGAAGAAATTTTGGAATTTTTCCAAAATTCAAAAAAGTGTAAAATGGCCATTTGAACCCATAGACAAATGAGGAAGTGCCACATGGCAGTGGAGTGGCGGGGTATAGAGATTTTTGGGGAAATTTTCCCAAATTCAAAAAAGGGAATTTTTTTGGTTTTGGGCCTCAGACCTGATTTTTGCCCCAGTTTTGCCCTAAATCTTTAGAGGGGCATAAATTTTGATCTAGAGCTCGATTTTTGCATTCTTAGTGTCATTGGAAAGCTATTGAAGTCCTCTACATGATGGAATCTTAAATTTTATTTTTTGGTGGAGTTTAGTGAGAGAAAATGAAAAAACACCTTTGGCATGGGGAAAAGAGCAGAACCAACATTCAACCACCATTTTTAATGTAGTATGGCTTCCATTCTTCTCTAGCATGGTCAAAAATCTTGGGGAATGAACTTTTAAGGGTACCCATGCTATTTTGATGGATCTGGTTAGTGGTTGAATCATTCATTTCAATTTTCCTACGTTTCTCCTTCCTGAACTTAGTTTTTCATTGTTAAAAGCTAGATTTGGCTCATTTTGTAAAGGGTTGGATATTGTTTTATGTTCTACAGGCTCCCTCCTTCACCTTGACAAGTGAATTTTTGGAATATCAGACCTTTTTAGGACTACAACATGTTTTTACCTCCTTACTGTTGTAATGCACTATATTTAAAAATGGAAATGACAATGCAAGCTCTGTGAATGAATTTTCAATCCTTTCTTGTGTTGTTTGCTCTATCCTGATCCTTCATTACAATTTTAGCAATTTGTGCATGATTTTTTTGCATTTTTATAATCTGTGTCAATCTGCATAAATAGATTTTCACCACTCCTTGGTGTATCACGTTGTCGATTTAATTTTATCTTCTTTTCTTTCTATCCTTATCTCTTTGGCAGAATTAGAGTAGAATTTTGAGTTAGAACTCGAAAATTTAATGCATACATCGATCGAGAGGAGTAGAGGAACCAACTTTCAATCTGGAGAGTGTTTTTCGATTTTTGCATGTCCCACACTTGGGGAAAAGATTCCATGTTGTGCAATGACACTAAATGACCCAATCCTCACTTGTAGATCTTAAGGTCATTTAGGGGGTGCTGCTGATTTTCTCTAACAGTTTTGGCACACTTGATGGGACCTTAGAGGTCTTCGTCTTCTTTATAACAAAGTTGATGTGCATTTTTGTAAGTTTCTTGATTAAAAACAACCCCGATTTACACATCCGCGACTCCAAAGAGATAAAATAAACTTGTTTCAGCACGATCAAGTCTGAAGATTCATGAGAAGGATCTAATCAAGGTCAAGGGATAGAGAAGAGGGATTGTCTAAGTATCTATAGTTATCCCTAGGAAAAGAGAGAGAGGAAGAAGAATTTAAAGGTCTCCATCTCCACAAAATAGAACTCTATCAACTCCTCCACTTGGTAGAATTTTCACCCAATAAACAAGGGTTCTCGGGCCAATCGAATAATGGCACAACACAACCCTTATGTCAAATTCAACGGCAGCGAGACCACTTGCTCTCAATGCAAAAACCCGAGTTCCATTTACGGCATTGAAGAACATCCCATACTTTATGGGGAAAATCGGACCACTCCTGGTGATCATGTCAAATACATTGCTAATGTTTGTGCAATCCATGAGATTGTTGAGATGCAAATTGCTGTCAAATTGTTGGCATATTCATTCAAAGGGAAAGCCTTACAAGGGTTTAGGAGCCTTAGGCGAGCTCTATCCAAAATTGGAACCAGTTGTGCATAGCTCTCCATGAGCAATTTGGAGAAAAGGGAGATGATTTGTCTCTATTGGAACAACTGACAACTATTAAGAGAGCTCCTAATGAGCATCTAACATAATTCAATTTCAGATTTCAAAGGACCTAGGATAGAATCCCAGTGATAGTAAGGCCAACAGTTGAAGGTGCTTTCTTATACTATCTCAAAGCTTTAAATTTTGACATTTCTATGTTAATCCAATCCATGGGAGGTGTAAATATACCTGTAGCTTATAACATCACCATTATGGCTGAGAATTGTTTTATCCAAGCTAGTAAACTGGCACCTGGGCCTCCCATGCCCTTGTATCCAAACTTGGAAATCCCAAGCACTAGTCAAGCACCTACTTTAGCTCCTATTCACACTCCTAGAAATCAGAGTTCAAATGAAACTTCTACTTCATCCTCTAATGCCTCAAATGAAGTTCAAGATGTCATGAAACAATTACAAAATTTAGGCAATGAGCTGGTTACACTTAAGAGGTAGCAAGACCAAAGTTTTAGACCTTCTTATCAGTCTCAAAATCAGCCTAATAGGCAGCCATATTAGCCTAATAGGCCACCTAATCTAGCTGCAAATCAAAATCAAGTAAGGCCTCCTGCCAATAGAACATTTCTACCTTATAACCCCAATATTGCATCTACCTCTTAAGCCTTAGTGCCAGTGTAAAATAATATAGCTCAAGAGTATGATTGGTGTTTCCCATGTAATGAACCTCACAACCAGTCTATGTGCTTCAATGGTGCTTTGAACCAAGATTTGATGGTGACAAAAATTGGCATAGAGAGTGAGGTGAGTCAAGAAACAAACCAACAACAAGGAACATCTCAGCAAAATACAACTCCAAATGAGACTACACTTGTGAACTAGCAGGTTGAAGATTTTTGTGGTATGAATCAAACAATTTCTCAGAATGTAGTAGCTAACACATGGTCAAAGAAGAGGAATATTGGTGAAGGGAAGTCATTAGCTCTAGGTGATCCACAACCTTCCATCACTCCACAAAGTGTTGGTAAGCAAAATGTAGTTCCAAATGTGCAAGGACAGCCCAAGCCACCTTCTAGACCAGCTCAAATGCCAGTTGTTGTAGCCCATGTACAAGAAAAGAATGTGCAGGCTAAGGGGTAGAAAAGAGATGTTTCATCCCCATTTAACATCATTGAATAAATGAATAAGACAAATGTGAATATATCTATGTGGGAATCACTATCCATCCTAGGCCAAAGGGATCTACTACAAGCTGCCATGAAGAATTGGTTAACTTCAAATCGGAAAAATCATATGCAAGAGAAGGTACTCATAAATGCTTTGCTCGGCTGAGGGGAAGCATGGAGGATAGAAAGGTAAAGTTTTGAAGCCCCCTCCATTCTATGTTTCATTGATCATTAGGGATAAACTAGTACACAATTGTATGATTGATTCTGGGGCAAGTAGTTTTGTGATGAAAAAGCAAATAGCTAATCAGCTTGGGCCTCTAATATGAAATCATATCTAAAGGGGTGGTGCAAGCTGGATGGGATAGTAGTCACAAAAGTAGGGAAATTAAAGATTTGAGCCTCACTTTGCATGCATGCCCCAATGTCAGTATTTTGTAAGATGTGTCAGTGATAGATTTACCACCACTTTTTCCCTTATGTTTGTCAAGGGATTTCACAACTAAAATTGGAGGCTATTTATTTGCTGATTGGTCACACATGTTGTTTTGGACCAGATATGGAACTAAGGCCACAATCAGGTCTAAACCTATTGCAAACTTTCACATTGAGCCTCATACTCCAAGCCCAATCAATGCCAATTGTTCAACATTTGATTAAGAGGATTATCCAAGCATAGATGAAGCTGCCACAAAAGTTGGAAGCATCCCAAATTTGACTCTTGATGAATGGGCAAGAAAGATACATGCTTTTGATCCCTACAAGGAAATAGAGGAATTTGAACTAGGATTTTATTACATGCATGAAGAAAATCAGCCTATTCCTAGCATCACCAAGCCAGACCATAAAGATGACAATGAGGTATGATAGTTATTCTTTGATGGATCAAGAAGTAGACAAGGTGTAGGGGGCTATGCTTCTTTCACCTCAAGGCATTAAGTATTATTCAGATTTTAGATTTTAGTTTGCATGTTATAACAACACTATTGAATATGAAGCTTTGATACAGATTGCATTGGTTAAGAAAGAGAGGTATCAAAAAATTACAAGTCTTTGGTGACAGTGAGCTGATTGTTAATCAAGTTAAAGGACAACATGCTGCCAAAAATGACCTGCTCAAGAGTTATAAGAATAGGGTGTGGGACCTCATTGAGGATTTTGAAGGCTTTGGCATCAACTCCATCCCTAGGAAAGAAAACCAAGATGTTGATAGACTTACAGCAGTTGGAGCAGCCTTTGATGTTGTGGAAAGTATCAAGGAAGATAAAGTGCAGCCAAACATTCATGTGATTATAAGGCCATCAGTGCCAGATAATAATGTAAGTTGGAAAGTGTTTGAAAGTGACCAAAAATCATCAATTTCTTATAAGAAGAAGCAAAGTTCTCAGCCAAAAATTAGGAAAAGTTAGAACAACAATATGGTGATCAGGTGGTACAGCTGAGAACCAACAAACTACCAAAAGGACTTGTCACTTTGGAGTCCATCTTTAATCCTAATGATCAATTTAGGAAGGAGAAAGAAAACATCCAATTCAAGGGAGAGGATTCAGTGCCCATCTCAGTGGGAGAAGGAAAATCACTTCAAATTGGTAAAGTGGCAACCAAGCAAGAAAGGTATGAGGTCATTCAACTTTCCCAAGAGTTATCGGATATGTTTTCTTAGAGCTATGAAGAATTGAGAGGTTTTAATCCCAAGTTAGCTCAACACACAATTGAATTAGATCCAAGTGCTAAACCCATTAGGCAAAAACAAAGACCGGTCAATCCACACATGGATCCTCTCATGAAGAAAGAATTAAATAAGTTAATAGAGGCAAGTATCATATTTCCCATCAAGCATTCAAGCTAGGTTGCAAACTTGGTTCCATTTAGAAAGAAGAGTGGAGAAATCATATTGTGTGTAGACTTTAGAGATTTGAATAAAGCATCCCTCAAGGATCATTACCCATTTCCTTCTATGGAGTAGATTTTGCAAGTTATTGCTAGCTCTGAGAGGTTTTCATTGCTAAATGGTTATTCAGGGTATAATTATATCATGGAAAAGGAGGATGATCAGTTCAAAACATCCTTCACAACCAAATGGGGAACCTATGCATATAGGAAAATGCCATTTGGGTTGTCAAATGCCATAGCTACCTTCCAAAGGGAAATGGGTATGGAATTTAAGGGATTGATCAAAAAAATAGTGCTGATATTATAGATGATATTACTTGTATTTTCTAAAATTGCAGCGAGATCATCTCTTTCATTTGAGACAAGTGTTCTAAAGGTGTAGAAGATTTGGGGTATCCTTGAATCCCAAAAATGTATTTTCCTAGCTCATGAAGGAAATCTCCTAAGCCAAATTGTTTCCAAAGAAGGATTAGCAATTGATCTTGAGAGGGTTGAAGAAATAAAAGCACTACCATTACCAAGTCACAAGAAGGCCCTTCAAATTTTCTGGGAAGAATCAATTTTGTTCAAAGGTTTGTTCCAGACTTTGTGGCCCTTGTCAAGCCAATAACTATGATGTTGAATAAAAGTATGGCTTTTAAATGTATGGCTGAAGGTAAGGCAAGTTTTGAATAAATCGAAGAGGCTATCTCACAAGCTTTGAATCACATTAACCTATATTTATTTAAGGATTTTATCCTTTATGCATTTGGTGATGATGACACAATTTCTACAATTTCTCATGTGGGAGTTAAGGACTTCCTCCTCAACAAAAACCTAAATGAAAAATGTGCAGGGTGGATTACTCATGTCATGGAGTATGACATTGAGATCAAATTCACCAAGCTGGTCTAAGGAAAGGGATTGTGTGAGCATCTGGTCTTGAGCAAATCAATGGAAGCAAGAAATGGGAAGGATGTTGTTTTGGCATTGCAAGACAACCAAGAACAAAGAGGTGTTCAAGAAGAGAATGGTGGTATGGTCACTCCTTGCTAGACCTAAGACATAATGCAATTCTTAAAAACATGCATATGCCCTCCAGAGATGAACAAAACCAAGAGAAGACACTTCAGATTGTAGGCTATTCCATATGCACTTGTTGATGGTGTCTTGTTCAAAAGGATATAAATGGAGTGTTGCTTTGAGATGCATTGGGACAAATCAAATTAAGAGAATGTTAGAAGAGTTCCATGGTGGATCAGCTGGGGGTCATTTTGCTCCAAGAGTGATAGCCCTCAAGATTATGAAGGATGGCTATTATTAGCCCAAGGTGTTTAGTGATTGTTATGTGTGGATCAAGAGGTGCAAAAATTGTGCATTCTTCACAGGCAAGGAAGATTAGCAGCCCTTCTATTACACCCAATTTCAATTGACCAGCCATTCATGCAATGAGGTTTGGACTTCATTGGATTCATTAACCCAAACTCAAGCCAAGGACACAAGTGGAGTCTAATAGCAATAGACTACTTCACCAAATGGACTGAGGAAGTGACACTCAAAGAGGCAAATGAATCTAGCATTCTAGACTTCTATGAGGGGATAGTAACCAGATTTGGTATACTTACCACTATGATATCAGATAATGCATTGGTTTTCATAAGATCAAAGGTAACTAAATGGGCTGTTAAGGATGGGATCTATCTGAGCACTTCATCAAATTATTACCCTCAAGGTAATGGCCAAGATGAGTCTACCAACAAGAACCTATTAAAGATCATCAAGAGGAATCTTGATGAAAATCAGAGGACTTGGCATACTAAACTTGAATCAGCCTTATGGGCTGATAGGATAACTCCCAAGAGATCCACCGGTAACTCTCCATTCAGACTTGTTTATGGAAGAGAGGCAGTCTTGCTTATGTCACTTGAGTTACCAACGTTGGAACTCATGAAGTAATTAGAATTGTTGGAGTTTGAACCCATGAAGGTTAGATATGAAAAATTAATGGAACTCCAAGAAATTAGAGAGCATGCAGCCCAAACAATGGAGAAGGACCAAGCCTTGATCAAGAGAACCTTTGATAGGAAAGCTAAGGCTAGAACCTTCCAAGTTGGAGATTTAGTGTTGAAATGGGATGCAGACCGAGCAAAGCTAGGAAGGCATTCAAAGTTTGATGCCATTTGGAGTGGCCCCTACATGGTCACAAAATGTAAGAACAACAATGCCTTCCAATTGTCTACATTGGATGGTGAAGAACTACAGATTCTAGTTAATGGAATCCATCTAAAGCATTGCTACTAGAAGGGAAACTCCTCACCTTGTACATATTAGCTTATATTTTCATTCCTCCAAGTGCTTGTGCACATTGTTTTTTTGTAGCTTAGTTTTACATTTCCCTAAGTGCTTTGGCACAAGATTTGTTATCCCAAGGATGCATCTTTACAGGCCATGTTCCAGATCAAGTGATGTTCTACTCTCATAATCTTCTTTCTAGAAATTTTCTAATGAGTTGAGAGTACCAAGCAGTTAAGTTGATGAATCCATGCCCAATGGATGCTTCAAAGGCCACTGATCATTCATCCAGTAGGCGGATGACCCCCCTAAGTCACCAAAATTGTTATCCAAAATAAGCCCCTTGCTTATTTTTGACTAAATTTCTTTCATTCCTTCCTTCCTTGTGCCTCAGTCAAATTTTTTCACTTTTCAGGAACTCAAAATTATCTAGAAATGGTTTCATCAGATAGAGGATTTTCTCACCTTTCCAGAAAGGTAAAATTTTCCTTCTAACTCCTTGTATTTTACAAATTATGGCTTGACAGATTTTTTGAGGGAAAATTTCCCTAGGAAGTTACAAACCAATTGGAAAGTGTCACATGGCGACAGAATGGCGGGTCAGCGGAGGTAAGTTGGAAAAAATCACCAAGGAGTGGGTAGGGTGCAAAGGAAATTTTTTTCCCATGGGCCCGCCAAGGAGAAGGAAAAGAAATGATTTGAACCCGTAAATGAATGAGGAAGCACCACGTGGCGGTGGAGATCGGACCGATGGGGGTAAGTTGAAAAAGTGGTAAAAAAGGAAAAAAATTTCCTGCGGGCCGCAGAGGAAAGAAAGTTGATTAAGGCCCGTGCCAAATCAAAGTGTGCCACATGTCCTATTTTTAGCGAAGGTTGAGGGTGCAGGGGAGAATTTGGAAATTTTTCCAAAGTGGTCAATGACATAAAATTAAAAATTTGGGCGCGTGCCCGCAGCAAATAGGGTGATGACACATGTTGCAGAGCGGCGGGGCCTGGAGAAATTTTGGATTTTTTCCAAAATTCAAAAAGCGTAAAATGGCCATTTGAAGCTATGGACGAATGAGGAAGCACCATGTGGTAATGGAGCAGTAGGGCTCGAGAGATTTTAGGGAACTTTTCCAAAATGCAAAAAAAGGGAAAAAATTTTGGTTTTACGCTTGCACCGACTGATTTTTGCCCCAGTTTTGCCCTAAATCTTTAGAGGGGCATAACATTTGATCCAAAGATCAGTTTTTTTTGTTCTTAGTGTCATTGGAAAGCTATTGAAGTCCTCTACACAATGAAATCTTCAATTTTGTTTTTTGGTGGAGTTTAATGAGAGAAAAATAAAAAATGCCTTTGGCATGGGGAAAAGAGTATAACCGACATTCAACCACCATTTTTAATGCAGTATGGCTTCCATTCTTCTCCAGCATGGTCGAAAATATTAGGGAATGAAATTTTAAGGGTACCCATGCTATTTTGATGGATCTAGTCAATGGTTGAATCATTCATTTCAATTTTCCCACGTTTCTCCTTCCTGAAATTAGTTTTTCATTGTTAAAAGCTAGATTTGGCTCATTTTGTAAAGGGTTGGACATTTTTATGTTCTGCAAGCTCCCTCCTTCACCCTAACAAGTGAATTTGTGGAATATCATACCTTTTTAGGACTACAACACGTTTTCTACCTCCTTGTTGTTGTAATGCACTTGTATTTAAAAATGGAAATGACAATGCAAGCTTTGTGAATGAATTTTCAATCCTTTCTTGTGTTGTTTGCTCTATCCTGATCCTTCATTACAATTTTAGAAATTTGTGCATGATTTTTGTTGCATTTTTATAATCTATGTCAATTTGTAGAAATATATGTTCACCACTCCTTTGGTGTATCACCTTGTCAATTTAGTTTTATCTTCTTTTCTTTCTATCCTTGTCTCCTTGGGAATTAGAGTAGAATTTTGAGTTAAACCTCTGCAAATTTCATGCATACATCTGATCGTGAGGATTATAGGAAACAACCTTTAATTTGGAGAGTTGTTTTCCATTTTTCAAGTCCCACACTTGGCTATGAAGATCTTGATCACTACCCTAAGTTTAGAGGAATTTCCTATGGCCGACTAAGCTTCTCTCGAGTGCTAGGTGAGGAAGCTAGGGTGGAGAAAGCCGGAAGACATTATAGTTGAAAAGGAGAGGAAAGAGAGAAAACTCAAGTATAGTGAATCTCATGAAAGAGATGGATAGACAAAGAAATGTTATAGGTGTGATGGATCTATAGAGACAGACGTTGCGGGGAAGGAGTTGAGGTTCATGTAGAGGACATGGAAGTTGAGCAACTATGATACCCCCATATTAACAGAGGCACAAGAGAGAAGCCCTTAAACTTCTAATGAGAGTTCATCATGTGGAGAAAGGAGAACCATTAGTGTGCATCTAAACCCACATGGTGACCAACCCTTGGCGCTTGGTTTTCCAGATCAAGGGAAAAGTATTGTTAATCCGATTAGTATTGGTGGAAGTAATTGATCTACACCTAGAAGATATAATTTCTCATTTATGACATCTATGGCCACAAAAACCATTTCGTGTTTGGAGGAATTTTTGGACAAGGTGTAAATACAAAAACTTTGGATATAGCATGCGGGAGTGGCGGGGCACACAATTGGTAGCAGGAAAATATCACAAACCATCAACATGCGCCTTCGGTGGGATATTGGGGACACTAGGCGTAACCACTTCGTGCCACTTACCAACTATAGGAGGTGGATCTTGTGGTGTATGGACCAAAGGAACTAGTGGGTTAGGAGGGACAAGACTTGGTAGATCTAGTGGTGGAGGAAACACGAGAGGAAACCAAGGTTCTGGGTCAAGTGGACAAGGGGCTCGAGATACCCACATAAGTATTTTTTAGATGAATTTTCACCTCTTGAACTATAGAGCTATTAAGAATGCTGCAGAGCATGTGTAAAATTGTGAATTTCTATGGCACATAAAGGGGATCACTACCCTAGAGAAAAAGGAAAGTCATTTTGAAACAATGTTGTAGGGGCACATGTATTACTAGTACCACAAATGTGACCCCCATCAAAAAATATTAGATTACACTTTGCATTAAACAACACCTTCCTAGAAGAATTCCATATCCCTAAGTTTGAGAAAAAAGCATCAGTGCCAAAGGATATCCAACAAGGAATGGGAGAGAGTGTGTGAGAGTATGATGCTCGGTTCAAAAATATATTATCAAAACTATCCTATGACATACACGCTTCTCGATGATAAATGGTTTGTTGGGGGATTGATAACATCATCTAGAAGGGCATAGTCACATAAGACTTTTATAGACCCACGTGAGGCCTTTGAAGCTGCCCTATGTGCTGATGCTATTAGGAGCATTGATATTGGTGTTATCCCTTTTCTGCAAGCTCAAATTGTTGTAATGGCTGCAGTTGGAGAAGATGTCTACAAATTGAGCACATGAGGTTCACAATGGTCTCTAGTGTAAAAACTATGAAGTGGAGGGGCATACAAAGGATATTTTCCCTCGAAAGATAGTACATTCCATGGTGGTAGACTCATGTGATATTTTCCATAGGGATCATGATGTAAATAGATGTCCTCTACTACAATGCGTAATCCACAAGAATGTTTCTTGTTATTACAAGATATGTACCTCTACAACCCATGATACCAAGGATTACAGGCTGATTGACCATATTCATGATGCTATTGATCTTGGTGTGTGCCATAATATCCTTGCAAGTAGTTCCAAGGATGATGATTGCCACTATGAAGGGCATGTAGAAGGGGGAGTGCATAGAAGAGGATTTTACGGAGGATTTCTTGGTCATAGTAATCTGCGGAGGAAGAATAAGTGAGTTCCCACATGGAACCTGTTATAATTGCGGATTGATGGAACATTATAAATGTGAATAACCCGACTTGTTGAAATGTTTGTGGTTTGGAAAAAAACATAAGTATGAGGAGTGTCCTAAGCTATTTAAACACATGAGCCAACAACACCAAAAGGATAAAGGTGTTGGGATGGTAAGTATAAAGAAGGCCGACCCACAGTGGATGGCAAGAGTGACATGCGAGTCAAGATTATAACCTATGCTGGTGACAATGCGAGTGAAGGCATCACGTGCAAGGAGATACCAAAATAGAAACTAGTTGTTAGGGAAGAAGTGGTACATGGGAAGTATCCAGACCCTACTCATAAGAAATAGGTATATCAAGAGACTATGGATGTGATTCGGAGATTACAAAGAGAGATCTAGTGTCTAAAGGAGTATTCAAGGTCAGTTAGAGCAAAGGAGGAATGTTGAGGCTCTGCAAAAGGATCTGGATGAGGTCAGGGCAGTGTGAAAAATGTTAAGGCAGGAGAATATCATTCCCTTGCTAGGATAATGGTTACAAGAGAAGGTACCATGTGCCGAAAGGGAGCGTGAAAGGAATATTTTTCATGCCAACCTTCCTCCTCATAGCCTTGACTATGATAAAGAGATCACATTGAATGCAGTTGTTGATGGATGGCCTCTAAGAAATATCGTCATAGACATAAGGGAAAAGGTTAATGTTCTCACTTTGGATGCATATGTTTCACCATTTTCTTAAAGGATTTAGATGAAACAGATAAAGGTATTGGCCAAGGAGGAATACCTATCATGATGGTCGGTTTAAAGGTTGTTGCGCGTGTTACAATTATTGATCCAATGTTGATTGTGAGATCTTTCTTTTGGCTAGGAGGAAGTACCTGAAATATAAAACAAGACCACAAAAAAAGAGTTAAATAACATATGACAATAGACTTCCTAGCATATGCTAGATCCAGGAAGTATGATACTTCCTAAAAGGCCGTCAATCCACTATTTATAAATCAATATAAAACAACTTAAAAATGTAAATAAAAGAGTATAGTGCTAGCATTATGATTTGGGTACCTCAGATTACTATCAAAATTGATTTGATTAAATAATAAAATGCTATGCAGGTAAAGGTTTGGATTGGGTTGCGGGTAGTGCAGGTGGTCTGCAGGTCACAGACAAAGTCTTGGTAAGGTTGGGTGATATTTTGGGTTGTTTTGGGTGCGATGCTTAGGTTTTTGGTCTGGAACAATATTATTAGATTCGAGAGATAGAAACCGGTTAGGGTGAATGATGTTGGTTTAGGTATGACCAATATCGGTAATTGTGAAAAGTTGAAGGGGGTCGGGTGGAGGATGTTTGTGCTCTCTTCTATCTTGGAATAGTGAGTTGGAAAGGTCTTTGTGGGGGATTATGAGGTGACAGTCCAAAACAGTGTGGTAATATTCTAAATGAGGTTTGGGGTAGGGTAAGGGTTGATTTTTAGGTTAAGTTGATAGTCATGGTGACCAATATCGTATAGGATGAATTGACCATGGTTAGGGTTAACCAGTGTCGGTGACTATGAGGAACTGGAAGATGTTGTTAGTTTTGGGTCCTCTTTGTGATTGCACAAATATTTTGGAGGATGTTTGTAAGGTCTACGGGAGGGAGGCGGTTTTAGGTGGGGTGTGATGGGGTGGTTGATAGAGAGAAAGTTGAGGGATAGATCTAAGTAAGAATAGTGAATAGATGAAGGAAAATAAAGAATACAACTACCAGTAATAGAGGAGAAACCAACTTACTTGGAGTTCAGATGTGTTCTAAATTCCTGTAGTGGTGGAGAGGTGGTTGGAGATGCTAGTGATAGTTGATCTATGGAATGGTGCTTAGTACTACAGACATGCTTCCCGAGATGTTGTGAATGTAAATCTCTTCCGATCGGTCTTGGTGTTGGCTATGGCTATCTGGACGTACAAAAGGGCTCTAATTATTTCTTACATGTAGATTTCCTTCATTCCAAAAACTAGATAATGTGCCCAACCTCAAACAAGGTTATCATTATCCAAAATGTGCCCCATGCTCATTTTGTGGTTAACTCCTTTCATTCTTCCCTATCTTGTGCCTCAGTCATAAATTTTTGCTTTTAGGGACTCAAAATTTCTAGAAATGGCACCATTGGATAGATCTCTTTCTCGGCTTTCCGAGAAAGGTAAAGTTTTCATCCTAACTCCATGTATTTTTGAAGTTATGGCTCGACGAGTTTTTGTGGGAAAATTTTCCCCTGAAAGGCTCACAATCAATGAGATGCCGCCACTTGTCCAAGGAAGTGGCGGGGGTCAGAAGAAAACTTAATTTTTTACCAAGTGTTTGGTGAAATTTCAAAAGGGAAGATTTTCCCCCGCAGGCCCGCCGACGAATAGAACGGCGCCACATGTCCATGGGGAAAAAATTGAAAAAATGACTAAGTGTTGGCGCAGGGAAAATTTTAATGAAGAAGGCCCGCGCCCAATTATATTGTGCCACGTGTTACGAGCTGGAAAAGTGGGGTGCGGAGGGGAAGTAAAAATTTTGGTGAAGTGTTTTGGCAATTTCCAAAAGGAAGTTTTGGCCCGCTGCCCCCACCAACCAATAATGTGATGCCACGTGTCCCGAAGGTCGGAGCTGCGGAACGCGGGAGGAGATTGGGATTTTTTCCCAAAAGTTTGCGCACAAAGAAAAAATGTTTACGGAGGTCCCGTGGCTAATCAAATGATGCCACATGTCTCGGTCCGGTAGGAGGCGGAGAGGAATTGAGAAAAATTTCCCAAGCAAAAAGGGAAGTAAATTTCAAAGGAAAAAAACCCCCCCAAAAAACGGACCAATCACATCTTGCCACGTGTCAGTCGTGGTGGAAAAAAATCAAGACAAGTCCACATAGAAAATTTGAAAGGAAAGTCCTGGCGAATCATGTTTCGACACATGTTCGGGTCAAAATATGGATCAAACACCGATGGAAAATTTAAAAGAACAGGCCGTGTCTAATCGGGAGATGCCACGTGGCCTCAACTCATCGGCCAATGGGAATTAAAATTTTCCAAAGGGAAAAATAAAAGAAAATGAAGCGGATAGGCCCATGCCCAATCGAAAATGCCACGTGTCCCGAAATGGTGGAGTGTGGGGATTTTTTGGGAAATTTTTCCAAATGCAAAAAAGGTGAAAAAATTCAAATTTTCACCTGCCAATCTGATTTGGCCCTGTTTTGCCCTAAAACTTCAAACGGCCATATCTTTCGATCCAGAGCTCGGTTTTTCATGTTATTTATATCAATGGAAAGATGGTGAAATTATCTACAATATACTATGGTCATTTTTATATTTTTATGGAGTTTGGAGAGATAAAATTGAAAAACACCTCTAGCATGTGGCCATGGATAGAAATGACGTTTCAACCACCATTTTTAATGAAGAATGGCTCACATTCTCTCCCAGCATGGATAAAAATGTCAGGGGATGGGCCTGTAAGGATTCCCATGCTGTTTTGATTGCATTTTGGTCAATGGTTGTATCTCCTCCATGTTTTCCCATGTTTCTCTCTCCTGGGGTCATGGCTTGCACTGTAAAATCTATAATGGGTTCATTTTTGCAAGGGAGATACTTTTTTAGCTCTGCAAATTTCCCTTTTCTTCTTCTTGGACAAAATTTGTGGAAATATTTACCTTTCCATGTAATACTGAACCCCTTTTTCCTCTTGATCACTGTAATGTATTGTATTTGATCCGAAATGTTATTATATGTTCTGTGATTAAATCTCTCAATCCTTTCATATATCTATCATTGTTTTCCGATCTTTCATTACATTTTGAGAAATTTGTGCATGCTTTGTGCTATGTTATCTTGTGGATTTTGTATGTATTATAGTATCAGTGTCTTCTCCTTTGGTGTATCACCTTATTAGCACTAGTTTCAATTGTTTACTTTCTCCATCTCTCGTCCACTTTGGAATTTAGAGTAGGATTTTGAGTTTGAAACCTCTGTAAAATTGCAAATAATACATATGGTCGAGAGAATTTGAGGAACCATCCTCTAATCTGGAGATTCCTTTCCCATTTTACAAGTCCCACACTTGGGGAAAGGATTCAATGTTGTGCAATCATACTTGGATGTCGAAGATGTCAAACTAAAAGTCTAATCAACATCCGAGGGTGCTGCTGATTTGCAACAACAATTATGGCATGCCCAGTGGGACCTTAGAGGTCTTCATCTTCATTATTGCAACAAAATTGATGTGCATTTTTGGAAGTTTCTTGCTTAAAACAACCCTAAATTACACATCCTGCAACTCCAAGGAAGAAGAATCACCTGGTTTTAGCAGTGCAGGCCTGAAAACTCATGAGAAGAATCACCACAAGGTCAAGGTTTGGAGAAGAAGAAGAGTTGTTTGAGTATCTATAGTTATCTCCAAGAAGAAGGCAAAGAGGGAGGAGGATTCAAAGGTCTCCATCTCCACCAAACAGAACTCTCTCAACTCCTCCACCTGGTAGGCCTTTCATTCAATCAACAAGGGTTCTAAGGCCAATCAGAATGGCACAAAACAAACCCTATGTCAATTTCACTGGCAGCAGCCCACTTGCTCTCAATGCACAAAATCCAATCCCAGTTGCAACATTGAAGAACATTCCATACTTTACTGGAGAGAATCAGACTACTCCTGGTGATCATGTTAAGGATATTGCTAACATTTGTGCAATCCATGAGATCAATGAGATGCAAGTTTTGTCAAACTGCTGGCATCTTCATTCAAAGGGAAAGCTTTGCAATGGTTTAGGAGTCTTGCCTCAGGTTCTATCCAAAATTAGAACTAGCTATGTATAGCCCTCCATGTGCAGTTTGGAGAAAAGGGAGACAACTTGTCCCTTTTGGAGCAGTTGACAACCATCAAGAGAGATCCCAATGAGCAGCTAGCTGATTTTAATTTTAGATTTCAAAGGACTTGGGAGAGAATTCCAGTGGCAGTCAAGCCAACAGTAGAAGGTGCTTTCCTTTATTAGCTTAAAGCTTTAAATTTTGATATTTCTATGTTAATTCAATCCATGGGAGGCACAACTATTCCTATTGCTTATAACATTTCTCTTAGAGCTGAAAATTGTTTGATTCAAGCTAGAAAGCTAGCTCCTAGGCCTCCAATGCCACTATTTCCAAGTCTAGAGAGCCCAAACCACTAATTAAATGCCTAATTTAGCTCATATTCCCACTCCTAGAAATCATAATTCAAGTGAAGCCTATACTTCGTCTTCTAGTACCTCAAATGAACTTCAAGAAGTCATGAAGCAATTGCAAAATTTAGGCAATGAGCTGGTTACACTCAAGAGGCAGCAAGCAAAAGGTTTTGGACCTCCATTCCAGCCTCAAGCTTAGCCTAACAGCAGCCATACCAACCTCAAAGACCACCCAATCCAGCTACAAATCCAAATCAAGAAAGGCCTCCTACCAACAGACCATTTCAGCCCTATAATCCCAATGCTACATTTGCCTCTAAAGCATTAGTGCCAAGACAAAGCAATATAGCTCAAGAGTATGATTGGTGTTTCCCATGCAATGAACCTCACAACCAATCTGTGTGTTTCAACGGTGCCTTAAATCAAGCATTAATGGTGACAACTACTAGCGTGGAAGGTGAAGGTAGCCAAGAAGTAACCAACAATAAGAAACATTCCAACGATGAATGGCTCCAAATGATGCCACATTTGTGAACCGCGCGTGAGAATATTTTTGGCATGAATCAAAAAATTCCCTAAAGTGTTGCAGCCAACACAAGGTCAAAAAGGAGAAATTTGGGTGAAGAACAGCCATTAGCCCCAAGCAATCCGCAATCTTCTATCACTCCACAAATTTTTGGCAAGCAAAGTGTAGTCCCAAGCATGCAAGGACTGCCTAAGATAGCTCCTAGGCCAACTCAAATGCCAGTTGCTTGCTGCCCATGTGCAAGGAATGAATGTGCATGCCAAGGGACAATAGAGAGATGCTTTATCTCCATTCAACATCATTGATTAGATGAAGAAGACAAATGTAAACATATCAATGTGGGAATCACTATCTATCCCAGGCCAAAGAGATTTGCTACAAGCTTCCATGAAGGACTGGTCAACTTCAAATCAGCAAGTCCAAATGCAAGAGAAGGTGCTCAAAAATGCTACCTAGCTTGAGAGGAATCATAGAGGACAGAAAGGTAAAGTGTTGAATCCCCTCCATTCTATGTTTCATTGATCATTGGAAATCAATTAGTACACAATTTCATGATTGATTCTCGGGCAAGCGCTCAATGATGCCCAAGAAAATAGTTGATCGATTGGGAATTCAATATGAAGTTATATCCAAAGGGGTAGTGCAATTGGATGGGACAGCAGTAACAACATTTGGAGTGATAAAAACTTAAGTCTTACTTTGCATGCATGTCCCAACGTTGTTGTTTTACAAGATGTCTCGGTAATAGACCTTTCACCACTCTTTTCCCTATGTTTGTCAAGGGATTTCATAGCCAAGATTGGAGGTTACTTATCTACTGATTGGTCACACATGTTGTTTAGGACAAGATATGGAACTAAATCCACAATCGATCTCGAGCCTATTACAAACTTTCACATTGATCCTTACACTCTAAGCCAAATCAATACCAATTGTTCAGCGTTTGATCAAGAGGATTATCCAAGCACTGATGAAGCTGACACCAAGGTTGGAAGTATCCTAGATCTAACTCTTGATGAATGGGAAAACAAGGTACATGCTTTTGATCCTTATCAAGAAATAGAAGAATCGAGTTAGGAGTCTATTGTATGCATGAAGAGAATCACCTATTCCTAGCATCACCAAGCTAGACCACAAGGATGACAATGAGGTATGGCATTTTTTTTTGATGGATCAAGGAGTAGACAAGGTGCGGAGGAGGAGCTATGCTAGTTTCCCTCAAGGAGTTAAGTACTATTTAGCTTTTATATTTCAGTTTGCATGCTCTAATAACACTGCTGAATACGAAGCCTTGATATAAGGATTGCATTAGTTAACCAAGAGAGGGATAAAGAACTCGCAAATCTTTGGTGACAGTGAGTTGATTTTCAACCAAGTTAAGGGGTAGCATGTCTTTGTCGAGAATGATCTACTCAAGTGCTACAAGAACAGGGTGTGGACCTCATCAAAGATTTTGAGGGTTTTGGCATAAAATCCATTCCTAGAAAAGGGAACCAAGTTCTTTGACGAGCTTGCAGCGATAGGGGAAGCCTTTGACGTTGTTGAAATCATTCAAAAGATAAGCTATAGCCAAACATCCATGTGATTGTGAGGCCTTCAATGCTAGACAACAATGTAAGTTGGCAAGTGTTTGAAAATGATCATAAATCATTCATTTCTTGTAAGAAGAGGATGAGTTCTCGCTTAAAAATCGGAAAAGTTGGAGAAGCAAGATGGTGACCAAGTGGTACAGTGAGAACCAACAAACTACCAAAGGGAATTATTACTTTGGAGTCCATTTTCAATCCTAATGATCAGTTTAGGAAGGAAAAAGCAAACATCCAAGTCAAGGGAGAAGATTCATTGTCCATCTCAAAGTGGAAGAAGGCAAATCACTCCAAATTGGTAAGATGACAACTAAAATAGAAAGGTATGAGTTCATACAACTTTGTTAAGAATTTCCTGATGTGTTTGCTTGGAGCTATGAAGATTTGAAAGGTTTCAATCCTAAATTAGCTCAACACACCATTGAATTGGATCCAAGTACTAAGCCCATTAGGAAAAAACAAAGGCCAGTCAATCCACACATGGAGCCTCTCATGAGAAAAGAATTGAACAAGTTGATAGAATCAAAAATCATATTCCCTATCAAGCATTCTATTTGTGTGGCCAACTTGGTTACTGATTAGAAAGAAGAGTGGGGAAATCAGATTGTGTGTTGACTTCAGAGATTTGAATAGAGCATCTCTCAAGGATCATTACCCACTTCCTTCCATGGAGCAGATTTTACAAGTTGTTCTTGGCTCCGAGAGGTTTTCATTACTTGATGGCTATTCATGGTATAATCAGATTATGGTGAAGGAAGAAGATCAGTTCAAGACATCCTTTATAACCAAATGGGGAGCTTATGCATACGAGAAAATGCCATTTGGGCTGTCCAATGTTGGAGCTACTTTCCAAAGAGAAATGGACATGGCATTCAAGGATTTGATTAACAACATAGTGCTGGTATATCTTGATGATATCATTGTTTTTCAAAAATGCAGCGATCATTTCTTCCATTTGAGACAAGTGTTCCAAAGGTGCGAAGATTTGGAGTATCCTTGAATCCTAAAAAGTGTGTTTTTCTAGCCCATGAAGGAAAACTCCTTGGCCACATTGTCTCCAAAGAAGGATTAACAATCAATCTAGAAAGATTTGAAGCAATAAGAGCACTACCATTTCCAAGCCAAAAGAAGGCCCTCCAAAGTTTCTTGGGGAGAATTAATTTTGTTTAGAGGTTTGTCCAAAATTTTGCAGCCCTATTCAAGCCTATCACCAAGATGTTAAAGAAAAGCATGGCTTTCAAATGGACAACAGAGGGTAAGGAAATTTTTGAAGCACTTATGACATCCGTTGAAGTTGCTCCCCTTGGTGAACTTTTAGGGATATCCATCACGTAGGCATCATCATCAATTTTATCATCAACTTTGGCTTCACCATCTTGCTGGTCCACTTCACATGGAGGATGGGGTAGAAAACACCTATCACACCAATCAATATCAACAACTTCCTCAACAACAATAACCCTAGCAGTTAGGGGATCAGGTAACACTCTTCATTCATGTGCTTGAGGATGTCTATTTGTATACCCCATGGGTCCTTTCCCTCTATCATCAGATCTCTGATCACCCCTAGGATGATAGGAAAATCTGTCATGGTTTTGTGCTTTTTGCTGACCTTGTGAAGTCTTCCTAATTCCCTTATCTACTTAGGCTAACTTGTATGGTATTTCTTTAATAGACCACTGCCAAAGTTTTCACAACCTCCTCCAAATCAGCACCCTTTCTAGCCTCGAGGTTTTTAGGGTTTATCAACATTACACAATCCCTCTTGAGAGGTTTCATTGTTTCAAATCAGCAAGCACCCACGGATGTTGATCGATTTCAAGTTTGATCATCATATGCATCTTGTGTGATTACACAACATTGAATCCTCTTCCCAAGTGTGGGACTTACAAAATGGAAGAGGAATCTCTAGATTAGAGGCTAGTTCCTCAACTCCTCTGATCAGATTTATCACTTGCACAATTGCAGAGGTTTGTAATCCTAAATCTACTCTAGATTCCAAGGAGACAAAGATAGAGAGAGTAAAAGAAACTAAAACTAATGCTAAGGTGATGCACTAAAGGATTTGTAGACACCTGACTACATGAAATACACAATCCACAAGGAAACACAACACAAAACATGCACAAAATGCTCAAAATGTAATGAAAGATCAAGAAATCAATGATAGATATATGAAAGGATTGAGGAATTTAATCACAGAACATATATCAACATTCAGATCCAATACAGTGCATTACAGTGATCCAAAGGCAAGAAAAAGTGTTGTATTACATGGAAAGGTAAAAATTTCTTCACAAATTCTGCCAAAGAAGGAAGAAAAGGAAGTTGCAGAGCTGAAAAGGTGTCTCCCTTGCAAAATGAACTCATTCTGGCTTTTACAGTGCAAGCCACGACCCCCAGGAGAGAGAAACGTGGGAAAACATGCAAGCCATTCAACCATTGACCAAATTGCATTCAAAATAGCATGGGTGACCTAACAAACCCATTCCCAGGCATTTTTAACCATGCTGGGAGAGAATGTGAGCCATTCTTCATTAAAATGGTGGTTGAAACGTCAGTTCTGTTCATGGCCACGTACCAGAGGTGTTTCTTGATTTTCTCTCTCCAAACTCAACCAAAATGCAAAATTTACCCCAGAATCATGTAGATAATTTCACCAGCTTTCCATTGATATAAAGAACGTGAAAAACTAAGCTCTGGATCGAAAGATATGGTGATTTGAAGTTTTAGGGCAAAAACAGGCCAAAATCGGATCGGCGGGCAAAAAGTTTGAATTTTTACCCGTTTGGTCTTTGGAAAATTTTTCAAATTTTCCCCATGCTCCACCACTCCAGGTGCCACATGGCATGTTCTGATTGGGTGTGGGCCCTTCCTGACCATTTTTTCCTTCGGGTCGCTTGGTGTTTTTTTGCCCTTGGACACGTGGCAGCTCCTGATTGGCTACGGGCCTTCTAGGGAAAATTTCCCACCAAAACTCCGCTGAGCCATAACTTGAAAAATACGTGGAGTTAGGAGGAAAAATTTACCTTTCTAGAAAGCTGAGAAAGAGCTCTATCCAATGGTGCCATTTCTAGAAGGTTTTGAGTGCTTGGAAAACAAAATATTCTGACTGAGGCACAAGAGAAGGAAAGATGTAAAGGAGTTAGCCACAAAATGAGCAGGGGGCACATTTGGGATAACAATTTTGGTGACTCAGAGGGGTCATCTACCTACTGGATGAAGTTACCAGTTTCCTGAAGCAATCCATTGGGCATGGAGTCACTTGATTCTCTATTTAATACCCCAACTGACTAGAACGTTGCAAAGAGGAACATGGAAAATCACCTGATGGAGCAAGGCCTGCAAACACATTCCCAGGAACAGCAAGTTGTGCCAAAGCACTTAGGGAAAGCAAAACTAACCTATAGAAAAACAATGTGCACAAGTACTTGGAGGAATGAAAACCTAAGCTAATATTTACAAGGTGGATAATTTCCCTTTAGTAGCAATGCTTTAGATGGATTCCATTGACTGGAATCTACAGTTCTTCGCCATCCAATGAAGACAATTGGAAGGCATTGCTGTCCTTACACTTTGTGACCATGTATGGGCCACTCCAAATGGCATCAAATTTTGAATTCCTTCCCGGTTTTTCTCTATCTGCATCCCATTTTAACACTAGATCTCCAACTTGGAAGGATCTATTCTTGGCCTTTCTATCAAAGGTCTTCTTGATCAAAGCTTGATCCTTCTCCATTGCTTGGGATGCCTGATCTCTGATCTCTTGGAGCTCCATCAACTCTGCATATCTCACCTCCATGGGCCCAAACTCTAGCAACTCTAATCTGCTTCATGAGTTCCAATGTTGGAAACTCAAGTGACATGGGCAAGATTGCCTCTCTTCCATAAACAATCCTGAATGGAGAGTTACCTGTGGATCTCTTAGGAGTTATCCTATCAGCCCATAAGGCTGATTTCAGTTTGGTATGCCAAGACCTCTAATTCTCATCAAGAGTCCTCCTAATGATCCTCAACAAGTTCTTGTTTGTAGATTCAGCCTGGCCATTACCCTGAGGGTAGTAGTTTGATGAAGTACTTAGGTAGATCCCGTTCTTGACAGCCCACTCAGTCACCTTGGATCTAATGAATGCTAATGCATTATCTAAGATTATTGTAGCAGGTATGCCAAATCTGGTTACTATCCCCTCATAGAAGTCTAAGATGCTAGACTCATTTGCTTCCTTGAGTGCTACTACTTCAGTCCACTTGGTGAAGTAGTTTGTGGCTATCAAAATCCACTTATGCCCTTGGCTTGAATTGGGATTAATGACTCCAATGAAGTCCAAACCCCATTGCATGAATGGCTGGTCAACTGAAATTGGATGCAATGGAAGGGAAGCAAGCCTCTCTTTACCTGTGAAGAATGCACAATTCTTGCACCTTTTGATCCACGCAAAGCAATCACTGAAAATATTGGGCCAATAATAACCAGCCTTCATGATTTTTAGAGCTGTCACTCTTGGTGCAAAATGACCACCAGCTGGTCCACCATGGAACTCTTCTAACACCCTATGAATCTAATTTGTGCTAATGCATCTCAGCAGCACTCCATTCACATCTTTCTTGAACAAGACACCATCAACAAGGGTGTATGGGATAGCCTGCAATCTGAAGTGTCTTCTTTGGGTCTTGTTCATCTCCGAAGGGCATAGACTTGTGCTTAGGAAGTGCATTATACCTTGGGTTCAGCAAGGAGTGGGGACACCATCATTCTCCTCTTGAGTGCTTCCTTGCTCATGGCTGTCTTGCAATGCCAAAACAGCCTCCTTCTTGTTGCATGATTCCTCTTGTTTGCTCAAGATCAGCTACTCACACAATCCTTTTCCTCTTACCAACTTGGTGACTTTGATCTCAATGTCATACTCCATGACATGAGTAATCCAACCTGCCCTTTTTTCATTCAAATGCTTGTTGAGGAGGAAGTCCTTTACTCCCGCATGAGAGACCAACAACTGAACCTTGTTGTTTGAGACTAGATGCTTGAATTTCTTCAAGCTTATGATTACTGCAAGTACATGCTTCTCAATAAAATAATATCTCACCTCATAGTCATCTAGGCTTTGGCTAAAGAAAGAAATTGGAAGCTCATCATCGTCCTTGTTCTGCTGTACCAAAATGGCAGAAATAGTATCATTACCTCCAAATGCATAGAGGATGAAATCCTTAGAGAAATCCAGGGTGATGAGAGTTGATGCTTGGGAGATGGCTTCTTTGATTGCTTCAAAATCTCCTTGCCTTCTGCTTTCCACTTGAAAGCCATGCTTTTCTTTAACATTTTGGCGATAGGTTTGACAAGAGCTGCAAAATGGGACAAACCTCTCGAAAAAAGTTTATTCTCCCCAAGAAACTCGAAGGGCCTTCTTGTGGCTTAGCAATGGTAGTGCTCTTATGGCTTCAACCCTCTCTGGATTAATTGCTAATCCTTCTTTGGAGACAATATGGCCAAGGAGCTTTCCTTCATGTGCTAGGAAGATACACTTCTTAGGATTCAAAGACACTCCAAATCTCCTGCACCTTTGGAAGACTTGTCTCAAATGAGAGAGGTGGTCTACTACATTCTTTGAAAAATGGTGATATCATCAAGGTATATCAGTACCATGTTGTTAATCAAACCTTTAAACGCCATGTCCATTGCTCTTTGGAAGGTAGCTCCAAAGTGTTGGACAGCCCAAATGGTATTTTCCCGTATGCATAAGTTCCTAATTTGGTTGTGAAGGCTGTCTTGAACTGATCTTCTTCCTTCACCATAATCGATTGTAGACCGAGTAGCCATCAAGTAGTGAAAACCTCTCGAGCCAACCATAACTTGCAAAATTTTCTCCATAGAAGGGAGTGGGTAATGGTCTTTGAGAGATGCTCTATTCAAGTCTCTGAAGTCAACACACAATCTGATCTCTCCACTCTTCTTTATGATTGGAACTAAGTTGGCAACCCAACTAGAATGCTTGATTTGGAATATGATTCTTGACTCAATCAACTTGTTCAATTCCTTCCTCATGAGAGGTTCCATGTGTGGATTGACTAGCCTTTCTTTCTACCTGATGGGCTTAGTATTTAGGTCCAACTCAATGGTGTGCTGAGCTAACTTGGGATTGAAACCTTTCAAATCTTCGTAGCTCCAAGAAAACACATCAGGGAACTCTTGACACAACTGTATGAACTCATACCTTTCTTGTTCATTTTTCATCTTTCCAATTTGCAATGGTTTGTTCTCTTCCACCAAGATGGCTACTGAATATTCTCTCTTGACCTGAATGTTTGCTTTCTCTTTCCTAAACTGATCATTGGGATTGAAAATGGACTCCAAAGTGATAAGTCCCTTGGGCAGCTTGTTAGTTCTCAGCTGTACCACTTGGTCACCATACTGCTATTCCAATTTTTCCTGATTTTTAGCTAAGAACTCAACTTCTTGTAAGAAATGGATGATTTGCTGGTCATTCTCAAACACTTGCCAACTTACATTGTTATCTGGCACTGAAGGCCTCACAATCACATGGATGTTTGGTTGTACCTTATCTTTTTGAATGCTCTCCACAACGTTAAAGGCTGCCCCAACTGCTGCAAGCCTGTCAGCAGCTTGGTTCTCTTTCCTAGGAATTGATTTGATGCCAAAACCCTCAAAATCTTCAATGAGGTCCCACACCTTATTCTTGTAGCACTTGAGTAGATCATTCTTGATAGCATGCTGCCCCTTGACCTAGTTGACAATCAACTCACTGTCACTGAAGACTTGCAAGTTCTTTATTCCTCTCTTTATTGCCTAATGCATCCCTTGCACCAAGGCTTCATATTTAGCAGTGTTATTGGAGCATGCAAATTGAAATCTAAAAGCTAAATAGTACTTTACTCCTTGAGGTGAAATAAGCATAGCTCCACCTCCTGCACCTTTTCTACTCCTTGATCCATCAAAAAATAGCTGCCATACCTCATTGTCATCCTTGTGGTTTGGCTTGGTGATGCTAGGAATGGGCTGATCTTCTTGATGTATGCAATAGACCCCTAGCTCAGATTCTTCTACTTCTTGATAAGGATCAAAAGCATGCACCTTGTTTGCCCATTCATCAAGAGTTAGATTCCAACCTTGGTGTCAGCTTCATCAGTGCTTGGGTGATCTTCTTGATCAAATGCCAAACAGTTGGCATTGATCTGACTTGGAGTGTAGGGCTCAATGTGGAAGTTTGCAATAGGTTCAGACCTGATTGTAGCTTTGGTTCCATACCTCATTCTGAACAGCATGTGTGACCAATCAGCAGACAAATATGCTCCAATATTGGCTGTGAAATCTCTTGAAAAACATAGGGCAAAGAGTGGTGGAAGGTCTATAATCGATACATCTTGTAAAACAACAACATTTGGACATGCATGCAAGGTAAGACTCGATTCTTGCTGTCCCATCCAACTCGCACTACTCCTTTGGATATGGTTTCATATTGAAGTCCTAGCTGATCAACTATTTGCTTAGGCATCACTGAGCTACTTGCCCCGGAATCAATCATGAAATTGTGCACCAATTGGTTTCCAATGATTAATGAGACATAAAAAGGAGGGGGCTTCAACATTTTACCTTGCTGTCCTCCATGATTCCCTTCAGGCTGGGCAGCATTTGTGAGCACTTTCTCTTGCATTTGGACTTGCTGATTTGAAGTTGGCCAGTCCTTCATGGTAGCTTGTAGAAAATCTCTCTGGCCTGGGATAGATAGGGATTCCCACATTGATATATTTACATTTGTCTTCTTCATCTGATCAATGATACTAAATGGTGATGAAGGATCTCGTTGCTGTCCCTTGGCCTACACATTCATTCCTTGTGCATGGGTAGCAACAACTGGCACTTGGGCTAGCCTAGGAACTGTTTTAGGCAATCCTTGTGTGCTTGGGATTGCATTTTGCTTCCCAATAGTTTGTGGAATGAAAAGAGGTTGTGAATTACTTAGAGCCAATGGCTGCTCTTCACCCAAATTTCTTCTCTTTGATCTTGTGTTGGCTGCAACACTTTGGGAAACTGTCTGGTTCATGCCACAAAAATCTTTTGCCTGCCAGTTTACAAGTGTGGTATCATTTAGAGCTGATTGTTACTGGTATGTTCCTTGTTGTTGGTCATTTCCTTGACTACCTTCACCCTCCACATCAGTTTCTGTCACAATTAATGCTTGATTCAATGCACCGTTGAAACTCATGGACTGGTTGTGAGGTTCATTACATGGGAAACACCAATCATAGTCTTGGGCCATGTTATTTTGTACTGGCACTAATGCTTTAGAGGCAGATGTAGCATTGGGATTATAGGGCTGAAATGGTCTATTGGCAGGAGGCCTTGCTTGATTTGGATTTGCAGCTGGATTGGGTGGTCTTTGGGGTTGATATGGCTGCCTGTTAGACTGAGCTTGGGGCTGGAAAGAAGGTCTAAAACCTTGAGCTTGCTGCCTTTTGAGAGTAACCAGCTCATTGCCTAGATTTTGCAATTGCTTCATGACTTCCTGAAGCTCGTTTGAGGCACTAGAAGATGAAGTGGAAGCTTCATTTAAATTCTGATTTCTAGGAGTGGGAATAGGAGCTAAGTTAGGCGTTTGATTAGTGTTTGGGCTCTCTAAACTTGGAAATAATGGCATTGGGGGTCTAGGAGCAAGCTTGCCAGCTTGAATCAAACAATTTTCAGCTCTAATGGCAATGTTATAAGCAATGGGGATAGTTGTGCCTCCCATGGACTGAATTAACATAGAAATATCAGAATTTAAAGCTTTAAGGTAATAAAGAAAAGCACCTTCTGCTATTGGCCTGACTGCCACTGGAATTCTCTCCCAAGTCCTTTGAAATCTGAAATTAAAATCAGTCAGCTACTCATTGGGAGCTCTTTTGATAGTTGTCAGCTGCTCCAAAAGGGACAAGTTGTCTCCCTTTTCCCCAAACTACTCATGGAGGGCTATACATAGCTGATTCCAATTTTGAATAGAACCTGAGGCAAGACTCCTGAACCATTGTAAAGCTTTCCCTTTGAATGAAGATGCCAGCAGTTTGACAACAACTTGCATCTCATTGATCTCATGGATTACACAAATGTTAGCAATATCCTTAACATGATCACTAGGTGAGGTCTGATTTTCTCCAGTGAAGTATGGAATGTTCTTCAATGCTGTAACTGGGATTGGATTTTGTGCATTGAGAGCAAGTGGGTCACATTGCTGAAATCGACATAGGGGTTGTTTTGTGCCATTCGATTGGCCTTAGAACCCTTGTTGATTGAATGAAAGGCCCACCAGTGGAGAAGTTGAGAGAGTTCTGTTTGGTGGAGATGGAGACCTTTGGATTCTCCTCCCACTTTTCCTTATTCTTGGAGATAACTATAGATATTCAAACAAAGCCTCTTCTTCTCCAGCTCTTGACCTTGTAGTGATTCTTCTCATGAGTTTTCAAGTCTACACTGCTAAAACCAGCTGATTCTTCTTCCTTGGAGTCACCAGATGTGTAATTTATAGCTCTTTTAAAGAAAGAAACTTGCAAAAAATGCACATCAATTTTGTTGCAATGAATATGAAGAGCTTTAAGCTCCCACTGGGTGTGCCAAAACTATTTTTGCAAATCAACATCACCCCTAGATGTTGATCAGATTTCTAGTTTGATCATCATATGCATCCAGTGTGATTACACAACATTGAATCCTCTTCCCAAGTGTGGGACTTGCAAAATGGAAGAGGAATCTCTAGATTAGAGGTTGGTTCCTCAAACTCCTCTGATCAGATCTGTTATTTACACAATTGCAGAGGTTTGAATCCTAATCCTACTCTAGATTCCAAGGAGACAAAGATAGAGAGAGTAAAAGAAACTAAAACTAATGCTAAGGTGATGCACCAAAGGAGTTGTAGACACCTGACTACATGAAATACACAATCCACAAGGAAACACAGCACAAAACATGCACAAAATGCTCAAAATGTAATGAAAGATCAAGAAATCAATGATAGATATATGAAAGGATTGAGGAATTTAATCACAGAACATATATCAACATTCAGATCCAATACAGTGCATTACAGTGATCCAGAGGCAAGAAAAAGTGTTGTATTACATGGAAAGGTAAAAATTTCTTCACAAATTCTACCAAAGAAGGAAGAAAAGGAAGTTGCAGAGCTGAAAAGGTGTCTCTCCTTGCAAAATGAACTCATTCTGGCTTTTACAGTGCAAGCCACGACCCCCAGGAGAGAGAAACATGGGAAAACATGCAAGCCATTCAACCATTGACCAAATTACATTCAAAATAGCATGGGCGACCTGAAAAACCCATTCCCAGGCATTTTTAACCATGCTGGGAGAGAATGCGAGCCATTCTTCATTAAAACGGTGGTTGAAATGTCAGTTCTGTTCATGGCCACGTACCAGAGGTGTTTCTTGATTTTCTCTCTCCAAACTCAACCAAAATGAAAAATTGACCCTGGAATCATGTAGAGAATTTCACCATATTTCCATTGATATAAAGAACGTGAAAAACTAAGCTCTGGATCGAAAGATATGGTGATTCAAATTTTTAGGGAAAAAACAGGCCAAAATCGGATCGGCGGGCAAAAAGTTTGAATTTTTACCCGTTTGGTATTTGGAAATTTTTTTAAATTTTCCCCACGCTCCACCACTCCAGGTGCCACATGGCACATTTTGATTGGGCACGGGCCCTTCCTGACCATTTTTTCCTTCGGGTCGCTTGGTGTTTTTTCACCCTTGGACATGTGGCAACTCCTGATTGGCTGCGGGCCTTCTAGGGAAAATTTCCCACCAAAACTCCGCTGAGCCATAACTTGAAAAATACGTGGAGTTAGGAGGAAAAATTTACCTTTCTAGAAAGCTGAGAAAGATCTCTATCCAATGGTACCATTTTTAGAAGGTTTTGAGTTCCTAGAAAACAAAATATTCTGACTCAGGCACAAGAAAAGGAAAGATGTAAAGGAGTTAGCCACAAAATGAGCAGGGGGCACATTTGGGATAACAGCTTTCTCAATGGCCTTAATGTTATTTTCAATCTGCAGTGCCATGGTAAAGGTCTGCCTTAAATTGGTAGGGTTCTTGTCTCTTAAGTAGTAGGCTGCCTTCTTATCAAATGCATCTGCATATTTGATTAAACAAGATTGATCACAAGGCCTCAGATTAACAGGCAGTCTTCTCAATGTCTTGTTAAATATTGTATTAAAGTCATGCACTGATTCATTGGGGTTCTTCTTGATATTCTCAAATTTAGACAAGAGAAATCTAGGATCAGTCTTGTCACCATATTGCAATTTGAATGCATTCTACATTTCAGTCCAAGAGTCAATAGAATTATCAGGCAGAGCCTTGTACCAATCCCTTGCATCCTCTTCTAAAGTGTGGAAAAACAATTTAATGTACACATCCTCAAATCCAATTTCAAAATCCTCCATCATATTAATAAAGAGTTTCAAATTTTGATCACCTGTTATGGCATTATTCCCATGAAACTCTGGTAATCTACTTCTAACATCTCGAGGCACGACATTAGGATAACCAGCCATTCCCCTAAAATTTATTGGGCCAAAGGTATTGACCACAAATGGAGGCCTAGGTGGAGGTGATATTGGGGGTGACACAAGATGATGAGGAGTACGAGGTCTTTAGGGCTAAAAATGTGGTTCACAAGATTGGTATTCTCTAGATGCTGATTTTCTTGGAAATTTTTATTAGAATTGAAACACACAGGTGCATATTGAAGAAGGAACTCACCAAGTACAAAGCAGAAGGACCTTCACTAGTTGAAGTAAACAAGTTTATGAGAATATTTCTTGAATCAGAATCACTGGAAGAAGAGTGATAATCCTCTATTAAAGGCTGATCTCTCTCACCAATGGATATTCCTTTGCTTGATGTCTGACCTTCAACAACCTTCCAAACTTTTCTTTCCTCTAAAACTGTCTTTCCCAATTCTTGAAATAACTTTCTACTTGGGTCCCTCCTGAAGAGAGATCTTCTTCCTTCTAGGTTTGCAGAGATTAGCAACACCAAAAACAAATGACAGAAAGCTAAGACACTAGTATTTATCAAGATCAAAACAACATGGAGTTGCCACTAAGGACTTTCACCCTAGTTGTGAAAATGCACTAAAATACTCTATCAAATACCTATTAGCACTAAAAATATTGCCAAACTTTATAGATCAGATCTTCCTTTTCTTGAATCTATCAACCACAAATGCAAATGAAGTGCAACTACTACTAGAAACTGATAAAATTGCAGACATATTTTGAAACCTTTACATACACCTTGCAAATATGAGTATAGAATGATGCTTTAACAATATATTTGTAGATAGAACTTGCAAGAGACATTACCAGGGTTTGATATGCATTCAAATATTTCAAATATGTATGCACATGGATCAGATTAAACTAAGAATTTCCCCGGAATAGTGCCACTGGTGTTGACGGGCTCAAAAGAATATGAATTGGAAGTAGATTAACAAATTAGTTTGGATATTAAATTCTTCATCCCTAGTAATGGCACCACTGGTGTTGGTACCCAAATTTTTTCTCCTTTTCAGTTTGAGAAGAATCACAAATATAACATGAAGCTTGAAGACAAATAAATATATCATGATATATGTAGTTTTGTAGTTGGGGATGTGATGTAATTGGCACTCGATTTTTGGAGATATGGATAGCACTCAAATAGGACTTGATCTTGTGCTAACTATTTTAGGTTGTGCTCACAACCAAGGTAAGAGAACCTATTTTGTAACCCTCAAATGGTGAAGGAGATATAGATATCCCTCAATTTGTGCAAATAGTATGAAAAGGGCCTTGGGAAAATATGTTCAACACTCCAAATTTGACTTTCACAAGTTGTCACTTCTAGATTATGGAGTTACTTTCAATACAAGAGCAAGGGTTCTTGAAGACATTTTGAAATCTTGATACATTACGCATACTTTGGAAAATGGATTTTTATCTTCTGTGGGTATATAGGTCATAACAGGTAAAACAGGTAGGATTAGTTGGTTTGTTTTGAGGGAATATGTAGGTGGACACGGGGAAAGGGTTTAAGGTCTACCTAGGTAATCTAGGTAATAGATTAGGGTCAAAGGTAGCAACAATCTAATGCATGCATACGTATAAACTACAAAGATGCTACTAGGTTGAAGAGTAGGAAAACTCTACATTGTCTAAGGTCGATAGGTTTATCTAAACAAGGTTGAAGTGATTTCAGATCCAAGATATAGGATATGGTCGAAACACAACGTAGGTTAGGTGCGGAATGTTTAGGTATGTTTCGTACACGAAAGGTAGGGTCGCATAAATGGTAACGTCAATAGGCTAAGTAAGGTCATTAGGTCAACAACACGGTAATAGTGTTGCAAGGTATAACAAACACATGAGGTCAAAGGCCATGAGTGATGGTCCGTATAAATATCTAGGTCACAACACGAGTAAGGCCAAGGTAGGGGTAAAATAACAAGTCCCTAAAGGAGGACAAAGGGAGGTAGTAAATGATGAGGTCGAGAAAGGTGAGTTAAATGGGTAGGGTAAAGGTGGGGTGGGGTAAATGATCAAGGTGAAGGTTGGGTGAGGTAAAAAAAGGAGGTAGGGGTAGGTAAAAGGGAAAAATATAGGGAAATGTGTAAGTGAGGGTGACCGATACTAGTCATGGATAACGACGCGATGTAGGTCAACCGACGATGGTGAGGTAGGGCATGCAAAAGATTCTGGTCAAGGGTAACTGACGTCGGTTAGGTCAGGTTTTTATAAAAACAAAAAATCCATGTTTTTATTATTCATTTGTTATTTTGCGAAGTGAGAAAATGACAAAAAAGAGAGAAAAGAGAGAAAAGTGTCGGGATGGAATGGAATAATGAGCTGGTGGTGTGATCGATGAGTGATTGGTTGGTGAGTAGTGGGTCCACATGATCATTGCAAGGGATTCGATTAGGTAGAGGTTACAGGTAGCTATTCGGTGATGGTGGAGGCCGAGAGGGATCAAGCGGGCCACCTGCAGTACAACAACCAAACATGCCATCGAGATGGTGGTAGCGTAAAGAGGTAAGCACATGACTCTACGTGTAGTTGATTTGATAGATTAGAGGATTAGTTTATTGTTGTTTATAGGTTTTGTTGGTTTTTCATTTTTGTGGGTGGTTAAAAATTGAATTTGGGAATGGGGGAATAGCGGGTAAAAAGAGGAATGGGGAGGGTAATAAATGGGATAGGGGGTGGGTGGAGGTCCAAGGGTAGTTTAGGTCATTGTAGGTGGGTAAAAGGGGTAGGGGAGAGGTTTTTTTAGAAAGGGGGGTTTTGGGAAATCACAGGTTTTCCGTGACAATGACCGGCGTTGATCAAGTTTGGCCAGCGTCGGTTAGGTGGAACCGATATTGGTCACCAAATAGGTGATCGATGCTAGTTAATTTGTGGACCGGGTTGGTAAGGGTGAATCGTATCGGTCACCAAACAAGTGATCAATGTTGGTTAAAGGGTGACCACGGTCGGTTAGGATGAATCGGTGCTCGGTCAAATTATTGGACACGGGGGTTCAAAACCGATGCGAGCTAGGTGGTTGAAATAGGTAGGGTGAAAATAGGGTGTAGGAAAATGATAATTGTTGAATATGGATTGATACATGTAAATTAATGTCATTCTTATATTGGATGCAGGGGAGAGCGTAACTACATATGTGGGACAGGGTTCTACCTCTACTTGTGATAGTACGCGGCGTAGTGACCCCGAAGTATCCACAACATGTGGAGGTAGTTGGGTTAAGTGGAGTTCATTGTTATAGACATGTTGTCCAATAACCCAATTTGATGGCCGTGCTCATCGATAGATGGGATTCTGCGACCAACACATTCCACCTGCCGATGGGTGAGATTACTATCACCTTGGAGGACATGTTCTAGATTCTTTAGTTACCCATATTGGGTGCATAGGTCTACTCTGTTTCCTCTTAGGCCTCGAGGAGATGATTATAACTATGTTTGGTGATGGGATGGCCGACACGAGATTCCATAGCACCACTTGAGCTATAGAGAGATGTACCTAGCTTGTCCGGAGGAGACGAGGCTAGTGGTTCATTGATGGAGCGCAAAGTACTTTGCTATGCAATGCCGAGATGTAGAGGGTGGATGTTTTCCTTGATCACTGATGGGGTACTCCATGACATGATGGTGGATGAGACCTACTTTTCCTAGGCACCAACATTCTTGGTGCAATTATACAGGGAGTTTTGGGCATATGGGTGGTTGCGCAGTTTAGCTTGTGCTATACATTTTACTACACACAGCGTACGAGCACATAGTTTGTGTGCAGCCTATAGGGATGCCCTGAGAAGATGCATTCCCACCTAGATTTGTGTGGGTGGGGTACAGGAGATGGGTTCCAGTGATTGGAGAGTGGAGATCTGAGAGGCCCACACATGATGTGGCCCATTTCTAGTAGTTACTGGAGGGGTTGTCCAAAGTGGACATTATATGGAGGCCATATGTGGGATTCCCCTCATATAGGAATATGCATGAGGAGCTAGCTGAGCTCTAGCTAGAGAGATGGATACAGGGTCGCCATGCCGGGAGTATGAGATGATCCCGGTAGATAGATTCTAGTGGTAATTCAGGTTAGTATGGGACATACCTCTGCCCTTCCCATAGTACTGGAGAGATGATGTGGAGAGGCCCTTACCTCTACCATAGCCAACAGTGCCCACAGGGAAGGAGGAGTAGCCATTGAACCAATGGATAGATGATGTTGGGTTCATAGATAGGTATAGACAATGGTGGGTGGCTCACTTACAAGCCATACCACCCAGATCGGGGTAGATGGATCTAGCCACCATCACGGTGTAGAGAGACACCCTATAGGGGTAGGTGGCTACTCTCATTACCTAGTTGGGTATACTGCAGACACAATTGGAGGGCTTGGAGACAGAGGTAGTAGAGCTATAGGTACAGTAGCTAGTCTATAGCCCGATGGCCAGTGGAGGAGATGGAGATGGAGAGGAGGGGGAGAGTCAGGTGGCAGCCTTACAGGCTTAGGTGGCAGGTTTACAGGGCCAGTTGGCCACATCCCATGCACATATTAGGGTCTTACAGGCCCAGATATAGGCACAGGGGTAGGGGGTACCACCATAGGCACTAAGACGGGGTACCAATTCATAAGAAGGAGCGGGACAGGTCCCACATGATAGGTACATGGGCCAAGACCTATGGGACCACCACAGAGACCATGCCCGTATCCGTGTTACGAGATGCCCTAGGTGAGCCTAGATATTATCAAGATTAGGCGATGGATTTTGAGATAGACTTCATATCCTATGCCAAGTACGAGAGCACAACAGGTGTCTAGTGAGAGGAAGAGATCCCAAAATCATAGTGTGGAGAGCATAGGGGGTTAGTGAGCTCTGAGGCCTAATAAGGCAGAGGTTACCAGTGCACAAAGACTAGCTCTAATTGAGGCACCAAGTAGGGACCCGGGAATCCAAGGTTACTAGTGATACACAGATGGAGGACATCCATGCCGAGATGCCCTCGATATGTGGTCACCTAGTTTTTGATGTATGATAGTTATTTTTGTGATATATACCAGCCTGTGTGCTGAGAGATAGTGAGGATGTATGAGTGGTTTTGTATATTTTGAGCATATACCAGCCTGCGTGCTGAAGAGATTTTGTATTGATTCATTATTATTATTTTTGTATATATGAGACCGGCTCAGTATGCCGATGACATTTTGTATTGTATATCAGCCTGTGTGCCGATGATTTTGAGATGATGGACATGATGAGATAACCATGTATATTTGAGATACACATTTATTTATATGATGAGATACATGCTATTATTTGATTTGTTGATGTGTTTATGAGATTTTGATTTGTTGTTTTGATATGGATGGAAATTAGGTGAGTTAGGCATGATGGAGTCAGATTGGTATAGGCATGGATTGAGTCAGGTGGTTTAGGCATGGATCAAGTCAGGTTTGTTAGGCATGGTTGAGTTAGGTTTGTTTAGGCATGGATTGAGTCAGGTCATAGGCATGGATCGAGTCGGGGTTTGTTTAGGTATGGATTGAGTCAGTCATAGGCATGGATTGAGTTAGGTTTGTTAGGCATGGTTGAGTCAGGTCGGTTAGGCATGATGGAGTTGAAAGTAGGTGAAGTTGTGATTCATTATTTTATGCAATGAATGATAATATGGGTCATATGTGAGATGTGGTATAATCTATGCATAGTGATGATAGAGAAATGGTAGGCATAATAAATGTATACTCTTATAATGTTTAAAATATGAAACAACTTGTTATGTATGTGGTTGAATTTCCAATTTTGGGTATAAAAGGGAAACTAAGTTAGGTGTGATGTAATGTGAGGCACATGGAAGATGAATTGTTTAGGGTAGAGGATGGCCGAGCTAACCTCCAAGGGCCCCATGCCCTTGGAGTGCTGCCTACATAGTCCCGGTGAAAAGGGACCTCAAGCCGATGTAGTTCTCCCATGAGCTAGGGAAGAATATGAGGAGGTATGAAAATGAGTTAGTAGGTTTTTAGGAATGGTATGGGTTTTAGATCTGTTAGGTGTGGGTGGATTATAGGTAAAGTGATGTAGGTGGGGTCAATTATGGCGAAAGAAGAATATTACCCCAAAAGTAAGCGTCGAGGACCAAGTCCTATATAAGGTAATCAAAATGTAAACAAGGATAGCTAAAAGATAAGAGGGGGCAATAAAGCCACCTGATTGGTGAGGATCATACCGAGTAGATCACACCTTAAAAGAGGTGATGAACATAAGACCCTAAAGACATTGCATGATTGATTGTTCTATGGTGAAAAGTAGTCACATGATCACCAAATGTCATAGTTCCAAGAAGTCCCTTGAGGTAATTAGGAAATGAGAGTGGGAATGGTAAGAAGGGTGAAAGGTAGTTAATTTTTATATGGTATAGGTAGCATGCGCTTCGGGCAAGAGAACCTAGGTCGTAATGGGAAAGTCCATGACTAAAAGGTTTTCAGTTTTAACTTGTAGTTGAGATAGACTGATCGATGTGAGAAGTCTATATGGGATGAATAAAATTTAACTCCTTGAGGTCTTCGTGAAGCTGATTGATGTGGGAATCTTCGGTTCCTCTCATTTTTTTAGAAGAGCTTTACATAATTGTCCTTTGAGGGAGAAAGCTATTTATAATAGCAATTTTTGAGAGGAAGATGTCCTTTTAAGGGAGTCATATTTTTATTAGAAGTTTGACTCAAGGAGTTTGGTCCCATGTGAGGTCTTTGAAGTCATGGACAAGACCAAGGTGGAGAGTAGGACTCTTGTTCAAAAGGAAAGGTGAAATGACTATGGGATCTCATCTAAAGGTAGATGAAAAGTATCAATGAGAATCATGCTATGTACAAAGACACCATGGTACACATATTCAAGAGAAAATAATAAGTGACATGTACTCACATGATTCTTGTTTAATCATTGGTGAGGTGTATGAAGCAAATAGCACTCAAGGGATGAGCTTGAAAAGAGACAAAATGTGAGGTAGGAAAACAAATAAATAATAGAATGGTCGAAGATGCAAGGAATTAAGGGGCTTGGTTTGGGTTTACCATCAAGTGAAGATAAACGATAAGCACCTAATCCATAGGTATGATTCATGATGAATGATCCAAGCCAATTAGGAGCAAATTTTCCCGTTTACTTTTTTTTACTTTGGTTACGTGTTGATTTTCTTTCAGGACAAGGTCACCAACTTGGAAGGTTCGTTCATGGACATGTTTGTCATAGGCACGTTTGATACGTTTTTGGTAAACTTGAAGGTGATCCAAAGTGTTAAGACGATGTTCATCTAATAACTCTAGCTGTGTTAAATGGTCCTAATGAAAGTCATCATCAGTGAGCATGTCATGGAGAGAAATACAAAGTGAAGGAATCTGGACTTAGAGAGTTAGGACTGCCTCTATACCATAGACCAGAGAAAAGGGTGTGGCCACAGTAGAAGTGTGAATACTAGTGTGGTATGCCCATAGGGAAAAAGGAATGTGCGTATGCCAATCCTTCCTAGTATCATTGACCACTTTCATGAGAATCTTGTTTAGTGTTTTATTAGTGGATTTGGCTTGGCCGTTGGTTTGTGGGTAATAGGGTGATGAGAAACTAAGCTGAATGCCAAAGGCATAACAAAGTTTTTTTAATGTTTTGTTTTTGAATTGTTTTTCATTATCACTGATGAGGTGATGAGGAATACCAAAGTGACTGGATATGAGTGGTATGGCTTCCACCCATTTTGTATAGTATTTGGTAGCAATGATGATCCATTGATGGTGTTGGGAAGAATGGGGATTAATTTCTCCAATAAGATCCAAACCCCATTGAGAGAAGGGCCAAAGGTTACGGGTGACCATAAGGAATGACTGGGAGTATGATGAAGATTGGAATGTTGTTGGCATTTTACACAATGTTTGACATAATTGCAAAAATAATAGTTAAGGATCAGCCATAATAGCCCAAGCAAAGAATATGCTTAGTAACAACAAGGCCACTGAAGTGACCTCCACATATGTCGTCATGAACTTCCTTAATGGTATAAGGAATTTTAGAACTTGTGAGGCATCGTAAGATAATACCATCAAAGCCACACTTATAGAGGATTCCCCCTAGAATGACGTAACGAGAGACCTTTTTAAGGAAGGCACGTTGTCCATTACAGGTGAGATCAAGAGGTAAGATGGAGAGAGAAAGGTAGTCGAGTATTGTTTGTACCAAAGGTCACTTGAGTTAGGGGTAGTGGTTCTGATCGAGTAAACATCATGAGGTAAATAAGAAGGTGATTGGAGTCATTGTATGGTGACAAAAATTTTAGAATCGGCGGGTGAAGCGGGTATTTGGGAAGCTAAACAGGCCATGGTATCTACAAATTTTTTAGTTGAACGTGGGATGGTTTGAAGGGTGTGTTGGTTGGATATTTTGTCAATCCAAAATATGAGGTTTAACCACAGTATATGGGATTAAATCCCTCCTCAAGGACAGGTGAGGCTGCTGCTTACTACTAATCTAAAACACAACAAAAACAATATATACAGTATTCACACTAATCTAACCATTGGGGTTGGGATAGAATCCCGAAATCCACATCCACACGATGTGAAGATGTTATTTTTGTAAATGGATTTGGTAGGAAATTATTACAATGAAAGAAGCACAATGGAAAGGAAATGAGAGCAACGTATTTTCTTTCGAGTAAACACAGAGCACAAAATAATCATAATCGGCTTTAGATCATAAATATAATGTCCGAAATGATTGGAAACACCAAGATGCTAAACAAAGAATAGCTTAAGATTATGAACGTAAGAACAATGTCTTAAGAAAGATATATCCCACAACACAAAGTTTGTAAAATAATATCAACTCCTATTCTCCAAAATGATCAAAAGAAAACACAAAGTTTTTCTTCTTTCCAATAGCTCCCGTATTTCAAAAATCTCGACCCTTTGGAATGCATAAGCATCCCTTATTTATAATAAAAGGAGTAGAGAGAAAATAGGATAAATCCTAGAAAATAGTGTTCTTTAAAAAGAGTTCTATTTTGCTTGACTCTCACGCAGGAGACCAAGTCAAAATATGATTAAAAATGTGACAAAACAAAAATGAAAAAGACATGTCAATTTCAAGATTGAAATGACACATCGCATCAGGACTTAATCTGAATCGTCATCTTTTGCTCCTTCATCTTTCTCTTCCTCCAGCTGAGCCTGTTTGTTCCGAAATTCTTGGAACTTCCGAATTATGCCTTGCATTTCATTTTCGTCAGGTGCAATGGAATGATCATTCAAAACTTCGTAGGTTTCATGAGTATCACTGGCACTGCTGGGAACCTTTTTCAATCTTTTGGTGAGTCTTCTCAAGGCCTCCAAAGAATGTTCAATCCTTACAAACCTATTGATGATTTCAATACCAAATCCGTGAGTTGGTTCATGCTGGAATGACTCTTGGACTTGTTTGAAAAGATCATCAGCTGATAGGATGCCCGAATTTCCAATTGACACTTTGGCACAAATTTTCAGCAATTCTTCTTCCAAGTCGCTTTTGCCATCGATCAACTGATCTCTTGATTCTCTCAATTTACCACAGGCTTCGTTGAGAATCTTCACCCTGAACCTGATGGCTTTGGTCAGCTGGAAATGCTTATCCACATGTGGGATGATGCCTTCTTCTACGAAGAGATGTGATGGTATTTGCTTTAACACCCTGGAGGACTTCAAAAGTCAAATCAAGATGTCTAATTTCTTGGGAGAAATCATCATCCATCTTCTCTCCATCACTCTGAATGTTCCCCAAAGATTGATAGACTTCCATGACGTCTTGAATCACTTCCTTCCCCTGTTGGAGTAGCCTTTGGATCCATTCATTGACTACACTTCCTTTTTTATTAATCTTCTCAATCGTAGGCACTTGAAGAGAAATCGAATCCAACAGGGACACAAGAAGATGATATGGATTCAAGGGGTTTTGAGAGCTTAAGAAAAACCTCACCAACCGCTCCACCTTTCTTGAATTTGTATTTCATCCTCCCTAACTTTTCAGTCTTTTCTTGTGATGGACTAGGATCCGACATGAGGGATTTCGAAGGAGGAGAGTGTCGGAGATTAGGAGATGTTGAACACTGTGAAAAACCCGACACACTTTGAGATGCTTTGGAGGCCTAAAATAACCCAACACTTGGAGGATGCCGGAGACTTTGGAAAACCCGACACTTTAAATTTTTCGATATACTATGGGTTTTGAACACTGCAAAGCACCCTGCGAAACCCGAGAAGAGGGAATAGGGTATTTGTTGAGTTGAAACATGCAAGTTTTTCCTTCACCATTTATATCCCAAACATATTTTTAATTATAACATCATTCTGAGGGATAAAACAAAGTGCTAATTCCAAAGGGGGAAAACCCTAAAACATAAACCTGATTTGAAAACAACCCCCAAAATGGAAAAGATAAAAACCCCAAAACAACCCTGATAAGAAACTTGGAAGAATTCCTTACACAATTAATCCACAAAAACCACAAACAAAGAATGAAGAAAAATACCTTCAACCAGGACAAGGAATGATAAAAATGAGCAATGCAATCGGGCACAGAGGCGAGTTTCGGGTTTCGGGGTCGAAGATGCATGCACAAAAATCCACGAGGTAAAAAGTACGTCTGGTAAAAATGATGTGGAAATCCGAATATATATAAGAAAATTCACATTTAATACACTTCAGTTGACACGTGCCAACTACCCGACAACTCGGCATTAATGCCATGTCAGCATGCTTGGGATATCCGGAAACCCGACACAAAGGTTTTTAGAGTAATTCGGGTTTCGGGTTGCGGGAAACAATCGACATGAAGCATGATGTTTGATAGCCTCGGAAACCCGAAACAAAGGAGTAAACCGGGTTTTGGGGATCGGAAGACATGCGACATGAAGCATGTTTTGACGAAGGCATGTTCCGATGCTTGGAAGATCCGCAAACCTGACTCACCTTACTTGATGCGGGTTTCAGGTTTTAGGGAACACACGACATGAAGCATCCAAGACACATGTTGTCTTGCTTGTGAAACCCGAAAACCCGATTATCTCTCTGAAAGGTAATTTTTAGAAAACCAGCTCAAAAATTTCTTAGGGTTATCTGATTTTTTTTGGCGTAAACTCAAAAATGAGATAACAAGGTGTGACAATCAAAGGTGGTAAAAGTATGTCTACATTATGTTTATACTTTTGAAGTATCTCATTACGACATGGGTATATACCAATGACTTGGTTTATGACCAATTGAAAATCACCAAAGATGTTGATTGATTTGACATCTAGCATGTAGGTAACTTGGAGACCTAGTATGAGTGCTTCGTATTCAGAAATATTGTTGGTGCATTAAAAATATAGCTTGAAAGAAAAAGGCATGGGTTTACCATCAAGAGGAATAAGAATAATACCAGCCCCACCCCCACGCTGACACTTAGAAGCGTCAAAGAAGAGTGTCATTTGGTAAGGAGGTTCATCCAGGGAAAGGGTAGCAATTCACTCATCTAGAAAGTCAAAATTAGAGTGTTGATCCCCAAAAATAGGTGTGTCAGCCAATTGGTCAGCAATAGCTTGGCCCTTGATGGAATTTTGGTGAATGAATTCGAGGTCAAGATCAGCTAAAAGCATAAGCCATTGTGTGACACACTGATTTTCATAAGGTTTGGCGTACATGAAGTGTAAGGGGTCGGTGTTGGTCAAAACATAGGTTTTGTGGTTGAGTAGGTAATGATAGAGTTTGGTGTTAATGAAAACTAAGGCTAAGAAAAGTTTTTGGGGTGGTTGTATTGGGTTTCATAGTCTAAAAGAGTACAGCTTATGTAATAAACAAAATGCTCCTTGTGTTGTTCATCACGATGAACGAGCATGGCTCCAAAGGAATGATCGGTAGCAAAGATATATATAGGTAAAAAGGTTGATCATCTTTATGTGGAATGAGTATGGGTGGTTAGAGAAGGTATTGTCTTAGGGCCTCAAAAGATTTGTGACAGTCATCATCCCATTTAAAGGAGACATCCTTCTTGAGAAGATGATGAAATGGTTGGCACTGATCAGATAATTGTGAAATGAAACGATGAATAGACTACAACTTACCTTATAGGATACAAAGTTGTCTAAGGTTATTAGGTGGAGGCATTTCAAGAATGGACTTGACTTTAGCAGGGTCAAACTCTATACCATGTAGAGAAACGAAAAATCCTAGGAGTTTTCCTAAGAGGACCGTGAAGATGCACTTCTTAGGCTGAAGGTGAACATAATATTTAATGAGATGGTCAAAGATGGTTTTGAGAATGACAAGGTGCTTGGAGCAAAATTTAGATTTGGCCAAAATATCATCCACACAATCTTCCAATTTGGGATGCATGATGTCATGGAAGATGTAAGTCATAGCCACTAATAGGTGGCCCTAGCATTTTAAGGCCAAAAGTCTTGACTCGATAGCAGAAGGTCCCCCGAAAGGGTGATGAATGAGGTCTTGTGTTGATCTTACGGGGAAAGAAAAATTTGGTTATAACCTGAGAAGCCATCCATGAGTGATAGCATCTTGTGACTAGCGAAAGAAGTCGACCTCATTTATTAATACCGTAAGGGAAAGTCATCTTTTGGGCGAGGCTAGGTTGAGGTCATGGAAGTCATGTAAATGTGGAGTCCCCTATCACTTTAGTGATAGGGATGGTGTTATAAATATAATGAGGATAATCAATGGGTAAGATGAAGGAAATAGAAAGAAGGTGCTGAAGTTTTTCTTTGACGAGAAGAGCAATGCGAGGGTGCATTTTCCTCAGCTTTTGTTTGATGGGTTTTGCATTGGGAATGGTTACGATATTGTGGACCACTATGGTGGGGTCAATACCAGGCATGTCTATGGAAGACCAAGTGAAAGTGTGGTTATGGTCTTTGAGGAAATAAGTGATAGCTTCTGTTCATAGCATCTAAAGATTGACCGATTTTTAGGATGTGTGGGCTATCCTAAGTATGAATGTTGATCTCGATAGTTGATTCATTCAACATGGTTTACATCTCAGAAGGTAATGACCGATGAATATATGAGTCTTCGGCACCAATGTAGGTGAGTATAGAGTCATAATACTAACATTGAATGATGTCAATTGAAGGTGTATCGTCATCGATCATTTTAGGATACAGGAAGGGAAGAGTGGAAGGGGCCTCGCCCTCACAATGATAAGTCAAAGGCCTTAAGGAAATGGTGTTTATGAAAATTTTTTTAGGAGGGATAGATTCAGGATCCATCAAATCCGTCGGTGACGGTGGTGATGAAGTTGGAGCAGGTGAAGAAGGTGGAGAAGGGCTAGTGTCCTTAATGAGTTCAATGCGGGCCTATTTGGTAGGTGGTTCAGGAAAGCTAATACCACTATGGTCGTTATGTTTGTGGGTGGTACATGGAATAACAGTATGGCGGCCTTGCTCGTAAAATCCAAAACCAAAACCCTTCCACGGACATTGGTGTAGGAAGGTGCAAGTGAAATAGTGATTGGTAAGTGATTGGAAGTTAGTGGAAAATGGGTGAGTTTGTGGTGGTGGTTCGGGTATGTAAGTGGTAGTATCAAGTCCCCCATAGGTGAGATTGGTATGAAGATGAGGAGGACCATAAAGGAGGCATTCTCCTATGTGGTGATCATAACGGGGTGTTGGTGAAGACTTCCATACTCTTGTGGAGTAAGGAATGTGTTGATACTATATAGGCGGTACTCCCCCAGAGTGAGGCATTGAAAAACACCTTCCAAGGGATCGGTGGTTTGTATGTAGGTAGCTAGAATGGATGATGTGTTAGAGGTTGATGCGGAGGTGGAGTTAATGGATTGGGAAGTTGATGGGTCAGCCGTGGAGGTTGGGGCAATGGTAGGAATGGAGGAGGTATGTGCGGTTGAAGCAACGGCTATACTGGTAAGTGGAGGTGTAGGTGAAGAAGTAACGGTTATGGAGGTAGACGGCTTAATAGGTATGAGCACATCATTGGGTCGGTAAAGCATGTTGCATGTTTTAAAAGGTGATGGGTCAGCTGGAATGGTATAGGTGTGTCCTTTATGTTCAAAATTTACACAACGTTGCAAAGTGGAAGGAACGCAACCCATGACACGAATCGAGGGTCTCAAGCAACATGTTATATTGAAATTCTCCTTCTAAAATTTAAAATAATTCTAGAAACAGTGCAGAGGCCCATGCGAATGTGGAGGATGATGGTGCCTAGTGTAGAAGTGATAATGTCATTGAATGAACACAACATGACCAGATGTTTATGCATGTAATTCTCGGTATGCACATTTGAGCGAATGCATGGGATGAGATGATGTTAATGCTAGCACCCCGATTAATCATCATATGGCATACTCGTATGTCATCTATTTGGATAGAGATGAAGACGGCTAGGTTTGGGTCATCGATCCGGTGTGGCATGGTCTCTTCTTCGAGAAGCTAAGGAGGCTACTTGGTTAATAGGGTGGGGTGAAGATGGTGGTGGTAATTTGGTGAGAGAGGCTACATGATGGGGTGTGATAATGGAGGCTACAGTGTAGGGTCATTGTGTACAACCTCAATAGATTGAATAACCTCCATGAGATCTTGATGATGAGATTATGAGGTTTGCATGAGGTTATATAAGGAAATATTGAGGGAGACTTGTGTAATTGTTTAAGCATTGTGCGATGTGTGACACCATTAGAAATGGGGTACGTGGGACCCTAGATAGTGATTTTAGGTATGGGTGCAGATGGTATGTTGGGTATAGGATTGGTTGGTGGGTCAATTGAATTTTCTTTGCCCTTATCCTTTTGAGCATGTGTAGTGATGTGTATCATGTTGATTTGAGGGGAGTCATGAAATGGAGAAGTCAGTAGGATTATTGGTGTAACAACATGACTGGAAAAAATCTACTCGAGGAGAAAATCCTTGTGAGATGAGTTGGGCACAAAGACATTGGGGTGATGGCATGTCAAGTTATATAATGTGAACCATGTTAATTGCAAATCTTGGGGTGGATCTAGGATTTGTGAGGGTAGAGTTTGTGGTTATTGAGTGGAAAGTGTGGGAGTGGGTTTTGGTGAAGTAGGGTCCTCATCGAGAAGGTCATCATCGTCAAATTTGGATTCCAAAGGACATAAATAGATCAAGATGGTTTTCAAAGCCTTATAGTTCTCCACATTGTGCCCGACACACGATGGTAGGCATAAATTTTAGTATCATCAAACCCTTTTGGCTTGGTTTTGAGGGGGTCGTAATGTTTGAGTGGTGGTAATGTGATGATAAGTCTCAAGGAGGTTGGTTAAAATTTTAACATAGGACCTCATTAGTAGATCACAATGGGAAGTGAACGTGGGTTTGGGTGTAGGAGTGGTTGAGTTTTGAGGAGTGACCTTTGCAAGAAGAGGAGTGGGTCGAGCTATGGGTTTGGGTGCTAGCATGGTTTTGGGTGTCAGTCGTGGTTGTTTAGGTAGGGGTATAGTAGATGGACGGGTAGGAGGGTGTGTGGTTGTTTTGACTACCTTATTATGGGGTAGTGGAGTTTTGTTTTTGGGTTGCAGCTTCTTGGGTAAAGGTGATATTGGTGTATGAGGTATAGAAGGAAAAGAAGATGGGGGAAGAGGGCAAGTTACCCATAGGGATAATGGAGGTCTTTGTGAAGGTAGATGACATAGGTCATTCTTGGGGTGTGAGAGACAACGACCGAAGTGTAGTGGGTAGTGGAGTAATAGCGAGGATATTAGAGGTATGGGTGGTAAAGATGCTACGGGTGATGGTGTAAGTCATGTTCGAAATCTAGGTGGGTTAGAGGTTTGTGAGGAAGGAATGAGTTATTGTGTTTTTGGTTTATTGATGGGTGGAGGTTTCTTGACCATGTTGGGAAGCTGAGATCCTAAGATGGACGAGACAGGTGTAGGTGTGATTGGCACAGCCGGGGTATGAGTTCTATGGGTTTGGTGCTTCTATTTGGTTGTTGGAGTAGGTGTGGTGTTTTCTTTGGAGCATGTAGCTAAATCCAAGTTTGATAGGTGGATGGGTAAGGCTAGTGGTCAAGGTGACCCCTAATGTGGTAATAGGTTTAGTCAAGGAAGATGTTGTAGGTTTGGGTTTGGGTTTAGATGTAAGTTGAGTTATGGGTAAGGGTGTGGTTTGAGCTATAACGGGTGTCATGGTAGGATTTGTGATAGAGGTGGTTATGTTCGGTTTGATTGGTCAAAATATTTTTACATAGATAGTGGAGGTATTAGTAAGGGATATCTACATTTGTGTTGAGACCAAAAATAGAAGATACCCCCATAATAAGGCTCTATCCACATAATTTAAGTGATCATCCAAACATGAGAATGAAACATCTTTAGGTGGAGTTAATTAGGATCTAATTTCAATTCCTGTAAAATGTGTCTTAGAGACAGGGAATTGGCTACCTTCAGCTTCTGTGGGTAAGAGAGCCGAAAGTAGGTTTGTAAGGATTCTGGGTAGCTAATGGAGAATTCTCACCAAGAGGCAAAGGTATCTCAACTAGGTCTGTGATGGGTGGAGGAGATGATGGGAGCTCCTCTATAGGTGGAGGAGATGATGGGTGCTCCTATGTGGGTGAAGGAGGTAATGGGTACTCCTCTATGAGTGGAGGAGGTACTGTGGGTACCAGTTCTCTAAGTGGAGAAGCCAAAGGTGAAATGGTCTCGATGTTAGTGGAAGAATCCTCCATAGGTGATGAAGGAGATGAAAGGTGTTCCTCTACGTGTGGAGGAGTAGATGTGGTGGATTCTAACATGGAAGGAGGATTTCAGGCTAGGATTTCCTCTATGAAAGGAATATGGGGTAACTAGGAGGTGACAGGTACATCAGTAAAAATAGCGTGAACCTCGTGGGTATGACTATCATGAGTTGAGGTCTCATCGGTTTGATCGATGAAGGGGCATGGTTAGGAAATGGTTTCTTTAAGATGTGTAGGTTTTGGTTGGTAGGTGCATTAGGATTATCCACAGTTAACTCACCTTTCTTTATCATTTCTTGGAAAATATTTTTGAAAGTGATGCGATTCTTTACACTATGACCCTTTACTCGATGATAGTTACTGAGAATACATGTTGCTTATACCATGCGGGCATGGGGTGAGCGAGTTCAAAACTAGTGTGTGGTTTTATTGGTGGAAGAGTGATGGCTCCAACTTTGACAATATTTTCTAAGACAGGAAGAGTAAGGTTCCCTAATTGGGGTGTATTTCCTCTGCTCTTGTCTGAATTGAAATTTCTAGACGGGTGAGAGATTTGATGAGGAGGTAGCCATATTTGATGGATGAGATGGGCTAGCCTTGAGTACCACAATGTTAGCGGTGCCCTTAGCCTTTGAATAATTATTTTTTGGTTTGGAAGAAGAAGAGGTATCATTCAAATTGAATGCCTAATTCTTATTGTGTAATTGGATTTTCTTCTCTTCAATGGCCCAAATCTCTAACTTTTGTCCCATAGTGAATGCTTCATCAAATTTTTGGAAGGTTTAGACCTACAAGAGCTAGTGAGATATGTCTAGCACAAGCTCATGTGAAGAGCTCAATGAGTTCTATTTGTTGTAATTGGAAGGTGAGTTGATTGATCAAGTTATGCCGTGAGTGACAAAATCTATGATAGATTCATCCTCATCTTGACGTGTGGAGTATAGGTCGATCATCATGGTAACCTTCTTGATGATGAAAGAGAAATGATCTAAGAAGGATTGGGCTACCTGATTGAATTAGAATGTAGAGTGTCTAGGTAACCCACTATACCAGTCTAATGCAGGTCCAGTGAGGGACATGGGAAAGGTTCTCAAGAGTAAGGCATCATTGTGAGTGATCAGATAACACCCATGTTTGAACGACTGAAAATGCTACTTGAGGGTCTTCTTTGCTATTGAAATGGTTGAATTAAGTGTTTCCCAATGCACGGGGTATGGGTGAATAGGAATAGATGGGTGTATAGGCTCGTTGCAAATCTCATTATAGGTGAGAGTGTTGCGGGAGCCAGAAACCAATGCCTCCAATGTCTACATCTTGTCCAACATCAATTTGATTAGGTTGTTGGTAGGTTGTGATGATTGGGGCCCTCCCTGCACCGTGAGGGGGTTAGTTTTGGGCATATAATGAGGGTGAAACCTTAGTGTATGGTGCTGCCATGTAGGTTGATTGAGAAGAAGGTAATGAAACAGGGGGTATGTATGCGAGTGAATAATGGATAAAATGGGAGGTTACTTGATAGTATGTATATGGGGGTGGAAGGGTTGTGGTAACCCTAGTGGTAATAGGGACTAATGATTGTGGAATGGAAAGGATGATGTTTTCAAATGGGGTAGGGGTCACCAACACCGGAGGTGGTAATGTAGCTATGTGTATGTGTGAGACATTAGGGGTGCATGAGGTTACATTTTGGGTAGTTTTCAAGGGTATTGTGCATATGACGAGTGCCACGAGAGGTGGTGTAGACATGGAGTCATAGTGGGTATAGGATCTAGTTGCGAGATGACTGGGGGTAAAGTATATGCGGGAAGCACGAGCTAGATGGGGCTGATGTAGACATGGGAATGAGATTCGGGGGATAGATACGGGCATGTTGTATATCAACTAACCCGAGGCATCTCGAGTGGATGAATGGGAAAGGTAAAACTACAAAGCGGTAGGGTTTTGGTCAAGGATTCATGTGAACTCCTCATCTCTAGTAGCGATAGTGATAGGTTGGATGGGATCCATGGCTGGTGATAAAATGGAAGGTGGTGAAGGACTAGGTGGGAGTGGTTGACAAATAGCATGAAATACGAGTGTGTTTGCTTGTTTTCGAGTCAGCACCATGTGAACCAAGATCGATCAGTAGGGTCATTTCTTCTCTGTAAATGACACGAAAAACAATAGGAATAGGTGAATCTGGCGGCAAAAGTGGATTAAGTACCAAATGTTGGTTGGAAAGTGAAATAGGCTAACCAATGCCGGTTAGGGAAAACCGATGTTGGTTAGGGGTAACCGCTACCGGTCACTATAGAAAATGGACAGTGAGTGAAAAACAAGGTATAAGGTCAAATCTGATAGGTATGCCAAATCTAATGAGTTTTACAACATCAATGGGAATGATGGCAATGTGACAAGGACTATGAGAAGTGGAAGAAGATGAATGAAAATGTCCTTTTGAGTAGGTTAACAAAAGGATCTAGAACCAACGTTTTTAGGTATAATGACGATGGTAAGAGGGTAACCGATGATGGTCACTAGACCGACACCAGTCACTATGAAATTGAAACAATGATGAAAGAATAATGGTTATGAATTAAAATTTGATGTGGAGTCAAACCCAAAATTTTGAGAATGATGAGAATATGGTCCAGGCACACTCAAGTGAAGTTGGAATACACTAGCTATGATGAGGAGTGTGCAAAGATGAACAAGAAAAATGAAGAATGTGATCTCTCACCTCAAAACATAAGCCAAGCAGAAACACTAAGAAAAATGTGATCCTAGGAGTGCCTTTTCTATTATCTTTGTTGAACTTATGTTATTTAAGGAATGACACATGAACTGTGAAATAGATTTTTTGGTGAGGATGGCTTCCTACGTAAGGAGATCTAAAAGGTGAGGTTTCAAGTATGTTATGGTGGGGGTGGGCCTCGCTCTGAAGTATGACTTGACAGAGCAGCGAGCTGGGTGCCCACTGTGCCGTGATCATGTGATCACCTACAACTTCTTCCAGGTAAGATGTTGTTTAAGAATGTGTGTATTTTCAATTTTTGTGAGGTTTGGTAAGACTCAGAGAGAGAGAAAGAGAAAGAAAGTGATTTCTATGGTTCATTTGTCAACCATCAGCTGGTCATGACTTCTAGCGTATAGGTTACCCGCAATTAATGTGAGCTAATGCGATAAATCAAAATGCAATGCACTTATTTTTAAGCCCAAATCAAAGTGTGAAGTTGGATGACACAATAAGATGAAGAGGAAGAGGGATGCTCTTTCATTACAATGCATAAAACAAAAGAAATGTTTCTTTTAATTACACCAAGAGAAAGATTTCTTTTAGAGTAAGTACAACGAAAAGGTAGGTTACCAAGGAAGAAAATTAATGTGTATGCTTTTCAGAAGGGAAACAAACACACAAATTTTCCTAGGAATGAATAAAAAGCAAGGAACCCTAGATTGGTCCCACCAGGTGTGCCAAAATGTTTCACCTGATTATTAGACATTTCTTTGAAGTATTGATTAAACAGATAGGGTAATAGGCATAGAAGGAATACTGTTCAAATGTTGGTTGATGGGTTGTTGTGCGCGTATGACTTCACGAATCCACATTTGGTATTGAGAGCTTCCTTTTGGCTAGGAGGAACTACCTATAATAAAAGAAAGACCACCAAGGAATTAAAAAATATATACAAAGTGAACTACCTAGCGTATCTTTACATCCGAGAAGTGTGATACTTCCTAGATGGTTGTTAGTTCACTATTTTAAACAATTTAATGTGGTAAATAAAGTAAATCCTATTGTAGTTCGAAACGATTTAGGTATCTCACTTAAAACACAATAAGAAAGATCTAATCTAACAGGCTAGGTTAGAGTAGGATCCAAAGGTCAAGTAACTGGTTCCAGTGTCTCTACAAGTCCGACAAAGGTCTCAGGAAGATCACAGGTGAATGAGGATGAGGTAAAATTAGTTTGGTAGGTCACTATTCTGGGTTGTATAGGAAAATACAGAGACCGATGCTGGTTAAGGGTGACCAATGGTGGTTGGGTGTAACTTGATGTCAATTCTTGTGGAAATTTTGGAATGCCACGAATGAGCTTTGGGTCTCCTTTGTGATTACACAAAGGACTTTGGTTGGTCAAAATGAGGTATTGGGTGGTTTGGGCAGGATCTGGTGAGGTTTTAATGGGTATATGGAGGGATGAGTGTTGGAGGAAGTCAATGGGTGGCTAGGTGAACAATAGGTGACAATATAAGGATGGAATGAAATAAACCAGAGAAGTATAATGTTATACTTACTTGGATCCTGGTCTTGGACACCTATGAGTGAGGGATGGAGGTGTTGATGAGAGGTTGAAGGTTGCAAGTGATAAAAAAATTTAGGAGATCTTCTGCATGGGCTGCATGTGCATTCCTCTTTGCTTGGTTAGATCGAGATCATGCTTTGGGATGGCTATGTAGGAAAAGATGCTTGATATCCTTCCTTGCATGCATGTTCTCATTGAAATTTTCTCTCAGAAGATGTGATATCTCTTGGGAATGTGCCAATGTTCATCAACATTTTCCAATATTTTGCTAACCTTGAAAATAAGGTTGTTTTGGGGGTTAAAATGGTAACCAATGATGGTTCGCTTAACCGGTGATGCAGCGATTATGGCTAATCGACGTCGGTAAAGGTGGGATTTCCTAGGTTTATTAAACTAGGAAGATCCTCTTGATTTTCTCGGATCTCATGTTGTTAACCCGCGGATTAAACTAGAAGTGTCGGCACGTGGGAATGTCGTTATAGGGAATGTAGTAATTGATTTTTAGGGTTTGGGTAAGTCTTAATTAGTTATGGCAACTTACTAAGAACATGTCTTAGGGTGAGTCAACTTGATGAGGTGTCTAGGTAAAGTGTATGTGTGGATATTATTTAAATTAAGATATTTAAATAATAAATATGGTGAGGATAATGAATTAACTTAATTAAATTAATTAAATTACTATTAGTGGGGTGAAGGGGGCCATGGCTAGGTGAATGTGATGAAGGGTGCTTATTTGTCAAGGGACCAAAGGGGAGTGTGACCTAAGTTTAGTATCTACAACTGGAAATATACCTCTTTTTCTTCTTTGTTTAATTTGTAAACCATCCATTTTCTTTGAATCTCCTCCATTATGTTTAGGTCAAAGCTTTTAAAAATTTTCAAGGCTGAATCAAGGACCAAATTTCCAGAAAAAACAACATACTTAGGAGATATGTTTTCAACAACTTCATACTCCCTGAAATCCACAAAACTCACAAAGTGATCAGTACTAGCATCTACCTGTAAAACTTCATAAGATGCATTGTTTGGGTCTTCAATAAGGTACAACATATTTTTCTCTCCATATAACTTTACTAAGTTTCCTTCAATGGGGATAGTGGCATAAGACATGTCCATTTGGACACTCCCACCAACACTTGTATCCCATTTCCTTGATAATAACATACCCCATTTGGTAGGGTAATCAACAATCACAACATCCAATATCAAATTCCTCCCAGGATAATATGTAAGTTGCACCACAAGATATTTTACACAACCAACAACTGGAACTTCCTTGGAATCCATAGTAGTACACTTTCCATACGCTACTATCACTTTGATTCCTAGTTCATTCATGACTTCTAGAGGCATGAAATTGCATGATGCACTGGATTCAAACATATAATTATGTAACAACTTGTCTTTGATAACCAAGGTTGTGAAAATGGATCCACGTTCAGCTAAAATTTAACCAAAGAAGTTCCTAAGTAAACCTCATGTGGCTCCCCCAACTCTTCCACCACTTGTGGCTATTCCAATTCTACAATGGCAATAAGAATCCCCAATTGGCACCACTAGTGTTGGTACCCAAATTTGTTCTCCTTTTTAGTCTGAGTAGCATCAAAGATATGGCATGAAGCTTGAAGACAGATAGATCATGATGTATGCCATTTTGTAGCTGGGGATATGATCTAACTGACACTCAAATTTGTGGAGATATGGATATAACTCAAATAGGACTTGGTCTTGTGCTAACTGTTTTAGGTTGTGCCTTTCAACCAAGGTAAGAGAACCTATTTTGTAACCCTCAAATGGTGAAGGAGATGAAGATATCCCTCAATTTGTGTAAATAGTATGAAAAGGGCCTTGGGAAAATATGATCAACACTCCAAATCTAACTTTCACAAGTTGTCACTTCTAGATTATAGAGATACTTTCAATGCAAGGCAAGGGTTATTGAAGACATTTTGAAATCCTGATCTATTTTGCATACTTTAGAAAATGGATTTTGATCTTCTATGGGTATACAAGTGAAAAAGGGGGTAAAATAGGGTAGGATTAGTTGTTTTGAATGATTTTTTGGGTGGTAGTTTAGATAAGACAAACCAAGGTCCACCAAAATCTTTGAGGATTTGAGCAAAATACGGAGAAACTTAACAAGATAAATTATAAAAATGATTAATCATCCCTTCAACCAGATATGTGAATCAAATGGAGGCCCATATCTGCACTTTTCCACACAATATTTGATCATCTATCAAAAAATGTTGAGTTAGAATGAGGCAATGAAACATTTAGCAATCACTATTTAATCATGACCTAAGGTACACCCAAAGGTTTACAAACAATCTCTGAAATCAAGGAAAGTAAAGTGATTTTAAATTTGTTTATCTCTTTATCAGATGAAAGCTCTTCTGAATGTGAGATTGCAAATGCCACTAAACTAATCACAAGAAATGAGACCATGTATGATCAAGAGAGATTTTAAACACAAGACTGCAACAGGAAACAAGAAACACAAATTTGAAATGCATTCTAAAACATAAGTGTATGCAAATTTTGCCAAGAGACAACACAAAATAATCTAGAAATGATCAAATTTATCAGCAAGGGAATGTTTCAAGAACAATCTCAGAGCTTGTTGATGGCTTTATAACTGAAACCAACTCAACATGATACAAATCTGATGCAAAAAGGAATTAGAAATGGTTCTTAGGTGGTTTCTTAGAGAATGGGCTTCTTCCCGATTTTCTCGTGAAATTTTTAGTTTTCCAAGAGATTTTTTAAACTCTTCCAACCCTTTACATGAAAAATTCATGTAATATATAGCTTTCAATCTCCTTCAAGCCTTCTTTCCCAAGAAAATAATATGCCAAAGGATCAAATTTGTTACAAAAATTCCTCATGATTCGCAGACAGGGACGTTTAACAGAACACGTCCAAAAAGTTGCCAGTTGTCTCAAAAAGAGATGAATCATTACAAAATTCACATCATTATCCATTATGGAGGCATGTTTTTCATCTTCAAAGCATGCAGACCCCTTCCTTTCATTATTTCATCCTTATCCCTCCAAAATTTGACTCTACAACTTTTGGATTTGATATTTCATGTTTTTAGATGGGTTAGGGCAAAAATTCATTTCAAAAACATCTTTGATCTTCAAATTGATCCTCAAAACTGATTGCATTGGTCCTTACAGGCACAAACGACACGAATTTGTCAAAAATTTGATCAAAATTGATGCAAAAAATGCATTTCCACACTTCTTGGAGCTCAAATGGCGGCCAAACTAAAAATGCACAATTACCATTGATCTTCCTTTATCCTTTAATCTGAGCCCTCCATATGTCACAATGTGATTAGAAATGGGCTTGGGATCAATTTTTGAAATTTTAACACTTTTTGGAAAACTATAAAAATTTGACATTTTTCTCCACCCCTCTGCCCTTTTAAAATGAGCTTGACACGTGTCCTAATGTGGGTCCCATTAGAATCGCGGACCGATTCTACACATTTCCACCTTTTTAGGAAATTTGAAAAAAATTCAATTTCCTCTACCACTCTGATGTTGAGATTTTAGCCTAACACATGGCACAATATGATTGGATGCGGAGTCACGACTCAATTTTAAACATTTTGCCTCTTTTTGGAAAAAGGAAAATTTTCCATTTTTCCTCTCGCGGCTCCACCCTCCTATAGGACACGTGTCCTCATATGATTGAATAAGACGCAATTCTTCTCATTTCATATTTTAATCATATTCCATGAAGGAAAATTTTTAACATTTCCTCTACCATCCCGCACCTCTGCCATTGACTCCTCAGATGAATCTTGACTTTTTACCTTCGGGCTCGCGGGTCCATTCAACGATTTTACCCTTTGATAACTAGAGGCTAAAAATACAACTTGCCTCGAAGGCCTACCTCCCCACCTTGTGCTCTGATGCTGACATGTGTCTTCATCCCATTGGCTGCGAGTTTGTGGTCCAATTTTATACTTTAACTCTTTTTCACCAAAGGCCGAAAAGTATCAAACTCCTCCACCTTTCCATCTCCCCACCTGCCACGTGTCCTCCTCTGATTGGATGTGGGCCTTAGGGGATTTTCTTCATTTCTAGGAATTTTAAAAAGTTCCTTAAGGGAAAAAAGGACCCACCCGTCTGCCTTCACTCTACCATGCAACACGTGTACATCCTCAGGGGCTTGCCGAGCTACGGGGGCAACTTGCACATTTTTCCAAAAACACAAAAATGTTAAGTTTTTAGAAATGACCCGCTGATCCTTGTCTAATTAGAACAAGCCACATTTCTGATGAATTTTGAAGAAGAAATTGACGGAAAATGATGCCCATCTGACCGTCAAAACATAGAAAATGCCAAGGATGCCCTAGAATTCAATTTTTTTGCTAAGGATGACAAATTTCTCAAAATTGAACCAACTGAAACATGTTTTCAAAGCATTTTTGATCATGGAATTAGATTTTCAATGGAATACAAGTGAAAATCGATCAATTTTAAACTTCCACAATCAAGTAAAAAGGAAAAATGACAGATCTCGTAGATTTTGGAAAAATTAGGGCACAAAATAGGGCACACATGCAAATTTCTTTCAAATTGGGAAAAACAACAATTTTGTGAGAATTTCAAGGCATTCGACTGGAGGGAAAAGTTGCAGACCACCAATTTGAGAGAAAAACATTCTAGAGCATGCAAACCAAAGGAAAATTTAGGGAAAAATGGTGTAAGCTCAAAAATGTCACCAACAGAAGCATGCGAGCTTAACATTGGTGAGAGAGATGAAGGTGAAGGTGAAGGTATAGGAGATACTAGAGATGTGGGAAGAGCATTGGGTGAAGGTAATGGTGATGGAGGTATTAATGAGGAAGAGGTTGACATTACCGATTTAGGTTTGGTAGTCTCGGTAAATTTGCAAATTGGTGGGTAGGTTGTCGAGGTGTAGGCGGTAGGAGCCGACATTTGGGTAGAAACGGGATTCTAAGGCTCCTCCCGAGGGTAGGGTAGTCAACATATTTTGGTTTATCCATAGAAAAGAGGGTTTTTTTTTTTAGGAAAGATAATGACGACTTGAAGGTGATCCCTGATGCTTGTGCAATAGGAAGGCCTCTCTTTTGGACTTGATAGGTAAAAGTGAGGTAAAAAGAGCGACTGGGTTTTTGAAAGCGTTTGGAGGAGAATTTCCATCAGGGGGAATCGAGAAAAGTGGCTCTTTTATGGGTGGAGGATTGGGTGGAATAGGGAATGAAGATATAAAGGGGCCTTCTTTAAGTGGGGGAATAGGTCGAGTAAGCAGGGTAGGTTATTCTATGGGTGAAAAGGATGGAAAGGTAGGTTTTTCTATAGGTAGGAGAATGGGTGAGGTTAACTCTGTTGAGGGTAGAGGGAAAAATAGGGCTGACTCTTGTATGGGGAAAAGAGTGAGTAAGGTGGGTTCTCCTTTAGGTAGAGGAGTGGGTAAGGTAAGGTTGATTATGGGTGAAGGAGTGGAAAAGGAAGGATCTTCTACGGGTAAAAAGGTAGGTAAAACAGCAAGGTGGGTTTCTTCGTAGGTAGAGGAGTAGGTAGGGTAGGTACCTCGGTTGGTGAAACAATGGGTAAGTTATTCCCTTCTATGGGTAGAGGAGTGGATAAGGTAGGCTTGACTATAGGTGGGAAAATGGGTAAGGTATCCTCCTTGTGGTGCAAAGGAGCGGATAAGGTAGTTGCGGTTGTAGGTAGAGGGGTAGATGAAGTAATGGGTAATGTTATCTCCTCCATGGGTAGAGGAGCGGATGAGGCCGGATCCCCCATGAGTAGAGGGGTTGATGGGTCAATGATACTATCATGTGTAATAGACTCCTCCTCAAGTAGTGGAGAAGAGGATGAAAGTTCTTGTATGGGAAAAGAAGTTTGTTCAGAAATTCTTCAATAGGGGCCATAGGGGGATATGGTGCAAAGGGAATGGGTAAGATACCAAAAATGGGGAGAAGGAAGGTTCCTCTATAAGTAGAGGATTTTATGAGGTGGGTCTGGTTGTAGGTAGGGAGGTAGGTGAGGCAGTTGGATTGGTAGGAGAAACCGTGGGTAAGGTATTCTCTGCTATGAGTAAAGGGGTTTAGGCAAGTATTTCCTTAGTAGATGAAATAGGGGAAATTGATATAAGGGGACATGTATGGGGTCATAGATGGAATAAATTTCGTGAACCTTGGTGTCATCAGGAGAGGCTATGTCATCCTGGTTTGACGAAGTGGTATGATTTGGGAGAGGTTTATTGAAGATATGAAGGTTTTGAGTTGTTGGCACGTTAGGGTCATCTAGGAAAAGATATCTATTATCCAACATTGCTTGGATAATTTCCTTGAATTTTTATAGTTGGAATTTTTATGCCCCTAACTCGATGATAGGTACAAAATTCATGTTTGTTATACCATGCCAACCAATGGTGAGAAGTACCATGATTATCTCATGATTTGATAGGTGGAAGGGTGATAGCTCTAGCTTGTAAAATATTCTCTAGCGCATGGGGATAGGGTTCTCCTATAGGGGTATACTATCATTGTTCATCTATCTGGGAAGGCCTCCTGAGGTGAAATGGGTGTGATGAGAATAATAGGACATAGGTGGCGTAGCAGTGTATGGTTGCGCATGATGTAGAAATTACGATGGGGGTACATAGGTAGGAAAGGAGGGATAACCTCCTAAATATGACGTTGAGGCTATAGGTTATGTGTGAGGCAGGGTATAGGGGAGGAATTTGTGAAAAGATCTCCATGGAACTAGGTGTAAGGGTGTAGGGTATAGGTATGAATGAATTTTGATAAGGGTCATAAGAGGTTGACACAACTGGTGGCTATGTGTATGTGGGTATATAAGGAGGTGATGGCAACGGGGTACCAACGAAAGGAGCATGGATGAAGGCACAAAAAATTTCAAAGGAAGGGTATATTCTGAAGATGGAAGAGTTATTTGGTGGGTAAGTGGTTGGGATGTGGGGGTAGGTGATAGTAGGGTAGTCCGGGTTGGGTAATTAGTGAGGTAGCACTGTAAGGCCTGATGGTTGTGATCAAGGAACCTAGCAAAATCCTCGTCACCTATGGGTATGGGTATGGTGGAATTAGGGTCCATAAGTTCCAGGATGGGAGGTGGAAACAGGTTAGGTGGGAGTGGCTAAAGACTAGTGTTAGCTCGGATATGGGTTAAGAGTATGAGGGTGGTGGTATATTTGGTGGTCTGCCCTCTGTGAATGTCACGGAAAAATAGAAGATCAGAAAGGACAGGTGTTGGTAGATGAATCTAGTTAAAGTTTCAATTAAAAATAAAAATAGGGTAACCGACACCAGCAAGGTGACCGATGACAGTTATATAGAGACCGAGGATGGTTACAGAATCGATACTACCAATGTAAAAGATCGCTAGTTTAAGAAAATGAAATAAAATGGATGAGTATGAGCCAAGGGAACTGTATCTATCAGAGATATCAGAATGTTAGGTGATATGATGGTGTCAAATGGACTAAGGAGAAGAAAAGAATAGGTGATGAAGGTTATTTCAGGTAAAATAATCAAAATAGCCGAGTAGAGACTAGTTAGATAAATTGATGATGATCAAATGTAAACTGACGATGGTCACGAGACCGATGACAAGCATTCCTGTGAAATGAGGAGAAATGAAAAAAATGGTTGTTGTGAATTAAAAATATATAATGGATCATCCCTGAAGTCTAAGAATGACCAAATAAGGTCCTGACACACTTAGAAATAACCAGAATACTCCAACTATGATGGAGAGTGTGAAAGGAAGAAGAAAGAATGGAAAATCATAACTCACACCTAAAAATGCAAGTGAAGAACAAAGCTAGGAAAAAACATAATCCTAAAAGTGAATTTATGTTTTTTTTAACTTATGTTATTTAAGACTGACATGCTAATTCAAAAAAGAGTTTTTGGTTGGGAAGGTGTCCTATGAAAAGGAAATCTAAAAGGGGAAGTCTCGGTTATGTTATGGCGGGGTGGACCATTCTCTGATGGGAGACTAGATAGAGATAACCAACTTGGTGCCCACTTTCAATACTCGAATCGTGTGATTAGTGAAAACTTCTTCTGGGTGGGATGTTGTTTAAGAAGATGTATATATTCCAATTTGTGTAGTTTGGAAAAGAGAGAGAAGAAATAATGTGCTTTCTATGATTTAGTTATGTCAACCATCAGCTGGGCATGAATTCCAATGTATAGGTTGCCCTCAGTTTTAATGTGAGATATAATGCAACAAATCAAAATGCTATGCAAGTGTTTTAAACCCAAATCAAAATGTGATATTCGATGTAGCAAGTAATGAATAGGAAGAGGGATGCTCTTTCACTAATGCAATACTAATGAAAGAAAGAAGTATTCTTTTTATAACACCAAAAACACGATTGATTTTAGAAAATAGAAAGAGAGGAAGATTCTATAGAAGAAAATTAATGTGGAATCTTTTCAAAATGGAAACAAACACCAAAATTTTACCTAAGAATGAATAAAAATGCAAGAGGAACCCCGATTGGTCCCACTTTGGGAATGCCAAAATGTTTCACCATTTTCATTAAGGATTTGTGTAGCACCCTCGACAATAGTTATATTCCTCCTTTGCATTTCAAGTGCTGACATATGATTTGTTTCTAAAGATGTGTTTTTTTAATTATTGGAGATCATGCTTGATATGGATAAATATTTTATGTTCTTAAGATCATTAGACTGGAATGGAATGGCTTCCTTGAATCCATTTTTCACTTCTTATAGGTGAGTTGCAATCTAGTTTAAGAGTTGCAAACTTGCCTCTTTATCTGACTCATCCCTGGATTAATTTCAGTGATCCAAGGAATGTTTTAAACCTTCTCAATTGAATGAATGATAAATTCACATTCCATAATTGAGGGACATGGTCGACTAAAATTTGTTACTACAAGTTCTTTAATCTTGTGTGAACGTACTTCTATTCAATTGTATGTTGTGCTTAGGTCCTTGGAGATTGATCTTAGCAGTACATTGCTGACGTAAATGAAATATAGCTGTTTCATGACATAGGAAGGATTCAAAATCCTAAGTTGGGTAAGAATATCTAATACCTAACTATGTTACTTAATTTAATTTTTTGTTTTCTAGCCTAAGCCTTGTGCTAAGGGAACATGGAAAGGTTGCTAGGCTATCTAAATTAACCTAAAACCTAATGTTATAAGGTTATGAGATGACCTAACCTAATGTTGGAATTACCTAAGGTAATGTGTTAAGGCCTAAGGTAATTATTCCTAAACTAACCTAAGTTTTAAGGAATCTATCTTAAGCTATTAAACGGGAACCTAAATGGGTCGCATACCTTTAAGGCGATGGTTCCAATGGCATCTAATTATTGGTAAGGTTATTAAATGCCTTAAGTACTACCATTTTTGGTAGGGGCTAGTTGGTTTGGTAGAGGCTTATGTGGAAGCTCCACTAAAAATGGAATTGCATGTTAAATGGGAATTGGCATTTGCCAGATTTGGGAGGTGGTGAAAAGGAGATTTGAGTGGGAAAATTCAAATTAATGTAATTAAATGGCCTCGGTTTTTGTTCACAAACTGTCTAGGAAACTTAGAAGGTGGGTTTGTGGGAGGTTGTTGGTTTTTACATGCTTTTCAGATTTTTCTCTACATGAAGCAAACTGGTTCTTTGAACCAACAGTTTGACTTGCACTTCATTGCTATTTTTAACTCACCTAGTCTATTTTTGATCATGGGAAGGTATATGAGGCATGCTGAGGAAATTTTTTGGTTGGTTGATCTTTCATGGAGGAGAAAAGGAATTGGAAGATCATATGGAAGTCTCCTTCAATCTGGCAGAAGTGCTATTAAGCATGATAGGCTCTAACCATTAAAATCTCTTTCTTTCTTCTAAATGTTTCATTAAAATGACTTTGCTCTTATGAGATTCTTGGCTTGCATGTTTTATCTAGGTTATTTGCTTGCTGGGTTTTGTAATCTTTGGAAATTTGGGTATGAATCCATGGAAAATTGATGATAAGTGTTTGAAACTTTCTTGGTATGTGCTAATTAGCGAGACATGCATGAGAAACTTGTTACTGTAACTCTGCTTGTCATTTCTTGAACCAGTATACTGAAGAAGTTGTGTTTTCAACTGACCTTCATTGTTGTTTATTTGGTTCTAAGTTTTGGGAACTTGAATCCCGTCTGATATTTTTATGGAGCTCATCTTTGTTTGAGCTAAAGCTTGTAGTTGAGCTCGTATTTTGTTGAGCTAGAGCCTATATTCGGGTTTGTGTTTGTTGAGCTAAAACTTGTAGTTGAGCTTGTGTTTTGTTTGAGCTTGAGCTTGTATTGAGCTGGTGTTTCATTTGAGCCTATATTCAAGTTCATGTGTAGTTAAGCTTGATTTAGGGTTAGTGTTTTGTTAAGGATTTGGGTTGGAGGTTCTTGTCACTCTGAATAGTGTTTGGATTCTTGAGTAATCTTGGACTATTGTTTTAAGTCCATATGTACCTCTGTACTTGTGTTTATTCTTATGTTATTTTGGACTATTAATGGAAGTTCGTAATCTGCACAGTAATAGTATTTTTCTTTGATTAGTTTTGAACTCTGGTAGGAGCTTGTGTTTTGAGATGGTATGAGATTTCTTGTTTGATATGCAAACTGGAATGGGAATTGTGGTTGCCCTGAACCTGTGAATATCTACTTGAATAGTTCTGAACTCCTCTGTGAGAAACTTGTGTTTCATTTTGAGTTGAAATAGGGTTTCTTGTTTACACTATAAACTAGTTAAGGTTGTCATGTTATATTCTGACTTGTATCATAATATTTGTATATATCTATGCTCACGTTTGAGACTTTGTGATTCGGCACTATACATGTAATTTGATACATAGTGTTTGAATTTTTAGTTGAATGACGTGTTAGCTCTATTCTGGTATTTGTGAGTTGGTTTTAAATTGTATTCTAGTTGGAAGCTTATAACTCCTTTAATGTAAACCACTTACTCCAGGTAATTTTGGGTAAGTAGTATGACTGAGCTATTTGAATATCTCTTGGAGATTTAACTGAAACATTTTTCATTGATAGTAGGATTTGGAATTATTTGTAAACAAGTTTGTACCTGTGCTTAGAAATAGTAGTGGAGGTAGAATACTTAAATCTGTTTATCCTGATTTTTTTATAGTTCTAAAAGAATTATGAATCACCTATGTTTAAGTATAATGTTGTGGAGGCATGTAAAGGAACTTCAGTTTCGAGTTCAAGGATACTCCTGAACTGGTTTAGTTTAAGGTTTTAGGTTTTATAATCTTGTTGGGATCAATAAGTTAATGCTTGAGTCTTTTAAAAGAAGAAGAAATTGGGAACCCTTAGGGATAGGGTGCTGTTTTAGAACTTTACTGAGTGTTGTTCTGAACTGAAATTGGAACTCATGCTTGTAATGATAAGGATTGTAAGGGGGACTTGTAGTATGTTTCTTGCAATGAGTTGGTTTTGTTCTCTCTTCTGGGAACTAGTGTATGAGCTTATTGTTTGGATTAGAGATAGGAATTTGTTGTTAAGTTTAGAGAATAAATTAAAGATTGAGTCAAATTCTGATAAGATTCCCTTTCTAACCTGTAGGGATTAGTTCATTTGATTTATTAGTTCTCTTGCAAAATGGAGATTTATTATACCTGTTTAGCCTTCCTTGTTCATATCATTTGTTAAATTGATGGAGGAAGAGATTTGATGTTTCAGTTTTGTTGAACAGAAAATACAATCTTGTTGTCAGACTATTAAAATTCTATATTCCTTCTTAGATTGATATGGGATTCTATTCTGTTTAAAATCTGAAATGTTGTATTTAAAGGTAGTTGTCCTTTAAACAAAATAGTTAAATTCATGTTATGAACTTGTATCATTTTCTTGATATTTTTGTGTTGAGCATAGTTTGGAATGGATATCCTTCTTCCTTGCTTAGGAGCTAGATGAATCATCCCAATGAGAACTATGTTGTAAACCCTTTCTTTGTTGTTTAAAGGTAATTGTTAGGATCAATTAAACTTTAAATTTTGTAAGGCAGATGTTGTGGATTATATTCTATTCTTCTCTTAGAAGTGAATTTAGATTGGTTAATGTACTTATTTTCCATTTGCTATTACTTATATTGATATTTATGATGTAATAATTGTCTCATTAAAGTAGAGTTGTTTTAATGGAAAAATTATTGGAATGCACTTCATTTTAAGGCTTAGTGCTTATCATGCTCAGTTCATTGAACTGACCCGTGCTAGCAATTTTTATAGATGGAATTCGTAAGTGATAAAAGAAGGAAAAACTTATATGATGCATTGGCTGATTTAAGTCTGATTCCTTGTGAAGAATTTTGATTCGTTCTTGAGATTGTATTGAAAAATAAAAGTAGTATTCTTTTAGAATGAAGGCGGTTGTTATGCAGTATGCCTAAAATGTATAAGGCTTGTAAATGTATAAGTTATAAAGATGAATTGAAAGATGAGAATTTACTTGTATTGGGTGTGTAAATTATCTTGTACTTGTATGAAAGAGATGGATTTCTATCTTGTTGATATTATTCATATTATTTTTATGCTTAATTGGTTATCCTTTGATAAGTTGGATAAAGGGATTTAGTTCAATTTCCCTAATTAAGATGCAACTTGTTAAGTTGTAGAATATGATGTTCTTTATCTAAACTATATAATATAGTAATGTAATGTGTGTTGAACATACATTAAGAATTATGGATATTGGGTAGGATATACCCTAACACTTAAACATGTAGATAAAGACTCTTTCTATTTGGAATATAAACCAAAAAGGTATGGAAATATGATTACAATTTATTAGACTTCATTTTGTATGAAGTCTACTTTAAATTGGATATATTTGGACGTTGAACCTGTCTAAAAGTTATTGTACTTTTTAAATGAAACTTGATAATGTTGTTCGGTTGTGGTTAATTGGCAGTGTAACTGAGAGATCTAACATTAAAAACAACCATAAGTATAATGAAGTTCTTCATGGAATAAATGAAGAAAATTTAGGAAATAACTTATTGAGCATTGGATTAGGGTTTGGCAGGGTTGTTGTAATCAAGAAATAATTTAGACTAATAATGTAATAACAATCCCCTCGGGGTATGTACATCTCGATGAGGTAGTTTTTGTAGGATGTTGGCACATGCCAACTACAGGGCTATACTTTTGAGAAGGCTTGGGTCTTCTCAAGAATACAATGTTGTAGTTGACATGTGGCATCACCCTTCTGCATTGATCATCTAGATCTACACACAATAGGAACTCGACTTGAACTTAGTTTCTCTCTAGGTATGGATAGGAGCATATTTAGGATATGAATTAGCTTCCAATGGCTCAGGGTATGTTGGCACATCCGGTCAACTTAGGTCAACCGAGTATGCCCATCTTCCTATACCAAAGTATCACAAGTCGCTAGTTACATTGTCCTATGTCACCAAGTTTAAAACAACGTGATATCGATGAATATGGGTAGCAGATATTTAGATATGTTCTTAAAAAGATCACATTAGACTGATGTAGGGTAGGAAGACAAAGTATACGAAGTATGCAATATGTATTCAATACATAAGATAACATAAATAGATCGGTAGCTTATCAAGTTATGGAATGAATAGATCAGTGAATCACTAAGTCATTACAATTGCATATGTTTATCCATTGAATTTGATTGGCATGGAATGTTTGTTCTAAATAATGCTTTATTTATAACCGTGAACACTATTTAATAATAAAAATAAACAAAAATTCCTTGTTTCTAAAGTCTTAAAATGGGAATGTTACAATTTGACGAAACAAATAAGGGTGTGGGCTAAGAAGGAATACCTATCGTGATGGTCATTTTAAAGGTTTTTGCGTGTGTTCGACGTCTTGATCCAATGTTGACTATGAGAGCTTCCTTTTGGATAGTAGGAACTACCTGAAATACAAAACAAGACCACAAAAAGAGAGTTAAATAGTATATGATAATGGAATGTCTAGCGTATGCTAGATCTAGGAAGTATCATACTTCTGAAGACTACCATTCCACTTGTTTATAAATCAATATAAAATAACTTAAACATGTAAGTACAAGAATCTAGTGCTAGCATTCTAATTTGGGTACCTCATTACTATTAGTGTTGATTTGATTAAATAATAAAATGTTATACAAGTAAAGGTTTTGGATTGGGTGGCGGGTAGTGCAGGTTGTCTACAAGTCACAGACAAAGTCTTGGTAAGGTTGGGTGAGATTTTGGGTTGTTTTGGGTGCGATACTTAGGTTTCTAGTTTGGAATATTATTATCATACTCGAGAGACCGACACTTTAGTTAGGGTGACTGATTTTGGTTTAGGTAGGACTGATATTGGTCTAGGGTGACCGATATCGAACTATGAAAAGTTACTGAGGATTCAGTGGAGGATGTTTGGGCTCCCTTCTATCTTGTGAGAGTTATAAAGGTCTCTATGGGGAGGATGAGGTGACATGTCCAAAATAGGTGTGATAATATTGTGAATGATATTTGGGGTAGGCTAAGGGTCTAATTATTAGGATGGGTTGACAATCATGATGACCGATATCGATTAAGTAGATCGATATCGGTATAAGACGAACTAACCTTGGTTAGGGTTAACTAGTGTTTGTGACTTTGAGGAAATGGAAGATGTTGTAGAACGCATTTTATGTCCTATCTATGATTGTAAAAATATTTTAGAGGATGTTTTAAGGTCTACCTGGAGGAGGTAGTTTTGGGATAGGATTTTGTGAAGTTTAGGTGGGGTGTGATGGGGTGGTTGATAGAGAGAAAGATGAGGGATAGATCTAAGTAAGAATAGTGAATAGATGAAGGAAAATAAAGAATACAACTGCTAATAATAGAGGAGAAACCAACTTACTTGGATTTTAGATGTATTCTAAATGCCTGTAGTGGTGGAGAGGTGGTTGGAGATGCTTTGGTGACGGTTGATCATGGAATGGTGCTTAGTGCTACGATTATGCTTCTTGATATTCTATTATGAATTCAAATATCTTCCGATTAGTCTTGGTGTTGGCTATGGCTATCCGGATGTGCGAAAGGGATTTGATTATTGCTTACATGTAGATCTCCTTCGCTTCCAAAAAATCAAGAATGTGGCCAACCTAAAACAAGGTTACCAAAAATAATATAATGTAACAGATGATGGTTTAGGGTGACCAATGTTGGTTTAGGTTTGACCAAAGGTCGCTTAAGGTAGGAAATCTTAAGTTTACTAAAAATGCTAGATCTTAGCAATCTTTTTGGGCCACTCACTATTCTCCTAGATCCAAATGAAACATTACATTTTAATTAGTGGGAATGTGGTTAGAGGGAGGATAGGGATAATATTTTAGGTTATACTAAGTCTTAGTTCATTAAGGTAGGTAGGACTAGGTCTTAGTTAGTTATGGTGAGTGAATGTTGAGTCCTAGTAAAGGGAAATATGCTAAAAATAGGTTTATGGTGAGGTGTCTAGGTGAGGTGGTGGGGTGAGGTGTCTAGGTGAGGTGGAAATTAGTTTTAATTAAGGTATTTAAATAATGAATGAAGTGAGGATGAGTATTAATTTAATTATAAATAATTAAATTAATATTAATGTGGGGTAGAGGGGTCATGGTTAGGTGAATATGTTTAAGTTGGTTATTCAAAAAGGGACCAAGGGGAGTGTGACCCAATTTTGTGTCTACAACATGGAATCAAATGGGAAGGACCACATTATAACCATCTTCAAATGTGTTGTATATGATGAGCAATACAAAGGCAATGCCCATTGGAGTCTTGAAAGATGCATTTATCATTATTCAAGGGGCCAAGTTCACCGGGAGTTTGAAGTCTTAGAACTCACCGAGGTGGATAAAATTATAGCATTCCTTGGGAATACTTGGTGTTATAAGAATAATTCCGATGTGAAGTTTAACAAGGGGTATATTAGTTTCAAGAACAAGGAAGAAAGGGTGATCATCCCTTTAACATATGGGAATTCAATGCCCTATACTGAGCCCTTAGGAGAGGAAGTCCTTGACAGAATCTATGTGTGCTCCATTAGAGATCCTGAGATAATTCATCCTACAAAAGGAGTTATCCAATTTGAAGATGCTTAGTAAATGAGTGATACAACTAGCATAGCATGTCATAATTGGGTGCACGGGAATTATGAGTAAATTGGGAGACAATGGAGAGATCTATAATAAGGGTGATGAATGCATGCTTATTCAAGCACCCGGGAAGGATGAAGCTACTAAGTTACTCTAGAGGAGAAAGCCTTGATGATTTCTTACGAGAAATGGAGGCTCAATGAAAAGTGATGATAGAAGAAGAAGTATGCTCAGTTATAACTTTCTCAGACTACAACACATTCATGGGAAACACATCACAGAGTTTCCTAGAATGGTGTGAGGTAAGATTCACATTTTTGCAATGTTCTATAGAAATAATGTACCCACTCTTATCCAAGACTACCATGATAAAGAACCAGCCCTTCCCATATGAAAACATGTGAGAAGGCATGGATGGAAGGAAAATAAGCTTTACCACCTTCATTATGGGTGCATAAGTTACAATCCACTATACAGGGTTGTGTGCATGCATGGTATATTCACTCTAAGACAAGCCATCAAATAGGGAATTGGCAAGAGTTAATGGATGATCTCATTCAAATGTTTGAGTATCAAGTACAAAGGCATCAATGGATAAAGCATTGCAAGTTGTCAAACACCTTACAATGGGAGATAATGCTATGGATGAAGATAGGTTAGTGGATTTTTTGGGTGAACCTAGTTTGGAGACGCATTTTAATGAAGAAGAATCAGAAGAGATAGAACTTGAGTGTACATGCATTGAAAAGGAAAAAGAAAGATGGTCTATGTAGTAGATGGTGAAGAAATGGAAATTCTAGAGGTTAACCATTCTCAAGGTATGAATGAATTTATACATAGCGTTGATGAGTGAGCACATGCCTACTATGAGCTCTTGAAAAAAATAAGGTTAACATTGGGGCGAGGAAGAACCTAAGGAAGCTATCATTGGGGATTATTGGTCGGAGGAAGAGGTTTCAAAATCATTTATTTGTTACACGAATATCATGATATATTCCCATGTGGGTACCATGAGCTCAAAGGAATTCACCATTCCTTAGGGAGATGAGTATCAAGTTGAAGGAAGGTACATGCCCAATTTGGAAGAGACCTGTCAAATGAATCCAAACTTGTGTGTAATATTTAAGGAGGAGATAGATAAGATGACATCATCCGGTATCATTGAGGTGTGGAAGAATCGGAAATGAGTAAGACCAATTGTGATAAGCATTTAGAAGGATGGAAGGATACAAATCTGTGTTGACTACATGGACTTGAATAAGTGTGTGTCATTGACCCTTTTCCAACCCCATTCACTGAAGAGATTCGGAAGGAGTAGCTAGGCGCGAGGTCTATTCTTTCACGGATGGGTTCTTAGGGTATCACTAGGAAAGGATTGCAAAGGAAGACCAGAGAAAGATAAAAATCACCACTCAATGGATAATATTTATCTACACTGTCATGCCTTTTGGATATAAGAATGTGCTTGTTGTGTTCTCGTGCATCATGGTACAAGCATTCCAAGAATTTATCCATAAGTTTCTTCAAGTCTACCTGGATGACTAGATGGTGTATGGGCTAGTGAAAGACCATTGTGACAATTTGAGGCTGATGTTCGAGAGATGTTGGCAGTTGAGGATATCCCTCAAAATTAATAAATGTGTCTTTTCTACTCCATTTGGAACCCTTTTGGGACATATTATATGTAAGAAGGGCTTGTTAGTGGATCCCGCAAAAGTTTTTGTTATTGTGGGATTGGGATAACCTCTAGTCGAGTGTAGTGTGTGGATTTATTGGGCATTTGGGGTACTACAATAATTTCATCAAAGGTTATCCCAAGATTTTTGTGCCCTTGGAATAATTGCTAAAGAAAAAGAGTGCCTTTCATTAGGGAGAGGCACAATAGAAGGAATTTGACACTTTGAAGGACAAACTTGTCACTGTGACCATATTACGCTTTCCTTCTTGGGATAAGCCTTTCCATGTCCATGTTGATGCCTCAAGAACAACCATTAGAGAAGTACTAGCACAACCTAGTGAGGGGATTGTTGATCACCCCTTGTGTTTTACATGTAGGAAGTTAACACCGACAAAATAGAATTACACCAAAGATAAAGCACGAGGCACCACATGATCTACTTGTTGCATAATTTTAGGTAGTATCTGCTAGCAACACCATTTATATTCTACACAGATCAAATGACATTGAAGTACTTGGTAAACAAGCCATTTTTACAAGGGCACATATGCCATTGGGTCCTATTATTTCAAGAGTTTGAGTTCACGGTGGTTATAAAACCAAGAAAAAGTAATTCAGGACCTGACCACTTATCAATAATTACTTAGGAGAGAACATGAAAAGTATTGAGGATAAAATTCTAGAAATGTAACTATTTAGGTTGTGGTGCATGCCCTCAGACTCAGAAGATATTGTAGTATTCCTTAAAATAGGTGTTATACTGCTGGACAAGATGAAGGATTTGGAGAGAAAACAATTAGCAATACGCGCCACACCTTACATGTTAATTAGTGGAGATCTATACAAGTTAGGCCATGATAAGGTTCTATGATGATGGTGTTGATCGGTTAGACCCTAACACTTAGTGAAAAAAATATAGAAGGTTTGCGTGGGAAAGCATAGCACATTCAAAGGTGCGGAAGTATTGGAAAGGATCATGTGTGAAGAATAGAAACAGGTTCAGGACTTAGCCATTTTCACGACAAGGATCTATTTTTGGAGATAGCATGTGGAGCACTCAAACTGATTGGAGACTTGCGCATCACACATTGGCTATTTTTGGAGGATCAACTATGAAGCACTTTACATGGAAACATGCTAGAAATAGATCTACTACTTAGTTAACTAACAATAGTCTATTGTTAACACTCTTACATGTAATCCTATTTTTGTAATGGCACATGGCTAATAATAGCATGCAACCTATTTTAGGATTAGATAAGTGGTGAAGGGAAAGTCCCCACCCTTATAAGTATATAGTAAACTATGTAAAAATATATACATGGAGATAGAGAGAGAGCATACATGTGTGAGAACTAAGATATAGTGAGATTATGTTGCTAAATTTGTTACGCGCATGAGCGTATACTACTGTTATTGTAATGAAGCTTCTATGTACTTATTGCATTTAATCTAATGGAGGTTATGGACTGAATCAAGATGTTATTGTGGTTATAATTTAGTATTGTATGTTTGATTTCATTATGGTTATCTTTTAATATTGTTATTCTCTAGATCTAGATCTGAATATGCACTGTAGAAAGATATAACTATAGATATGAATGCTTAAAGTATTCATCATGCTAACATCTTGCAATAGCAACCCTAAGGAGGGACCTGGTACCTTTGCATGCTTTGGGTGAGTGCTCGCCTAGGCCGAGTGAAGTGCCTACGTGCCTAGGTTTGTATTGTTTAATTCTAGTATGCATCATTGGTTCCATTGTCAAGACCTTTTTTCAGGTTGTTTTTAGGATGTTTCACAATGAAGACATACCAGTTGACCTTAGCAAGTGTTGAGGAGTGGATACATGATCTGGAAGAAGAATACGCATTGCGGTTCAGCACTGGATCTGATTTTAACGCACACATGTGGGTGGAACAAAACTTGTATGATAGTTTATATGAGATATTTTTCACTATCTTTCTAGTAGAATTATATGAGTGGTTGATTGCATATGCATCTAAGTAGAATTGGAGGTATCACACACTTGTTTGGATACATGAAGAATTCTAGGCCCTTTATGATGTTGATCTAATTTAGACTCGAGCTATGGATACGTGGTGTTTTGAATAGTTATATCTTGGAGTACTCAATTTCCACTTATTCATGTCTAGAGGTAGCTAAATTCCATTTTTACGATATCCAAGGGGAACTTACCTACAAGGCATTCCACTGGCAATCAAGATCCTGATGGTAACTTTGAATTTAAAAAGTAAACTAATGGCTAACTAAACCCACCACGCGTGGGGGTAGGAGTAGGTTTGGTGAAGGATGACAGACCTAGCGGTAAAAAGGAATAGATAGGAAAGGTGGCTTAAGTATAATGAGGTGTGTGAGAGGGAGATAGAGAAGCAATGGGAGGTTGTAGACCAAATGGCATTGTGGAGAAAGATATTTCAAGAAGGGGTTGAAGTTCATGTAGATGACATGGAACCCGAGCTTCAGGAACTTCCCCATTTGGGAAAACATGATAGGAACCCTCCTCAACCTCACATAGAAGTGCGCCAATAGAGATGACATGGGCCATGGGTACGCATTTGAATCCACCTAACAACCTTGACCTAGCGCTTGGTTTTCCAAAGCATCTAGTATAAAATGAAATCAACAAGCTAATCCAAACAAAGGAAGAGTAGGAGCAATTATTATGAGGGGCACAATAATGGTAGTGTAAATGGCTTTGTTGTTATATGGGAGTTTATTTCGGTGTATCATCGCATAACACATGCGTGCTGATTTTTGGACTAACTTCACGGGAGTGGTAGCACTTCACTGACCGTCGGGTATAATTCGGTTCTAATGTTACGAAATAGGGAAGTACATCTTTTGGTTTGACACCGGCCAGAGGGTCGGGATTAGGTGGCATAAGTAGCTCTAGTTTAGGTGGATCTTGTGGTTTTGGAGGTAGGGGAAACACAATAGGTTCTCAATTAGGTGGGAAAGGTCCGGACTAATGCCAAAATATTTACATGGAGATGTCTCTTCGTCTTCTAGAGTATATGATCTTACAAGATGTCACTGCTGAACAGGTGCATATTTGTGAAATATCGTGGCATGTAAAAGGAATCATGACTTCTGAGCATAGGGAAAGATAATTTACTACTACATTACAAGGGTGTGCACACATATGGTACAAAATTTTTTTGACCCTAATCAAACTTGCGTAGACTATACAAATTTAAAAGATGCATTCCTTAAAGAGTTTCACATCCCTGATTTTGAGTAGAAGAGTATAAGTGCACTCAAGGATATTGATCAAGACACTACTGAAATTGTTAAAGAGTATGATGCACAGTTTAAAACACTATTATCTAAGCTTTCTTATGACATACACACAAGCCAACATGCACAATGGTTCATTGGGGGCTTGATTACCCCTTTTAGAGGGCATTATAACATAAGACATACACTAATCCAAGTAAATCACTTGAAGCAGCCTTATGCTGATGCTACTGAGGTAGTTGGAAGTATAGATATCGGGTGAGCCCATTTTATGAATCATAGATCAAAAATATGGAAAACCAGTTGGAGAAACTATCGAAAAATTCAACACATGAGACATGTACAAGGATTTGGTGCATAGATTGTGAAGTAGAAGGTCGGAAAAGGATAGTTGTCCTCATAGATCGGTGTGATCATTGCTAATGGATTGTGAAATATGCAATTCAAACCATGATGCTAACCACTGCCCATTATTACAATGCATGATAAGGAAGAACATTTCAAGCTACTATAAAATCTACAGAGTGCTTGTGACTCATGACATGAAAGACTCGCTACTATTGGTCGATCCGTGATGCTATAGATATTGGTGTACGATAGACAAGAGCTTGAGATAACTCAAAGGGCAATAATGAGCATCAGGACCGGGATCACAATTAGGTGCGTTATGATTGGAATGAGGGGTGTTTTGAAGGAGGTCATGGAAGAGGTCAAGGATACCATGGTGGATTTGAAGGACGAGGCCGTGGTGGTGGAAGAAATGAGTTCCTTCATGGAACATGTTATAAATACGAATCTCCTGACCACTACAGGCATGAATGTCCTCAGAATATTACATGTTCTTTTTTTTGGAAAGAACCATAGCTATGAGGAGTTCTCGGACTTGTATGATCATATTAGTAAGCAACATAAACAAGAAAACAAAGTCACAAGGATGGTTAGGATACAACATTTTGTTGAAAATCAATGGATTCCTAAGTTGGCGGAAGAGTCCGAAGAGTTGAAAGTGAAGATTATGAGCCATGTTGAGGTGACACATGCCAGAGAAGCATTGCAATAGAAGCCTACCATCACTAAGGAGGAGGTTCTACATGCACGGTACCTAGATCCTACCTATTAGAAGGAGGTTTACTAGGAAACCATGGAAGTTCTTAGGAATCTTTAGGGTGAGATACAATACTTAAAAGAGCAATCATGGAAGATGGAGAAAAATAAAGTATCAGAGATGGTCCAAACTGATATAGATGACTTAAGGGAAGTGTGTAAAATGTTGCGCCAGGAAAATATCATTCCATTATTAGGGGATTGGTTAAAAGGAAACACTTCATGCACAAGTATTGAGACTAGATGGAAGATCCTGCATGCAAATCTTCCCCCCCATAGCCTAGATTATGACAAGGAAATCACTTTGAATGTTGTTGTGGATGGGTGGCTATTGAGTAATATACTTGATTGATACAGGTGTGGAAGTCAATGTTCTTACCTTATATGCATGGGTACAAATGGGAAGACCCCCATTGCAGCCATCCTCTAATATATTATTCATGGCTAATTGGACTAAGGCCACTCCCATAGGAGTTTTGAAAGATGCATCCATTACCATACAAGGAGCCAAGTTCACTAGAGACTTTGAATTTTTAGCGCTAGTAGAGTTAGATAGCTTCCCAAATCTATTGGGGCATCCTTAGTGCTATGCAAATAATGTTAATATTTGGTTCAATAAGGGATATATCAGTTTTGAAAACAAGAAGGAAAGAGTTATTATCCCTTTAACAGATGGAAAATATGTGCCCTATGTTGAGCCCTTAAGTGAAGAATATCTGAATAGCATTTATGTACGTGTCATCCAAGATAGAGAGATACTTGAGCCAACCAAAGAAGGAATAATTCAGTGGGAGGATGCATAATCTATAAGTGATACTATAAGTGTTTCTTGTGATAATTAGGCTCATAGAACATATGATTTGGTAGGGCACGAAGTAAAGAGCATATTTGCTAGAGGCATAAAACCACGTTATGTCAGGAGGATATGTAACAACTTGGTACCTTATTACACCGGATAAGGAGATCCTATGGTATTCCTACATGCCATGGAAGAACATTGGATAAACCCACTGAAAAGAAGAAATATGCTAGTATATACACTACATGGAACAACAACATGCTGGTGGGTGACCCACAAGGATAATCTTGTAGGGTGGAATGAAATTAGGATTGCTATTTCTACTAGGTTCTTCAGGAGAATTGAACCTACTTAAATATGCACTTATCATGGTAATCAACCTATCTAGCACCATGTTCAAAAGTGTGAGAGACTTTGGACAGAAGGCCATGAAGCTTTACCACCTTTGCTATGGGTGTAAAATTTTTATTCCACTTCACAAGGTTGTGTGTGTGCTTGGTATGTATATGCAGAACTCCATAGAGAGACTAGAAATTGGAAAGATTTAATTGCAGGAATGGCCCAGATGTTTGAATTCTTCTCTACAAAGCCTCCGGTGGAAGAAGCATTAAAATTCATAAAGCGCTTAACTATGGGAGATAGTTCCAAGGATGAAGAACTCCTTTAGGAGTTATTCGATGAAGGAAACTTAGTAGTAGGTATTGTTAAAGAAATAAAGATTGAGGTAATGCTACTTCAACTTGCTTTCCTTGAGAAAGAAAAAGGAAAAATGGTCTACTTAGTGGATGATGAAGAAGTAGAAAATCTAGATGTAAACCATTCAACGGTAGGTGTGAGGTGTTGGACAAGTGTAGATAAGACCATGTGTGCCTATCATGAACCTATGAAGACAAAGCGGGTGAATATTGGAATAGATACTGAGCCTAAGGAAGCCATAATTGGAGACTATTGGTCAGACTCAAGTGGAAAAAATCATAGAGTTACTAAGGGATTACCAGGACTTATTCCCTAGGGGGTAACATGAACTTAAAGGCGTGCATAAATCATTAGGGGAGATGAAGATAAAGCTTAAAGAGGGTGCATACCTAGTTATAAAGAGACCTTATAGGATGAACCCCAACTTACGTTAAAAGGTCAAAGAAGAGATTGATAAAATGTTGAATTCAGTGATCATCAAACCCCTTGATGAGTCAGAATGGGTTAGTCCAATAATGATTAGTAACAAGAAGTATGGATGGATTAGGATATGCGTGGACTTCAAGGATAGGAATGCTACATGTTTAATTGATCCCTTTCCTATGTAATACACTAAGGAAATACTAGAAGGTGTTACAGGGCACAAAATCTATTCATTTATAGATGGGTTCTCTGGGTATCATTAGGTTAGGATTACCTGAAGGATTAGGAAAATACTACGTTTACTATTGAATGGGGTAGCTTTGCCTATACTGTAATGCCTTTTGGTCTAAAAAATGTGCCTGTTGTATTTTCACGCATAGTTGTTCAAGCATTCAAATAATTTATTCACAACTTCTTATAGGTTTATTTGGATGATTGGATGATGTATGGATTGGTTAAGGATCATTGTGACAATCTACACTTAATTTTTGAAAGATGTAGACAGTTGAGTATCTCTTTGAACATCAAGAAGTGCATATTTGCTACACCATTTGGAATACTATTAGGATAAATAATCAGTAATGAGATTTTGTTGGTTGATCTAGTGATTGTTGTAGTCATTATAGGCCTAAGAGAGCCTACTAGTAAGAGTGAGGTGCACATTTTTTTGTTTCATACGAGAATTAGAGAAATTTTATTAAGGGATATGCCAAAGTTGCCACACCATTGGAATATTTATTTGAAGGGGAAAGGTATGTTCTACTGGGAGAACTATAACAATGCACATTCGAGACATTGAAGGAAAAACTTACTACCGCACCTATTATGTGTTTTCTTTCTTGGGAAAAACCATTTCATGTACATGTTGATGCCTCTGGCATGGCCGTTGGTGCACGGTGTTGGCTCAACTAGGAGAAGGTATTATAGATCATCCTATCTATTTTGCTAGTAGAAAGTTGACTCCTGCAAAACATAATTACACAACTACAGAGCATGAAGCTTTGTCAATGATCTATGTGCTACATAAATTCCACCAGTACCTACTAGCTACACCATTTTTATTTTATACATATCACATGACATTGAAGTATTTGGTAAACAAGCCTATTCTACAAGGGCACATATGTCGATGGGTGCTCTTATTTCAAGAATTTTATTTCATAGTTGTGGTAAAACTAGGGAAAATTAATTATGGACCAGACCATCTATCAAGAATATAGTTAGGAGAAGAAGCACATGAAATTGAAGATACCATGCCAGATGCATAGTTATACAAGTTACAATGAGCGCCATCAGAACTAGAGGACATTGTTGTCTTTCTACAAATAGGGATGACACCAGAAGGAATGAAATCCTTGGAGAAGAAATAACTTGCTATACATACAGCAGCCCCTATATGTTAATTAGTGGTGACCTATAAAAATTAGGTCTGGATGAGGTATTGTGTTGTTGTGTATTGGAACATGAGCACATAGATATTATGGAAGAGGCTTGTGGTGGTATTGCAGGTGGCCACTATTCTAGTGATGCCACTACATGCAAGATTTTACTCACTAGATTATGGTGGGAGACCCTATATAAATATTGTAAGGAATTTTGTAAGGAATGTGATCATTTTCAATGTCTTGGGAAACTAGGTCAATGTGATGAAATGCCTCTCGAGAGCCATTACTTTCACAAAACCATTTGAGAGATGGGATGAATATTTTGTGGGTCCTATTTCACTAGCTATGCACAAAAATGGATCATGCTACATCATAACTTACACATACTATCTGACAAGGTGGCGAAGCAAAACCTATAAAGGACTATACAACGGCTACAGAAGCTAGGTTTCTTTGGGAAAATATTATTACAAGGTATGGATGTCCTTTAAGTTTGACCAATGATAGGGACACACATTTTCTTAATGAGATAATCAAAATTTTATTGGATGAATTCATGATTACAAACCATAAGACAACACCCTATCATCCTCCGAAAATGGAACTGCTGAGGCTTTCAACAAAATTTTGAACAAAACATTGAAAAAATTTTGTGATGTTGGATGAAAGGATTGGGATGATAAAGTATTTGCAGTACTTTGGGCATATCAGACAACATATAAAAGGTTAAAAAAATTCACATGGTTTCAATTAGTGTTTAGCACAGATGTAGTTCTTCCTATGGAATTTATATTACCTTCTTTGTGTATTGCACGCATTATAGGTCTTGCTGATGAGAAATCATTAAAAGAGCGTATTAAAAAGTTAATCAAGTTGGATGAGTGATGAGCCATAACACGTTGGAGTAAAAAACAAGAGAATGCCAAGAAGAAAGCATGGCATGACAGAACATCAGGATAAAAAGCTTAAGATAGGAAAAATGGTGATCTTTTATGATTTTAAGTTTTTGTGCCATCCAACGAAAATCAAGGTACATTGGTTGGGACCATATATTATCAATCAAATAATTGAAACTAACACTTTGTAGTTAGAGGCACTTAATGGAATATGGTTACTTGGTTACTTCAACAGAGTCGGAGTTGGTTGAAGCCATACTATAAATAAGTCTTCTTCTTGTTTGTAATAAGGAAATGTTCCCATTTAGATTAGGTTTTCAATTATGAATTTCCTTAATCTATTTCCTTCTTTGTCACTATGTTTTGTTAATTTAGTTGGTGTGTTTGTGTAATAAGTGCATTTACATGCCAGAAGCTAATTACTATTTGAAGAATTTTTATGTGCAGAAGACTGCACATACCCTTAGTGTGGGGTAGGTTGTTGATATCTACCTATAGGACTATTGAAAATAAGTCCACATAAAAGGAACAAACTAGTATGGGTGCTATTCAAGGTTGGAGAATTGAAAAAATATATAAACAAAGATTACTTCTAGACATGGGGACCATAGAAAAAAATGAATGAAGAAACAAGTATAACGTAAGGTAAGTAGAGGTCGGGAGACTACTAGTGGAAGGTGTAGTGATGAGGTACTCGGACATATGGAAGCATACTTGAATATAAGTTTGTAGCTAAAAGGTACAAGGTTATAGCTTGGGTGAAAATATGTATTTTTCAAAAATAATGAAAATGGTCAATTAATGAGAGGATTGTTGGTAGGTGGAGGAGCAATAAATTAACTAAATTTTTGAAATTTTATATAAGGACTAGATGCGATTTAATTTTTACCATTGCAACCGAGATAATTTGAAAAGGGTTAAGTGTGAACGAGACAAGAAATCATGTTGAGGTGTGAAGCATGTGAAACTAGATGTGAGGAGACATGTTGTGATAGGAGAAGCTTGCATTCCCATAGGAGAAGGGTTTGAGAAAAGCAAATGTGTTAAAAATGAGTTAGGGAACATTATTTCAACTAGGGCATAGATATTTAAACTAGGGTTTTGACTTGCTTGATTACAGAAGGAGGAAAAGAGATATTTTTCAAATGGCACCAAAGAAAGCACCCGTAGTAGGAGATAAAGGGAAGAAGAAGGTTGAAGTGGAAGAAGAAATTTCTCCCGAGAGTAATTTCTTAGAAATGTAGTATCTAGAGGGCATGATTGTGGGACAAGAATGGGATTCCCATATCTACCAATGTAAAATCAATGATTATAACCATCTAACTTCAAAGAAAATAAGGAGCTCGATGTGTTGCTAAGAACGAAAAAAACAAGCACATGATAGAGGATATGCTTGTATACGATGACGTAGGAGATAAATTTCTAAAGAAAATGGAGTCTACTAGTTGTATGAGATGCCATACTTTAGAAAGTATGAGCCATTGTATCGGTGGTTTATGAGAAGATTCCATGAGGACTTCTTCTACTTCGTCGATGGAGGGTAAGAATCACAACTACCTTGATTTCAATAGTGACATAACTAAGGGCCTTAAGGTTAGATCTGGATAATGATTTAACTAATAAATTTGTAATCCCGGAGGTGAGGAAGGATATGGAGTATACTAAGGGCCCACATGGCATGTGTTATCCAATTTTATGCACATGGAAAAATTGGAAAATAGGGCCCTATTACGATCAAATCACGACATTGGTCCCAGGGACCCACTTCTGGTCAACAGTGTCAAATCAGGAATAAAGAGATGAATCCTTGGAGGAGCTTGTGCCTTGTCCTAACTCAGTCATAACTCAGATCACAAGCCTTAGATGAGTTCATGAGTAGGAAATGTAAGCTCAGTAACTGAGTTTGGCTTGTCGTAAAGGAATCTCGATAGGAGTGGAGGATGTTTTGATGGTTGGCTCATTGAGGCAGAGAAATGAAGAGATCGACTCGGTTTAATTCAACATGGAGAGATCGATGCTTCCTTGTTGGAATATGAACTCAGTTTTAATGACTCGATGGAGACAATAGCATAAATGACTCGAGCCCAGTCTTGATAAGATAACCCGCAAAGAGAAATCATGTCGAGTTCGTGGTGAGTCATAGTTAAAGGAATGAGTCGACCACCATACATAGAGGTCGATATGATGTTGCTCGCAATGAGACCAATGGAGCTCAAGCTTGGACTAATAAACCACCATGCATAGAGTTGGATAAAATGTGAGAAATGAGATGAAAGTGGAGGTAACACACCTACTTCACTAGCTTACAGCTTCATCTATAACCACCATATCAAACCCATGGGCTAGGCTACTGGAATAACTTCCAACCACTACTAGAAACAGTAGTGAACACAATCTCAGCCTCATTCACAAAACTTGCCTCAAGATTTGATCGAGCTTCTTCCATGGAAGCGACTTTCCAAAGTGAAAGGGCGAGACAACTCAACTAAAACTTTATCTCATTCTTCTACTACAACGGCAAGATTTTACAACAACTGATCATGACTGTGGTCGCATGCAACTGTAACATCAGGATCAACACCAACAGCCTCGGGATCGCCCAGTGGAAGCTATCACAATCAACTCTTTCCTCGGAGGCCACTCATTTTTTGAGATAAGTTTACTTCTCTACCCTGTAGCTGCTGCATATAGCCAATTACTTCCTCACGACACTTTCCTAGGAGAATTTCAGTTCTATGCTCAAAGCGGCCGAGCATTTGATGCACAGGCATGTTGCAGTATAGTAGAAGCCTTTTTGAGCGCTTCCAACAAGTAGGTTGTCCAACTATGTTGTTATCTGATCAGCATCGAATGCATCCTCAAATTCAGGATTTTCCTTCAAGATATTTTTATGAAAATCGATTAAGTGATAGTGAGAGTGTTACTGGGAGACCTGATGAAATTTATTACAAAGATTCTCTATCCAGACCTTACTTGTTTTACGATGTAACTCATGGAAGTGGATCTCATAGAGGTGGAACTATTTCATATCAGAATATTCATGGAGCATAATTTTCTTTGCAATTATATGAGCATCTTCAACGAGTCACTAAGTTGGCGACATAAAGGATTCTGTCGGAATTATCACACCTTACAAGCTACAACTGAAATGTTTGCACCGAGAAAATGATGTCTCCTCATGCTGAGTGGAAAAGTGGAAATCGGTGGCCATCTATCCAAAATGAAATATGGCCAAATGATAACAAAACCCCGCACTCCAATCATGGACGTGGGAAATAAGGTGAGCAATGCCAAGTGGGTTTTCGTGGATGGCAAGCCAAGGAAGAAATTCCACGCGGGGGAGATTCAGGAAAGCACCGCCAAGTGGAAATTTTGGGATGGAAAACCATGATCAGACTTCCGTGAATGGGAGAAATCGGATCAAACTGCCAAGCGCAGAAATATTACGATGGCTATCCATCATGAGACTTCCGCACGGGCCATGTAAACAGAATTTCACGTAGCTTGGAGTGGTCCGAGTCTTTGTGCGAGTCACCGGGAGGATTAATAGGACAGTTGTGAATTGGAGCGGGTCATGGGTTAAAAAAACACGACGTGATACCAATTTCAGCAGAGGCTACAGGCATACCCAACCAAGGCGATGCGTTAATGGCTCAGTCGTGGCTCATATGCGAAGAGTTTGACGGGAAAGCAATGCTGAAAACTCCATGACCTTCTCCTCATCCTCTGTACAATTCTGAACTTGATGTGGTCGCAAGACAAGCTCCCACGCACAGGCAGTAGGCATGTTGTAGTACAGTAGAAGCCTTTTGAACGCTTCCAGCAAGCAGGTTGTCCAACTATGTTGTTATCTGTTCAGTATCAAATGCATCCTCAAATTTGTAGGCTTATCCTTATTCGAACTCTCGAGATCGAATGACTACAGAAACAAATATTCACCGCCATGAACGATGGATTAGAGTCACGCCATTCAAGGCTTCATAAAATTTTCCCCGAATCAGAGATGAAGGTTTATTATGGTGCGTAATGAAACGATCCATATTGCTCAACACTTCTTCTCCTAGAAACGAATTGAATGTGAAGGTCAACTCAGAAATACCTGGTCGGCCGTTTTGTATGCCACATCCTTGTTACTTGTAAATGGTCTCTTTGAGAAACTCTATGGGTAGTAGGTAATATTTATACCCTTCCATTATGTACATCCAATCAGACAATAAAAGTATTATTTTACCAGGTTCGAAGAAGCTTGTTTTTTACAATGGACGATTACACTCAGTAGCTTCAAGCTAATTTTATCTAGCTTTATTTCTATTAGCTTTGATCCACGACTAAGGAAGAATTCATATGGTTGTTACACTGTACATTTTTCCAAGGTCCTCTTGGTTGCCCAGGTTGTTTAATGTATCTTTCGAATCTTCTTTTATGTGTTGCAAATTATAACATAAAGGATATTTTTAGTTTCGGAAAATGAGTATATGGTGTAGCTCATAACTACCTATGCCATACTAAGATCCCAATAGTGGCATAATTGTTGATTGGAGCTGAGATTGCCAAATGCATTGTCAAAATACCGAAGGGCTTTTTGGCCGAAAATCAGTCTCAAGGGTGTCTATTGACATGTTACGGGCATGAGCCTGGGTCATCATCATGGCAGCACTAGGTCTTTATTGATAATGGCATTTTCTCATCATTTGGAAGGTACAAATTGTGCTTATTATGGAAAATCCAAAACATTATTACTACAAGTGTTATATGATGAGGAAGAATCCTGAGCATTGTGGTAAAACCATTCTTTTTAGAAATATTGGGTTAAGCTCGGTATTCAAGTGAGTTTGAGCCCAGAAAGGTAAGATCGTTTGCTGGATGAAGAGCTCGGTGACTTCACAGTGAGCTCGTGGTGATGTTTCATGAAGTTTGAATGAGGAATGCATAAATGGCCTCAAGTTAATAGAGGAAAATGATAAGAATCAAGTTTGATAGCTCACCATTCGAAGGACTCAATGCAAAAGAGCCCGATTACCAAAGCAAGGAAAGAGATAGTGTGGGGTTCAAAATTGATTGCAACACCGAGTTAGAGGATTCGAAACTCACCGAGTTGAGATTTGTGTAGACTCTATCCACATGGACCCCCTCCTCTTCAAGTCAAACGGTCAACGGGGGTCCCGACATTATGTTAATTAAATTAATATTTTTATTTAAATATTTTAATAATAATATTTATTATTATTATTTAAATATTTTATTTAAATAGTCTTTTAATTAATTGAGAAGACTAGGTCATCGTGCAATTAATGACCCATGATGGAACCTTCTCGGTGGTTCAACTAATCGTATTAAATACATCATGGGCCTTCATTTCACGAATGTAATTATGACCATTTCCTCTTCTTTCTCACATATTCTTCTATAAATGCAAGTTGGAAGCTCATTTCAAAGAGTTCCAACAGTTCGCATAAGTTGGACGAGCTTAGATATCTCAGGAAAGTGTATACTTTTCAAGAATCCTCTCTCTTCTGCAAGTTGTTCTTGTGTGTTGAGAGAAATTTCAAGCCTCCTCTTCAAGACTGTAATGGCAACTATTTCCTCTTCTGAATGTATGATGCATTGTGCATGTTATTGAAGCAATAAAAGTGTGTGTTTTGTGACTAATCTTGGTCCTTTCATCCTTCTGTGCTTCTTTGTGCCTTTCTCATACTTGCAGGTACACTGTGCAAGTTTAAGTTCTATTGCAGGTTCTTGGAGTTCTGTGCTTATCGAGTGGTGAAGTATTGCATGTAGTTGAGTTGTGGTGTCTGTTCACCCTTCTTGAGTTCATCCTTCTTCACTGGGAAACTGGTATATTTCTCGGTCTGATAAATTTTAACAAAGGGAATGCGTGTCTCTTAGTTTGTGGTATCCTGTACCCTCTCTAAGTTGCAGTAGGTGAAGTTGACCTGTGGTGCACACACCCTCTTCAAATTAACCCTTCCTGAATTTGAAGACACCCTTTATTTGGTGCATCACCATCCCTAGTATAGTTTCATTTCTGTAAATCTCTTTCCCTAAAACCCCATGAAAATGTTAGCATAGGACTAGATAATCATTTTTGTTACACTAGGAGTAGTACAACACTTAGTTTAGGAAGAGGAAGTCGGCCTTCTCTAGAGGTTCACCTCGAGCCCAAGTCCCACAGCTTGAGAGGTGATCCCATGTGTCCCAATCACACCAAACGTCCTATTCACATCCTGCCATTCGGAGGGTGCAATGATTTGGTGACAACAAAGATGGAAATTGACAAGTTGAAGAAGTACCTAGTAGTGCAGAAGATGCACATCTTGTAACAAAGTTGAATGACCAAGGAAGGTGGTCGCAGGTAAACACAATGTGGTTACATGTCACAAAGAAGATGTCTCAAGGAGTGGTCTACAAAATATCCAATCACAAAGAAAATATAATCATTGAAGAAGCGCAGAAAAGGTGATAAAATATGTTTTGGTGTTGTATTATTGTATTTAGTATTTATGGAGTTTGGGGTTTCGATGGGCCAAATGAGAATATTTGAGAGTACCCCATGGAACACAAGTCACATGTGAAGAGGTTTGGAAAGTACTTGTGTAATGGATCAATGAGTGGACCATTCAAGTAGAGGGTGGAGATGTGGTACGATAGAATCTACATGGTGTTTGAAGAAGAGTGGTGCATACCCAAAGATTTTCCTTCAATGGTGGGTAAGGCAGTTCAGTTTTTGTATACCAAAACTTTTGCATCACACAATTTGTGATGAAGGACGGAACTTGGAACCCATGGTGAAAAATTTCGTATGCCTTTACAACAAGGTATTCTCAAGCATTAGTTCATTGGTTCTTAGATGTGCGCCGCTTAACATTCAATGTAGACAAGGTAGATTGTGACTACCACACTATGAGGAAGAAGTATGTATATCTAGGGTGTAATGCATACATTGAAAGACTTATTTCAGATATTATAAGCATGAAACCTATAAGCTTGGTAGTTGGGGACACTAGAGCAGTGCTTGTGTACCTATAACTCAAACCTAAGATGGAGAACACTAAGTATGTGGAGAATGAGTTCATGCTCCTAGGGCCACCAAAGGGTAAGCATACAATGGAAAATGTTCCAACACCCAAGCCCATATAAACAATTTAGGTTGATGATGAAGAGGAGGAGCATGAGGATAGTGGTGGTTTGGAACATAGAGGTAGAAGATAACCTCCAAATAAGGATGAAGCTGAGCACACAACTACACCACCTTAGCCACAAGAGGGGGATGATGAGGACTTGGATGCAGTCCAAGGAGAGTACTTGATTCAAGAGAGTGTTCAGGAGAACAAGGACCCAAGGTGCTACTCCATAAACAGTGTGCAGATCACCTCGACTCTCTCCATAGAAGGAGACAACTAAGAAAAGGAGAAGGAAATTGAAGTTGAATGAGGAAGCAAAAGAGAATGAAGAAGTAGAAGATTATGAGGAAAGAGCGTCAAATTATCCTACACCTCTAGAGAATGTAGAGGAACAAAAAGATGAAGAAATGAAGGATGGAGAAGAGGAAGAAAAAGGGACAGATGAGACAACAACCGAGACTTCTTAGGACATAGCCACATAAGTTCCAAATCTTGAATCCCAAGTTCCTAAGCAACCTAGATCAAAAAGAACAAGTGGGGAATACATTCCACCAGCCATGGGCTACACCGAGGACACAGTAAAATTTTCCACACCTATTTCCAAAGCACAATGACACAAAAGGAGTTATATGGCTGGGAGTTAATGGATGAAGATATGGCAACAATGCGCACAAGAAAGAAATTTTCATGGTTGATGCACACGCACATGGATGAACCAGACTTTGATGTATGTGAGGAGTCATGCATGTCAAGGAGGTTAAAAAGACACCTCAGGCCAGGCACATAAGAATAAAGCCTAATGTTATGTCGATGAACAAGTAAGCAATGCTTTGGTGAAGGTCTTGACATAAGTGGCATGACGAAATATGGATAAAGCTACCACAACTAGGGAGCTAAGGGAAGAGATCAAGACTAAGGATAAGAAGATAACACACCTCAAGTAGGAAAGAGACTCAAATGCGAGAGAAGAAGAACATTGTTTTTATCAGCATGGTAGAGGAGATTGGTGACAATGTCATGAAGGCTAGGCCACACTTAGAGCCAAAGGTACCCAAGATGTTTCCTTTGGAAATACATTATGTAAGTACATTAGTGGACTTAGTGCTTGAAGATGAACCTCTGTGCATGCCAAATCCAAAGATCTAGCACATGAAGCAAAAAGAGAAAAGGATTCCATGATGTGGAAGATAACATCATATGAAGGATTTCTTTAGAGCTTATAGGAGGAACTAAAGAAGGCGGATCAAGCGCTGAATATTTGTATAGCGCTAGAGGCTGTTATAAGGACCAAGACCATTTTAGAAGATAATGAGGTCCTGAAGGCCATGAAGGATGAGACATTGGGCCATACAGAATGGTTAGCACTTGTTAAGTAGAAGTGTGAGGCCCTTACAACAACTCAAGAACCACATAGGGAAAGGTTGGATGAGCTTGGAAAACTCATCACTCAAAATATGGACTTGTTGGAAGGAAGAATGATAGGAATGTCCAGAATTGTGTTGGTCTTACATAATGAGAAGGGTGAAATTACAAGGGATGAGTTAGAATCAATTGTAGTGGATATTCCAAAGAAGGTAGAGGCCGTGCTCAGTGACTAACAAACATTAGAGGTGGAAATAAAAGAGGAATATCCATAATTGATTATTCTAGTTACAGAAGAAGATATGGAAAGTTGAAGGAATTCTTTTATTCATCCAAATTATTTCTATTCTTCTATTCATATTCTTTGATTCATTTTTGGAAACAACCATTTCCAGGTTACATCAAGAACTAGTGTGGGGTAATGTTGATTAGTCAGACCTAACACTTAGTGAAGAAAATACAAAAGGTTCACATGGGAAAGTATAGTGCATTCAAAGGTACAGAAGAATCGGAAAGGATCACACGTGAAGAACATAAACAAGTTTGAGACTTAGCCATTTTCACAACAAGGATCTATTATTGGAGATAGTGTGTTGAGTAATCAAACTGATTAGAGAATTGTGTGTCACACATTGGATATTTTTGGAGGATCATCTACAAAGTGATTTCCATGGAAACATGCGAGAAATAGATCTACTACTATCAATTAACTAACAATAGTCTATTGTTAATAATCTTGCATGTAAGCCTATTTTTGTAACGATGCGTGGCTAATAATAGCATGTGACCTATTTTGGGATTAGATAAGTGGTGAAGGGAAAGTCCTCACCCTTATAAGTATATAGTAAACTGTGTAAATATATACATGGAGATAGAGAGAGCATACAAGTGTGAGAACTAAGATATAGTGAGATTATGCTTCTAAATTGTTACGCACATGAGTGTATACTATTGTTATTGTAATGAAGCTTCTATGTACTTATTGAATTTAATATAATGGAGGTTATGGACTGAATCAAGATGTTATCATGGTTATAATTTAGTATTGCATGCTTGATTTCATTATGGTTATCTTTTAATACTGTTATTCTCTAGATATAGATCTGAATATGCATTGTGGATAGATATAATAACTATAGATCTAAACGCTTAAATTTTTCATCATGCTAACATCCAACAACAAAAACCATAAGGAGGTACCTGGTACCTTTGCGCTCTTTGGGTCAGCGGTCATTCTATGTTGAGTGAAGTGCCAATGTGCCTAAGTTTGTAGAAAATTATTGAGGATATAATTTCAGATGCGCAACTATTTAGGTTGTGGTGTGCACTCTTAGACTTGGAAGATATTGTGGTATTTCTTAAAACATGTGTTGAAATAGATGAGATGAAGGCTTTAGAGAGAAAATAGTTAGCAATACACACCACACCCTACATGTTGATTAGTGGAGATTTGTACAAGTTAGGCTATGATGAGGTTTTACGAAGATGGGTCTTAGAACATGAGATCATAGGGATTATGGAGGAAGTGCATGGTGGGATTGCAGGAGGGCATTAGGTAGGAAATGCATCTGTGAGAAATATTCTATTCATAGGGTCCGGTGGGAAACCATCTACTGGAATTATATTGAATTTTGCAAGGCCTATGACCATTGTTAGCACTTGGGAAAACTTGAAAAGAGGGATGAGATTCCATTAAGGCCGATAGCCATCGTAGAGCCATTTGAAAAGTGGGAAATCAATTGTGTAGGAAATTTTTTCCAGCCACACGAAGGACTAGTTCGTGGTATATCATTACTTTCACTAATTACTTGATAAGATGGGCGAGATAGTGCCTAGAAAGGATTGCACTACATTAATAACTGCTAGATTCTTATGGGAGAACATAATCAACAAATGTAGATGTACTTTGAGCTTGACAAGTGATAGGGGTACACATTTCTTGAATGGAAATGGTCGATTCTATTAGCAGAATTTATGGTGGCCCAGCGTGCCAGAAGACTACCCCTTATCACCCCAAGTGAATGGAACAACTAAAGCATTTAACAAGATATTGAGTCACATGCTGAAAAATATTTTTGATGTTGGAATACAATACTTGGGATAACAAAGTATTAGCCATTCTATGGGCATACAGACAACCTAAAAGATGTTGAATAAGGCCACGCCATTTCAATTGGTGTTTGGCATGGAGGTTATTTTTCTAGTTGAATTCATGTTACCATCACCACGTATAACACACACAAGAGGATTGGTTGATGAACAAATGCTCGAGGAAAGGACTGATAAGTTGATGCAGTTAGACAAAATTTGATCATTTTCAAGATGGAGTGAGAAGACTGAAAAAGGCTAGACAAAAGGCATGACATGATCATCTATCAAGAACAAGCAGTTTTAGGTTAGGAAGATGGTTTTGTTGTATAATTTTAATTTTTACGAAATCCTAGGAAGTTAAAGGTCCATTATTTGGGTCATTACATCATCTCGTACATCCTTGATTTAGGAGCATGTCAGTTAGAAGCGTTGGATGGAAAAAAGTTACCTCGCCATTTCAATGAGAGTAGGATGAAGCCCTACTATAAATAATCCTTCCTTGTGTTTGTAAATAAGGTAGTATTGGCAGTTAGCTTAGGATTTCCCTTTATGAATTTTATTTTCTTGTGTTTCCCTTTCTCATTGCTTGTTCCTTTATTTTTGTTCTGTTTTTGTGCCTTGTGCTCTAGTAACCACTTATTACTTCCAAAATATTATGTATACACAGAGGACCATACATCTGATTTAGTGTGGGGTGGAGTAATGCATAGTAGTGTGAAGTGTGATACAAGCTGGTAGTGAAATTTGTAAGGCCCAAATGAAAGGATTAAAGGTGCAAAAAATAGAAGAATGTGCATGGAAATGGTGGATAAGAATTTTGGTGTCAGATAAGGATTTACAAAACCACGTATAAAGAAGGAAAATTGCAAGAACAACATGAGGTAAGCAAGGGAAAAAATCAAGTTAAGGACAGAAGAAGTGCCTTCTTTGCCGCAACCGTGTAGGTAAGAGTCTTTGGTTCGTTAGGATTTTTACATGCCAGAAGGTTGTAAAATATTTTCACACAGTTTGGGAGCATGGGTAAGGGCATTTGAGGTTAGATTTAGTGGAAAAAATCACATTTAATGCTAAGTATGTTGGTAGGTGGTGTATCATTTATTGCTAGAAAGGAGGGAAAATTTATAAGTATGAAGTCGAGCACATTATTATTTACCTTGCGATTATGAAATTGAAGAGGTCTTGCAAACTAGGGCATCTAAAAAGAGAGATTTGTGTGAAGAAGGAATCATGGAGATCTAAGCACATGATTAGGGTTATCTGCAAACTAGAGTGGAAGGAGTACACAGGCATAGGGAGGAAGTTTCAGTGGAATACACTGTCTTGTGGAAGATTTTTTCCAAGTTAGGGTTTTATAGCTAAGGCACAAAGATAAAAGGATTATTTCATGGAGCTGAGCTAAAATATTGGGTGGAGTTAGGAAGCAGAGAAAGGAAGAAAAGTTTAGGGTTTGGCCAATAAGTAAAAATGGCACCAAAGAAGGCATCTATTTCAGCAAAGAAGAAGGGCGGGGAAAGCTAACCGCCACATTAAGTTTTAATGAGGAGTGGTATACAGAGATGTAGTAACCAGATGGAGTATTCATTGCTGGGAAAGAATGGGTGTCACACTTCAGGAAGATGGATGTGAGTGATTACAACCATCACACGAGTACCATAGATAAGGAAATGGCATTAGAACTAGTTCTTTTAACTAGATACGAGGACACCAGAAGGTATGCCAATCTACAACGATGAGGTGAAGGTAAATTTGGGTAAGGTTGGGTTGCTGTAACTATATGAGTTGCCCTATTTTGGAATTCCCGAGAAGTTATACCAGTGGTTGATGTCACGCATGCATGAAGACCACTTCTATTTTTTAGACCATAAAATACACAACTCCTCAACTCATATCAAATTTCACTGGCTTGATTTGGGAAGGAGACTCTATAGATGATGTCTTGGAGGATAAGGAGGCCATAAACAATACAAAGAGAGGCTTATGACTACAAGAAGGGTTCACACTACTTTGATATCACAGATATCCCCAACCCTATAATGAGGATGGCCATGCGCTTAGTTATAAATTTGAATGGTCAAGAAAGATGGACCCAAGTGAACAAGGCATGGTTGAACGTATGCCGAAGATCTCAATAGGAACCATCTACAACTTATCTTCCTTCATTGCAGATGAAATCATTAGCAGACACACAGGAGGGAGAAAATATAATGTTTAGAAACATTCTCCTCACCATCATCTTCTCAGAGATTGGAGTGCTCAATGGGCTGGAGAAGTTTGTATGGGAATACCTAGAAGAGGATCCCTCACCCGCAAAGAGATTTGAGAAATATACCTGTGATACCATGATGGCCACTCAAGGCACACCTATAAAAATGATACAAGCGAATGTGTGACACATTTTGGGAAGAGTGGAGGATACCTAAGTAATTTATCGTGCTCATAGATAAAGAGGATGAGTTTGTTATATATCAACACTTATGCATCGGAAGATTCACTTTGATGGATGGGACTAAGATTCCATGGTGCAAGTTACCATTTTCCTTCACCATGCAATACTTCGAGGTGTGGGGTCAACTATTTTAAGGACACCAAAATACTAAGGTTTGAACTTAGTGAGGTAGACCAAGAAGTATGTGGAGAAGTGTGTCTCCCAAGAAGTGCAAATGATGAAGCCTTTGACACTGCTAATCATTGGGAGGACTACAAAGAAGGGTATACTTATGAATTAGGCCAAAGTTTGAAAAGGGCACCTATCAATAAAATGATGTCTCCATTCTTAAGGACTCCACAAGAAGGAATAAGGCTGCACCAAAGAAAAGGGAGAGATAAGTGTAGGAGAATAAAGCACCTAGTGTGTAGACAACACAATCTATGGACACACCGAAAGCAAGCACTAAGCCAAGCACTTATGCACACAAGAATAATTCCCTAGTTAAGGAGAAGACCCTAGAAGAACAGGTGCTATAGAAGAGGAGCCTCCCACACAAGAAGATTCACCAAGGAGTCACCTGCTAGAGTGAGAGAGAGGGAAGAGTCTCCTATACTAGAATCACCAGTTAAGAAGAAATAAAAGGTGGTAGAGAGGGAAGACTTAGAGGAAACGGAGGGTTTAGATGTCTATAGGGGTGAGAACGATGATGATAAGGATGAAGAAGTTTAGAATCATCCCGTGTATGATATACACGATTCAAAAGAAGAAGAAAGTGAAGATAAGAAAAGTGAGTAAGAAGTAGATGCTCAAGATAAAAGGGTGAGCAATGAAGTGAACACAATAGATTAGAGGACCCCAAGCCTCACCAAGGAAAAAATATAAGAGTCTATGGAAAGAGAAGTGGCGAGACATTATCAAATAATTAGTAGAGATAAAGGTAGAGCATAGTGTAGATGAAATACTCAAGGAGATAGAAGAGGAGAGAATTGAAAAGAATATGACAAAGCATAAGTGGAGACCCTAGCCTAGCAAAGAAGATTTCCAAAGGTCATGCAAACAGGTTGGAAGAGTGTAGTGACAACATAAGGGCAAGGAATGGGTTACATCAATGATCCAAGAAAGGTGTTATGCGTGTGCTTCCAGAGCACCATGCCAACAGAACAACTCCTGGCCATGCCCTCATTTGACATAGAAGGCACATACCCATGAACTAGGAAAATGTTATCTTGGGCATTTGAATCACATGTCGATGAACCTGAGTTCGAGGTAAGCCAAGGGGCACTAATGAAGATGCCGAGACAAAATGGATAAACCCCTTGGTTAATTCTCAATAGTTGTTAGATGAGCAAGTTTGTAATGCACTCAACAAGGTTTCAGTTGAGGTCGAGGCTAGACTTTTGGAAGGAATGATAGAGTGAGGTTCCTGAGGGTGGAATTGGAGAAGAAGGAGGAGAATCTTCTTGAGAAAAGTTGTGAACTGAAAGAGGAGAAGGAAAGGGTGCACAAAGTATATAATAAAATCAAGATGATTATAGATGTTATTATTTTAAAGCATCCTAACCTAGCACCACCAGAGAAAAAATATCAATCAACCTTGCAATGCATGGAGGATATAACTCACATCCTCGTAATGGAAAGGAAGACACTCACCTTAGAATCCACAGTAAGAGGTTCTAACACACCAAGAAAGGGAGGATAATTTGAAGGTGGTAGAGATCATTTCTCGGTATACCAAACTCCTCGCCAATGTAAAGGCCACCACACAAGTTATTGAAGCCTCTTATGATTATTGCAGACCGATCGTGATAGGGTAGAAAGCATTTTAGTTACTACACATGAAGCAAATCTCAAGAAATTTCTAGAGATGAATAAAGGAAACAGAGCAGAGAGGGATAATATCCTTTCTAAAGTGGAAAATAAATTAGAAGCTATTAAGAACTTGCAGGGCTTGATAAAAAATTGGTTGAAGGAGTTATATCCCTAGATGACCCACATAATGGATGCACTTGATGACCTTGGGAAGAAATTGGAAGGTATTATGGATATGATGAGTGTCAATGGGGAGGAGATAAGTTTTAAGGAGGTGAGTGTCCTAGTAGGTGACCTCTATCAATAAGCGCAGAGTGAGGTAGATGCCTGGGAGAAGCTCGAGGTAGATATTGGAAAATATTTACCACTCCTCCTTCAACAATAAACAAATTATTCTACATTCCCCCATTCTTTAATTCATTCCTTCCTCATTCTTCATTCCTTCATTCTTTATTCCAACTATTAAGAGTCTCGCCATTATTTATTCATTAAAGTAAGGTGTTCTCGTGGATGGATAACATGCTTAGTGCGGGTTGATGCTTGGGCCTCATAATATTGGCTAAGTACAAGAAGGCACGTGGGCATGTTAGACCTATATGAAGAAGGGAACACGGGGTGAAGGCACGCGACAAGGGTTTTAGGAGGGTTTATTAAAAACCTTGGCGTGTGCTAGGAAAAGTAAAGGGTTTTGGGACTTAGCCATATTCAGCATCCCTAGCAACACACAAGAAAAGCATGACTCGAATGAGCATGCAAAGTGGATAAGGTGCCAGCCTGACAACTTGGTGGTTAAGGAATATTCTATGTGATGGAAGGATCCAAAAAGACATCATTTCAGAAAGTGGAAAGCTTGGATGGGAAGAAACATGCTCCATTGAAGGACCACATGGACACTTGAAAACCAATCTATTACCTCAGGAAGGCATGGCGGTGGATGTTGGAGCTATATATAGAGATGTTCGGGTATAAGGAAGGGACAAATTTTTGAGAAAAGTGTGTGGTCACTAGCATCACATAGTGATTGAAAATGCCAAGCTCTATAGAAATAGTAATGGGTTCTATGGACTCTCATTAGGAGGATGATAAGAGAGATGGCATATCTAGAGGGATGGGTCTGTGATCATTTTTTGTAATATGGGAAGCATAGTCGGGATTTCGATGTGCAAGTATTATCTACATTGATACATTGGTCTGTTATGGCCTTAAGGAATGTAATGTGATTATTGAACTAAGATCAATAAGGAATATATAGTTCTGTTCTAAAATATACATTGTTCGTGGGTGTAAACCCTAGTGCATCTTCTTTATATTATGAATCGATCCATTATCTATTTGATGTTTCTCTGGGTACCTTAATATAATGCCACATCTTAATCTCTCATAATGAATGCATGGTTCTTTACCTTTTTACATCTAATTTTATGTCATTGATCAATGTATTCTCACAAGACTCACATAAAGGAGGGGCTTAATGCCGCAGTGTGCCTTGGGTGAGCACCCAACACCACTGGGTGATAGGATGAAGCGATGGGATTAGAATTGTTATAAGGGTATAAAAATGACTACAAGTGATCCCTAAACCTCCTTTGACTACCCCTCCAAAAATTCAATATAATTTGTTGGATCAAGTTGAGAAAATCCCGCTTAAGATTTCAATCTTAGACCTTCTCAAGATGTCAAACTCTCATAAGGATATGCTTTATAGAACCCTTCAAGGGTCGGGAGTTTCAACAGATGTCAATCCTTCAAACCTCCAAGAAATGGTTGAAAACCTTTCTCGTAAGAACTATATTTCCTTGATTAGAGTGAATTCCCATTTAATAACCATGCACACAATTTACCCCTATACATTGAGATATTTGTTACTCGTCAAAATATTAAAAAGTACTTGTGGATAATAGGTCCGGTTTGAGTATTTGTACCTTAAAGCTAGTTAGGTTGCTATGGTACACAAAACCAGATCTATATTCTCATATAATCATAATCAAATCTTATGATAATGTCGAGCGTGAATCAGATTGTACTATTTTGTTACCTATGGAAATAAGGCCAACAAATAATAACACAAAGTTCCACGTCCTTGATCTATACCTTCCTTATAATATCCTCTTGGGCTTCCCATAGATCCATGCCATGCATGCTATACCTTCCAATTTTCATCAATTCCTTAAGTTATATCATGGAGAGAAAATGATAACCATCTTAGGTGATCATGAGCCATTTGTGTATTATAGAGAGCTATATAGTTTCTTTTGAGTAGTGTATGAATGTCCTTCGGTATATGTTATACCATTGAAAATCGAAGCTATAATATCTTGACTTGACCCTAACACATTGCAAGTGGTAATAAGGATCCTTCTTTGTCACTCTGTCCCTTTGCCTCATGGGAAATGAATATGGGAGCATATGGACCAAGTGAAGATCTTGATCTTCAATAAGCCCTTTGGTCTCCAAATTATCACTATCACCTAAAACACGTGGTAGGCTTGATTTTTAGTTCACAAGATCTCAAGATAGTTGTTCTAGTCCCTTTGATAAGTTTTTTCCTCGTGGCCTTCTATCAAATGAGAAAATGTTGGATATTCCTACAAGATGGATCCCCAAAGGAACAAAAATGGCATGCCATCAAGCTCCGGAGTACACTAAAGCACACATAATGATGTACTCTATGGGTTATCAGGGATTTGGGTGTGACACAAATACATAAGGAAAACTAGAGCCTATCCCAATCCCTTCGAGGAAATAAAATAAACATGTCCCAGAATTAAATGCCATGGGGATACACACTCAAAAATTGATGAAACCTCTTTGTAATGTGAGGATGCTTCACCTCATTCGCACAACAACCCGCATTCCTATTATAGCATTTATAAGGACCTTTCCTCTACCAATATTTTCCTGGATTCTACCATCTTTACCCTTTCCCAGTCCAAACCCCAAAATTATTTCTAAATCACCCTCGTATATCCTAGCCTCATTTATTGAGGCCAATAACATCATGTACCATTTGATTTATTTGAAAATGATGAGGTCATTACAGAGTTCATGGGTACTCATGATGAAATTCTATTCAATGACCATAAAAAGGGTTTCTCCATCAATATAGATGCATATGCGTACTTTCGGGAAGAAGAATAATTGTGTGGTCTCTTACAAAAAAATTAGTAAGCAAGGGAAAAATTCCTATAGAAAAACCTTGTAAGAAAAATAAGTCTAAGTACCATAGTGAAAATCTCTCAGTAAAGCTCTTATGGAAAAACAAACGGGAGAATAAACAGAAAAGATAGTTAAACCATGTGAAGAAGATAATATTTTTGAGCCACCTATAGAAGTGGATCTTAATCTTCCCCGATCCTACGCAAATCAAATAAACATCTAAAATTTTGATTGATGAGACTATCAATGTTCATATTGATCGAGGATGATCCAAAATGGTAAATTTTGGAGCTTCACTCTTGGCATAAGAGAAGAAAACATTTGTGGGGCTGAAAAAATAATTTGTTAACATATTTACATGGTCTTACGTGGATATTCCATGTTTGGACCCAAACCTAGTCATACATAACTTCTTTGTGCACCTAGATGCCAAACCTACCAAACAAAAGTTAAGGAAGATGCATCTGTGTGTTGTATCTCGTGTGTTGCACTCTGGTAAAAGAAGAACTATAGAAGCTATTGGAAGTAGGTTTTATTAGACCTATTGAATATTCTAAATGGATATAAAACATATTACTAGTACAAAAGAAACCAATTGGTATTTGAATCTACACAGACTTGTGGATATAAATAAAGCATGCACTAAAGATGATTTTCCTTTTCCTAACATCGACATGATTGTGAATTCAATCAAGGTTATGAAATTTTGTCCCTCATCAATGGATTTCTAGGATATATCTAGATTAAGATCGCAGAAGAAGACCAACACAAGATCGCATTGTTTCGCACAAAATGTTTTTGTTCTTAGAATAGAGTTGCTTCTATCCTTTCATTCTTTTGAGAAATAGATAAGCGTTAGGGCTAGGAGGAATACCTGTTGAATGTTGAGAGAGTGTGCGTGTACCGTAGAGAGAGATCAGATCGATTGTGAAGAACTCCTTTTTGTCTAGGAAGGACTACCTGTAAGTAAGAATACAAGACCACCGGATTTTAGTTAGACAATAAATGAGGGAACCGCCTTGTGTAACATCCTCATTTTAGACAATAGAACAAGTCAATTTTTTTTTTTTTGATAATTGCATACTGGTTCTAAATACATAATTTAGAACTCACAATTCAAATAACCATTTATATAACAGACAACCATATGCAGCTGTAATGACTCGAATACCTCCGATCTATTCATTCCATGACTCCTAAAAACTACCGATCTATTCATGAGTAAAAAGAGTTAGTGTTCTTAATTAACACAATACTCTGGCGGTTCTCTTCCCTAATCTGGGATTCAGAATGTTCTGTCCAAGGAATCTAACTGAATAACTGTTACCATTATTCATCGGCATCTCATCCCTTAGACTAGGTGAATTAGGACAACGCAATCAGCAGCTTGCGATACTTTGGCCAAAGATTTGAAACATACTATTCATGTCTCGTATTCCTTAACGGCATACTCGTCAACTGAATACGCCTTCACCCCATTCATATGTTATATAGAATGTCTTATACTGACTACTGTCAGTCCTTTCTTTCACAGCTGAATCACTCGGAGGCAGATTAACAAGGTGATAATGTTATATGGATGCCTACGAGGATTAGGGATATGAGGACATACTGGTTCAACCTTGCAATTCAACCAGTGTGTCATGATACCCCAAATCTCCGAGGCAGTCTTATAACATGGTCACGTTCTTAATCGGTCCCAAGGTAACTCGTGCGAAATCAAGTGTAAATCTTAGCGATCAATGCAAAGGGTGTCGCCATAAGTCACCTGCATTGTTGTAACTTCGAGAAGATCCTAATCTTCTCGGAGGTACAGCCCTGCAGTCGACCTTATGTCGTCATCCTTTAAATCCGCCTCGAGAAGATCTACCCAAAAACAAGCGTTACGCACTAGAGATTAAATTACTTCTTAAGACTTTTCCCTAAGGTTAGCCATTTCCAATCCCTGGATTCATTTTCTTAAGACGACCCTCCTCCATTAATCCCATCACTTGGTAGAGGTATTAAGGTCTAGCTTCTATCAAGGAGTCATTAGAATACATCTGATTCTAAGCAATGATTCTGCATAATATCTCATAACCTATGCTTGAGATTGCCACCGAACTCCATTGATTGCCTATCGCTTCTCTTAACTCGAATTCATATCATACCTTTCATTTTAAAGCTATGAATGATTAAGAATCCAATCTACTATTGTCCTGTTATACTTAGGACTAGGGATTAGTAATTCAATCCAACTTGTTTAGCGTTATCTTTTAGGCTCAATTTTTAACCTATCTTCTAGAGAGACAATATTTAAGTTACAATATTGCATTATCCAGATCAAATTAGAACTACTAAATACTCATAAGAATTTAGTCTAATTACTTACAAGCTTTCATTGTCAATCACAAAAGCATCCATATTATACAAAGATAACTATGCCTCTTCGTTACGTAAACCGAAGAAGTTCATCATTCATAATAGAATACAACACATAAGTATCAAACACTTATTTTCATTCCTTTCGAAACTCGTACAATTACATTTTATGCAACAGCATACTTGATATAATGCTAACGGAAAAGAAACATCTTTTCTCATATAGTACATCCATAAAATCAAGCTGTAATTCATAATAAATCAAATAAACTATCTGATCGGACTGCCAGATCTGCATTGTATTTACCTCTTACGGCAACCATCTGCAAAAATAGTCAACATGAGTCAGTTCAATGAACTGAGCATGATAAGCACTAACTTTTAAAACAATTGCAATCCATCAATTGTTTTCATTAAACACCCTGTTTAAATGAAATCAGATATTCACATAAGTAAACATGATTAGACTATGCCCTTGTAATACTGAATGATTACAATTATGTAACTCTATCATTGTTACAATTAGTCTTAATCATTTTCTAATATTTCATCAAATATTAAGAAACAAGGAACGAATGCACACAACAATCATTAAACCCAAAATCACAACATTGGTCAGATTGTTTCATTCTCCAAAAAGGAAATAACATAACAATTCGGGATTCCACCAATATGTTACAAACAATTTCCTACTGATAGTTCATTATCAATAATATTAAATAAAGGAAGAGAAAGAATCAAACCATTCATACTTCCTTTTACATAAGTTCATCACTGTACTGCCTTCACATATGAAAACAGTCAACCAGTATATAAATGAACAAGTTAGACAGCCGAAATCAAGATCACTGCTTCTAAATCACGAAAATAGAAACTCAAAGAAATCTCTTGTACAAAGCAACTAACACATCAACATTTCATGTAACAACCATAAGCCCAATGCAAGTTCCTTTTGCACAAGAAAGCCTTATCCCCAAATTGAAAACAAGAGCTACAAGCGTATCGCTGAAAACAACAACTATTGCATCAACAATCTAAGGTTTCCCAAAGGACTATGCTATGTTGCCCACACGGTACTTCCAAATCATGCACAGTCGATCGGACAGATCAAAATGGAAGGAATCATAGCATACATATTCTTGCTCAGTCAAAATCGGACTGAAGTGAAGGAAAGGAATTCAACCAAACGATCCTTACCTTGCAGCATGCAAGTCTTGGTGCGTTATTCGCGACTTACCCTAACAAGGTCAAAACACGAAACAGTCATCCAAACACAAGGACCTCACAAGTAACAAAGACACTCCAAGGTCAAGCTCAAAAAGAGACAGTAGTACAAGTTACCTTCCCGGAATTTCCAATGATTCAAACGGAGGTATCAATTCATGCAAAAGCTTAAGAATTCATACAGACAATCCTCAACAAAGCATATCAATAGTCAGACAACAAAATACTCTCTGCCAATCATTTTACACTAATTTGCTCAGGTCAAAGACATACATGTCCACCTAAGAATCTGTACCTCAAATCCCAAAAACACGAAGGAATTCCAAATTGCAATAACAAAATCGAAATACATGTTATTCCATTAAGTCGCCGGCACTTAAAATACCAACACTTAACTTTATTCAGCTCATGAACAAAATGAATCATTCATTCGACTCCTCAGAGTCGTCCAAGTCGAAATAGCATAATCTATATATTCACACAGTGACTGATAAAGGTTTGCACGCATAACCACTGAACCCTACAGCAACGTACAATGACATAGATTGATAAATCCATATATGCTATTCATGGATAACATTCAGAAAGAACAAGCGAAGCAAATTGAATATCCATTTCTAGCAAGGAAAAGCAACTAAGCCGCTTCGAACTTTCTAACAGCTTTCACATAGAAAGGAAAATGCATATACAGGAAGTCTTTATCTTTTAACTACTTCAAATAACAGTAGACAAAAGCCCTGTTTCTTCTTATCAGGCTTTTACAAGAATCCAATCACAAAACTTGCGGATAAATCTACATTCCAGCAAAAGAAAGCAATACGATTCAGTCATCGACTCCACTGAGTCGATACAACAAAGTACAGGTGTATTTATATTATACACAGTGCACAAATATTCCCGCTAACCTAATAACAGGGAAAACAACTTCCGCTAGGTCGAAAAGACTATGGTAACACTACAGTTACCTGTTCCAAGCCAAAAATTGAAAACAAAATGAAACCCGAAAGTATCACTAGTCGTTGTCAACAATCCCATGACCGAGCACCCAAAGAAGCGATAATACCAATCATTCTTACAGTATTCCTTCAAATCATTAATACAGTTTCTATATCAAGAAACAGCGACCACGAATCAAGACATACAAAGGGTCCTATACTTCTCATAGGTATATTCCAAGGGCTCACGCCAAACAGGCCGAACACTCGCATATTGTTAATAAATACCTCTCATGCATAATCCAGGAAGAATGTACAAACAAGTAGAGTTAAAATTCGATTTCCACAAACACCCAACAAACGGATTTGAAGAAAAATCGAACCAGAAGAAATACAGTGCCAATAATCAAACTAGATCTCATAGAAAATTCATCCAATCATCACAGAACATTTGAACAGAGTTGTTTTAATGAAATCACTTGAAAAACAGCAAGATATTTAAAGGTTAGGGCCTAGCATGCCTGTTTGTTGATCAAATTTCCGAAGCAGACCACAGGAAGAGCTCAAACTTCCTTTTCTTTTTCCCAAATACAGCGACCAACAAAATTTCGCTGTCCTATTCACAATATATCCTCCATGGCCGAGAAAAGAGCCAGAGAATTTCATTCTCGCCATGCAACTCAAGAGAACTGGTGCTAAGAACAGTAAACTAGCAGAGAAAGAGAGAGAAGAAGACCGAAAATCGCGATACACCAAACAAACTTTCCAACTTCTCGTTTGCATGCTGTTCCGCGAGCTCCGGCTCGACTCCCTAGACATTAAGTGCCATTAAACCAATTTTCCCGCTTAATCTCAACTCCCACCGACCGCCGAAATTGGCGGATACCATCCAAAACTCAAGTTCATTTCCAAACTTAGTAATTGCCAAGTCTCGCCAAGGTTAGCGCCTAAGCCTCCGCCATATGTCTGTCCCTCATCCTTATCCTTCCCATTTATTGCCATAGAGAATAGCGCCCATGGTTCGCCACCCTTCAAAGGCCCCTTCCCAAAAACTCTTAGTTAGCTAGGTTAGTATCTTAGGTTAGAGTTTTAGGGTAGTGACCATGCTAACCATTTTACACTTAGTTTTTATTTTAGGATCATAACACATAGCCTAGGTCTAGGTTAGACTAACAATAATCTAACCCCTAGGTTAGGTTATTGTTTTAGGTTACTAACCCTTAGTAATTCAATTTGGTCCTTCTCCTGAAAACCCGGAGAGACCTGTATCATACTTTCTAGAACAGAGCCACTCCTGTTCTTATTACAGAATTGTATGTCAATGAATTATTACCTGGTCTTTAATCGAGACCTTCCAGATATACTAAATATCGGGAACCGTTTCATTTCTCGAGATCAGCCTGAGTCATACTCCTGACCCGCTTTCTAAATGCTTCCATACCTTGCAACCTGTTCAAGGTTCGTGATCTAATTTTATCACTTCGCAAAATTAAAGCATTACTTGGATCAATTCCTCTGGTCCAAGTCTAGATATTATTGATGAATACCTGTATAATTCATTCCGTGATCAGATTAATATTCAGTCACAAAATGAAATAAATAAAAGAGTCTATTAATATTTTGACTCAGTCAAGATCTGCAATCTGCAAGAAATTTAATACATATCAAGCATGATTTCCGAATCGAGGTACACAATCCATTTACTAGAAATCACATATCAACACTTGAATGCTTAGGAGAAAGTAACAACAGTTCAGGGTGTTACATGCTTCCCTCCTAAAAGGATTCATCGTCCCGATGAATTACATATTAACTTAACCTTCCGGTCAATCAATTTATTAGTACACAAACAATGTGTTTACTTCCATATTTAATAGTTTCAGAAATCAATGTCACCACACCTTTATTCAACCTGAATAAAGTCTGCCTTAATCAGGCTTTCATAAATACTTAAAAACAATCAGCTCATAAAAGTATTTCATCAACAGATTTCATTCTGTTGCAAAAAGAGAAGGAAAAGCAGTTTTCATCTCTTCCAGGTTTTCCCAAGTTGCACTTTCTTCGTTAAACTGGTCCCACTGGACCTTACATTGCTGTATATCACGATTTCTTAAATGCAATTGGCGAGTTTCCAGCACTCGTGTGGGTTTAACCACGATTATTCCTGGGTCTTGGACCTGCAAGGAATTCCAATTTAAAACATGTGACAAATCTGAAACGTATTTCTTAAGCAAAGAAATATGGAAAACATCATGCATACGAGATAGAGCAGGAGGCAATGCTAAACGATAAGCTACAGGATTGATTATCTCGACAATTTCGAAAGGTCCCACATATCGTGGTGACAACTTGGCAGCCTTGCCAAAAGTTATAGAACTCTTTCTGGGTTTAACACGCAGAAAAACCTTATCACCAAGCTCAAACTTTCTATCAACCCGCTTAAGGTCAGCATAGCTCTTCTGTCTATCCGCTGCTTCCTTTAATCGTTCACGAATCAGCTTAACTTGCTGTTCCATCTCTGTGAGAATCTCTGGTCCAATTACCACTCTATCCTCTACACTGTCCCAACTTACAGGGGTTCTGCACTTTCTTCCATAAAGTGCTTCAAAAGGTGCCATCTTAAGAGATGAGTGATAAGTGTTGTTGTATGCGAACTCAACTAATGGGAGATACTCTTCCCACTTATACTGTTGATCCATGCAATACATTCGCAACATGTCCTCCAACACTTGATTTACCCTCTCAGTTTGCCCATCCGTTTCTGGATGATATGCAGAACTGAAGTTTAGTTTCGTTCCTAGGGCTGCGTTAAGCGTTTGCCAAAACCTTGACGTCATTCTAGGATCCCTGTCAGAAATAATCAGTTCAGGTACACCATGTAATCTGAAAATTTCGTGTACGAACCTCTTGGCTAGCACTGGAGAATCATCCTTTAGATTTCCAGCGATGAAATGAGCTACCTTAGTTAGCTTATCTACAACTACCAGGATAACATCATGTTTATTCCTGGACATAGGTAGTCCTTGTACAAAATCCATGGTTATTACTTGCCATTTGTACTGCGGTATGCTATGAGGATACAACAATCCAGCAGGATGCATATGCTCTGCTTTCACCCGCTGACATTCCAGACAATGAGTCACAAAATTTATCACATCCTTTTTCATACCTTTCCAGAAGTATTGCTGTTTCAAATCAGCTAGCATTTTTGTGATACCTGGGTGTCCAGAGAAAGGTGAATTATGAAATTCAACTAACAACTTCTTTCTCAAATCATCCAGCACAGCACATATACCCTATTTTCATAACGCAAGATTCCTTCATTATCTAAATGAAAACCTTCATACCTTTTATCTTTAGGTTCTGCAGCAAGCGCTGCTTTTACTTGCTGAAAATATGTATCTGATTCTGAGGCACTTTTTACCTCGTCTTTAAACTGAGTTCTTAATGTTATAAGAGCAGAAATGTGCCTCCTACGACTTAGAGCATCAGCTACTCTATTCTCCTTTCCTTTGATATAGCTGATATCAAAGTCATATTGTGATAGAAATTCTAACCACCTTCTTTGTCTGGCATTCAGATTGGGCTGAGTAAAAATATATTTCAGTCCCAAGTGATCAGTTTTCAACTCAAAAGGTTTCCCTAGTAAGTAGTGTCTCCAGACTTGAAGTGCGTGAACAATGGCAGCAAGCTCCAAATCATGAGGGGCATAATTCAGCTCATGAATCTTAAGTTTTCTACTCTCATAAGCAATGACTTGATCATTTTGTAGCAAAACACCCCCAAGACCTTCCCCAGAAGCATCAGTTACCACTGTAAAATTTCCATTAGGGTCTGGTACAGCCAATATAGGTGCAGAAGTCAGCTGGTCTTTCAGACTTTTGAAAGCCGCTTCACACTTGTCATTCCACATGAATTTCTTATCCTTCTTCTGCAATGAAGTTATTGGTGCAGCTACCTTAGAAAAATCCTTTACAAATTTTCTATAGTAACCAGCAAGACCCATGAAGCTTCTTACTTCATGCACATTCTTTGGTGTAGGCCACTCAGTTATCGCCACTATTTTCGAAGGATCTACAGCGATTCCTTCCTTGCTTATGACATGACCCAAATAGTGAACTTCTGAGTCAAAGAAAGAACATTTGGATAACTTACCATACAGCTTTCTCTTTCTCAAAATTCCCAAAACTATCTTCAGATGCTCATTGTGCTCCTCAACGCTCTTAGAATAAATGAGAATATCGTCCAAGAATACAAGTACAAACTTGTCCAGGTATTCTTGAAAAATATTGTTCATTAAATTCATAAAGGCTGCAGGTGCATTAGTTAACCCAAAGGCTAGAACTGTGAATTCATAATGTCCGTACCTTGTTCGGAAAGCCGTTTTATGAATATCTTCCTCTTTAATTCTTAGCTGATGATAACCAGATCGAAGATCTATCTTAGAATAAACCGCTGCTCCACGCATCTGATCAAACAGATCATCGATCCTAGGAAGTGGGTATCGGTTCTTAATCGTTGCTTTGTTCAACATCCGATAATCAATACACAGTCTCAGAGTTCCATCCTTCTTTTTCACAAATATCACAGGTGCTCCCCAAGGTGAAACACTTGGTCTAATCAATCCCTTTGACAAAAGCTCTTGTAACTGAGCCTTTAGCTCGACTAACTCAATAGTAGTCATCCGATAAGGCGCCTTGGAAATAGGTTCGGCCTGTGCTTGATTTCAATAGTAAAATCAAATTCTCTCTTGGGTGGTAACCCTGGTAATTCCTCAGGAAAAACATCCCTGAAACTTTGTAACAGTGGGATTTGCTTCATGAAATCACTATCTTCTTCAGAAGATTCAGATATCTTTACTGCATAAAGGGTACATCCTTTATTCTTAGCCTTTTTAAGCTGCATAGCTGACAGCTTTCTAACTGTAATTTCTCGTTTCACACCTTGAATTTCTACTGATTCCAGCTGATCATCTAAACATTCTATGTTCTTTTCATAGCAATCTACCTTTGCTTTATGGTCAGCTAACCAATTAACACCGATGACAATGTCATACGATCCCAAAGGTGCAACATAGAGATCAACTTCCGTGGAAAAGTTAGGTAAGTCAAGGACTGCTCCAAAAGACACATACTCACCGTATGAACAGTAATTATTACCATACCGCATACCCAAGATTTATCCATTTTTCCAGCTTTTCTTTTAAGTTTAGAAGCTAGCTTATTAGATATAAAACATTCAGTAGCTCCTGTATCAAAAAGAATAGTGACAGGTATGCCGAATAACTTACCCGGAACTTCTATAGGTGTCACTTGCTTTTCAGCTTGTTTGTCCGCTACTGCAGCATGTATCTTATGCTGCTGATTACGATCATCCTTCTTCAAAGGGCACTGATTTGCGTAATGGTCTTTACCACAAGTGTAGCAGCCTCCTACAGGTCCCTTCTTAGGCTCAAAGTTGCTTCCAGTTTTATAATTGTCACGCTGTCCTCCATAGGACTTCTGACCATTATTGTAATTTTTAGCAAAATTATCCTTCACATTCCCAGCAGGCTTATTTACTGCTGTTTTCTTATTGTTATCTCCTGGAAACTTACTCTTGTTTCCAAACTTTTTCCATGGTCCTTTTCTGGGTGCAAGAGAGGTTGAAGAAGGGTTTGCAGTCTTCTTCCGCACTTCCTCCTTATGAGCAGAAATAGCCTTTAATTTCTGTTCTTGCCTTATGGCCTTTTCAACAACTCCTTCCATAGTGGTTGGACTGTGAACATCGACCTCTCCCCCTATCACAGGATTCAATCCCATGATGAATTTCCGTATCCTGAACTTTTCGTCAGTTTGATACTGCGGTACATACTTGAGGAGTTTTGTAAACCGCTCCTGTAATCTGCCATCGTTAACTTCCCTTGAGTCAAGTTCTGAAATTCTGTCATTTTCTGATCATAGAAAAGTTGTGGCAGCCAACGTTGCCTAAAATAGCCTTTAAATTGATCCCAAGTGATATTGGTCTCATCAATATTTAGCTCAGCTTTTCGGCTATCCCACCACGAAGATGCTTCGTGAGAAAGCTGATAGGCTCCCCATATAGCCTTGGTTTCTTCTGAGAAGTTCCTTATAGCAAAGTACTTCTCCATTTCACGAGCCGCCCTCCCATCTCCTAGTGTGGTGCCATCATACTTAGGTGGACTTATCCTTTTGATATCATTAGTGAGTTCCGCCGCTAACTGCCTTTTTGTTTTCTGGTTGGACAGGTACATTTCCAGCATTAACATCAACACCCATTTCGGGGTTGTCCTCAGGAGGTTGCTGATTATTATTATCAGCTTCTTCTCCCTCCTCATTCCCCATCACCTGCTGTTCAAGTACAGCCAAGCGATCTCTTGTGTCCAACAGGGCAGCAAGGATCTCATCCAGTTTCTGGGTTGTTGCCGCTCCTCCTTCAGGTGGAGCATTACTCGCAACGTTTCCCCTTGTTCTAACCATTTTCTGTTACAAGAAAATTCAGGTTTTTATCAGATTATGGACTCAATAGGTCCAAGAGCTGCAACCTTCAGCTCTGATACCAAGATGTAACATCCTCATTTTAGACAATAGAACAAGTCAATTTTTTTTTTTTGATAATTGCATACTGGTTCTAAATACATAATTTAGAACTCACAATTCAAATAACCATTTATATAATGATAACCATATGCACTGTAATGACTCTAATACCTCCGATCTATTCATTCCATGACTCGGTAAACTACCGATCTATTCATGAGTAAAAAGAGTTAGTGTTCTTAATTAACACAATACTCTGGCGGTTCTCTTCCCTAATCTGGGATTCGTAATGTTCTCGTCTAAGGAATCTAACTCGAATAATCAAGTTATCATTATTCATCGGCATCTCATCCCTTAGACTAGGTGAATTAGGACAACGCAATCAGCAGCTTGCGATACTTTGGCCAAAGATTTGAAACATATCTGTTCATGTCTCGTATTCCTTAACGGCATACTCGCCAACTGAATACGCCCTTCACCCCATTCATATGTTATATAGAATGTCTTATACTGACTACTGTCAGTCCTTTCTTTCACAGCTTGAATCACTCGGAGGCAGATTAACAAGGTGATAATGTTATATGGATGCCTACGAGGATTAGGGATATGAGGACATACTGGTTCAACCTTGCAATTCAACCAGTGTGTCATGATACCCCAAATCTCCGAGGCAGTCTTATAACATGGTCACGTTCTTAATCGGTCCCAAGGTAACTCGTGCGAAATCAAGTGTAAATCTCAACGATCAATGCAAGGGGTGTCGCCATAAGTCACCTGCATTGTTGTAACTTCGAGAAGATCCTAATCTTCTCGGAGGTACAGCCCTGCAGTCGACTTTATGCCGTCAACCTTTAGATCCGCCTCGAGAAGATCTACCCAAAACAAGCGTTACGCACTAGAGTTTAAATTACTTCTTAAGACTTTTCCCTAAGGTTAGCCTTTTCCAATCCCCTGGATTCATTTTCTTAAGACGACCCTCCTCTATTATTCCATTACTTGGTAGAGGTATTATGGTCTAGTTTCTATCAAGGAGTCATTAGAATACATCTGATTCTAAGCAACAGATTCAGACAATATCTCATAACCTATGCTTGAGATTGCCACCTGAAACTCCATTGATTGCCTATCAGTTCTCTTAACTCGAATTTATATAATACTTTTAGTTTAAAGCTATGAATGATTAAGAATCCAATCTACTATTGTCCTGTTATACTTAGGACTAGGGATTAGTAATTCAATCCAACTTGTTTAGCGTTATCTTTTAGGCTCAATTTTAACCTATCCTCTTGAGAGACAATAATTAAATTACAATATTGCATTATCCAGATCAAATTAGAACTACTAAATACTCATAAGAATTTAGTCTAATTACTTACAAGCTTTTATTGTCAATCACAAAAGCATCCATATTATACAAAGATAACTATGCCTCTTCGTTACGTAAACCGAAGAAGTTCATCATTCATAATAGAATACAAACATATAAGTATCAAACACTTATTTTTATTCCTTTCAAACTCGAACAATTACATTTTATGCAACAAAGATACTTGATATAATGCTAACGGAAAAGAAACATCTTTTCTCATATAGTACATCCATAAAATCAAGCTGTAATTCATAATAAATCAAATAAACTATCTGATCGGACTGCCAGATCTGCATTGTATTTACCTCTTACGACAACCATCTGCAAAAATAGTCAACATGAGTCAGTTCAATGAACTGAGCATGATAAGCACTAACTTTTAAAACAATTGCAATCCATCAATTGTTTTCATTAAACACCCTGTTTAAATGAAATCAGATATTCACATAAGTAAACATGATTAGACTATGCCCTTGTAATACTGAATGATTACAATTATGTAACTCTATCATTGTTACAGTTAGTCTTAATCATTTTCTAATATTTCATCAAATATTAAGAAACAAGGAACGAATGCACACAACAATCATTAAACCCACAATCACAACATTGGTCAGATTGTTTCATTCTCCAAAAAGGAAATATCATAACAATTCGGGATTCCACCAATATGTTACAAACAATTTCCTACTGATAGTTCATTATCAATAATATTAAATAAAGGAAGAGAAAGAATTCAAACCATTCATACTTCCTTTTACATAAGTTCATCACTGTACTGCCTTCACATATGAAAACAGTCAACCAGTATATAAATGAACAAGTTAGACAGGCCGAAATCAAGATCACTGTTCTAAATCACGAAAATAGAAACTCAGCAAATCTCTTGTACAGCAACTAACACATCAACATTTCATGTAACAACCATAAGCCCAATGCAAGTTCCTTTTGCACAGTAAAGCCTTATCCCCAGTTGAAAACAAGAGCTACAAGCGTATCGCTGAAAACAACAACTATTGCATCAACAATCTAAGGTTTCCCAAAGGACTATGCTATGTTGCCCACACGGTACTTCCAAATCATGCACAGTCGATCGGACAGATCAAAATGGAAGGAATCATAGCATACATATTCTTGCTCAGTCAAAATCGGACTGAAGTGAAGGAAAGGAATTCAACCAAACGATCCTTACCTTGCAAATGACGCAAGTCTTGGTGCGTTATTCGCGACTTACCCTAACAAGGTCAAAACACGAAACAACTATCCAAACACAAGGACCTCACAAGTAACAAAGACAGTCCAAGGTCAAGCTCAAAAAGAGACAGTAGTACAAGTTACCTTCCCGGAATTTCCAATGATTCAAACGGAGGTATCAATTCATGCAAAAGCTTAAGAATTCATACAGACAATCCTCAACAAAGCATATCAATAGTCAGACAGCAAAATACTCTCTGCCAATCATTTTACACTAATTTGCTCAGGTCAAAGACATACATGTCCACCTAAGAATCTGTACCTCAAATCCCAAAAACACGAAGGAATTCCAAATTGCAATAACAAAATCGAAATACATGTTATTCCATTAAGTCGCCGGCACTTAAAATACCAACACTTAACTTTATTCAGCTCATGAACAAAATGAATCATTCATTCGACTCCTCAGAGTCGTCCAAGTCGAAATAGCAAAATCTATATATTCACACAGTGACTGATAAAGGTTTGCACGCATAACCACTGAACCCTACAGCAACGTACAATGACATAGATTGATAAATCCATATATGCTATTCATGGATAACATTCAGAAAGAACAAGCGAAGCAAATTGAATATCCATTTCTAGCAAGGAAAAGCAACTAAGCCGCTTCGAACTTTCTAACAGCTTTCACATAGAAAGGAAAATGCATATACAGGAAGTCTTTATCTTTTAACTACTTCAAATAACAGTAGACAAAAGCCCTGTTTCTTCTTATCAGGCTTTTACAAGAATCCAATCACAAAACTTGCGGATAAATCTACATTCCAGCAAAAGAAAGCAATACGATTCAGTCATCGACTCCACTGAGTCGATACAACAAAGTACAGGTGTATTTATATTATACACAGTGCACAAATATTCCCGCTAACCTAATAACAGGGAAAACAACTTCCGCTAGGTCGAAAAGACTATGGTAACACTACAGTTACCTGTTCCAAGCCAAAAATTGAAAACAAAATGAAACCCGAAAGTATCACTAGTCGTTGTCAACAATCCCATGACCGAGCACCCAAAGAAGCGATAATACCAATCATTCTTACAGTATTCCTTCAAATCATTAATACAGTTTCTATATCAAGAAACAACGACCACGAATCAAGACATACAGTGGTCCTATACTTCTCATAGGTATATTCCAAGGGCTCACGCCAAACAGGCCGAACACTCGCATATTGTTAATAAATACCTCTCATGCATAATCCAGGAAGAATGTACAAACAAGTAGAGTTAAAATTCGATTTCCACAAACACCCAACAAACGGATTTGAAGAAAAATCGAACCAGAAGAAATACAGTGCCAATAATCAAACTAGATCTCATAGAAAATTCATCCAATCATCACAGAACATTTGAACAGAGTTGTTTTAATGAAATCACTTGAAAAACAGCAAGATATTTAAAGGTTAGGGCCTAGCATGCCTGTTTGTTGATCAAATTTCCGAAGCAGACCACAGGAAGAGCTCAAACTTCCTTTTCTTTTTCCCAAATACAGCGACCAACAAAATTTCGCTGTCCTATTCACAATATATCCTCCATGGCCGAGAAAAGAGCCAGAGAATTTCATTCTCGCCATGCAACTCAAGAGAACTGGTGCTAAGAACAGTAAACTAGCAGAGAAAGAGAGAGAAGAAGACCGAAAATCGCGATACACCAAACAAACTTTCCAACTTCTCGTTTGCATGCTGTTCCGCGAGCTCCGGCTCGACTCCCTAGACATTAAGTGCCATTAAACCAATTTTCCCGCTTAATCTCAACTCCCACCGACCGCCGAAATTGGCGACAGTCCATCCAAAAACTCAAGTTCATTTCCAAACTTAGTAATTGCCAAGTCTGCCAAGGTTAGCCGCCGCCTAAGCCTCCGCCATATGTCCTGTCCCTCATCCTTATCCTTCCCATTTATTGCCATAGAGAATAGCGCCCATGGTTCGCCACCCTTCAAAGGCCCCTTCCCAAAAACTCTTAGTTAGCTAGGTTAGTATCTTAGGTTAGAGTTTTAGGGTAATGACCATGCTAACCATTTTACACTTAGTTTTTATTTTAGGATCATAACACATAGCCTAGGTCTAGGTTAGACTAACAATAATCTAACCCCTAGGTTAGGTTATTGTTTTAGGTTACTAACCCTTAGTAATTCAATTTGGTCCTTCTCCTGAAAACCCGGAGAGACCTGTATCATACTTTCTAGAAATGCAGCCACTCCTGCTTCTTATTACGTAATCAGTATGTCAATGAATTATTACCTGGTCTTTAATCGAGACCTTCCAGATATACTAAATATCGGGAACCGTTTCATTTCTCGAGATCAGCCTGAGTCATACTCCTGACCCGCTTTCTAAATGCTTCCATACCTTGCAACCTGTTCAAGGTTCGTGATCTAATTTTATCACTTCGCAAAATTAAAGCATTACTTGGATCAATTCCTCTGGTCCAAGTCTAGATATTATTGATGAATACCTGTATAATTCATTCCGTGATCAGATTAATATTCAGTCACAAAATGAAATAAATAAAAGAGTCTATTAATATTTTGACTCAGTCAAGATCTGCAATCTGCAAGAAATTTAATACATATCAAGCATGATTTCCGAATCGAGGTACACAATCCATTTACTAGAAATCACATATCAACACTTGAATGCTTAGGAGAAAGTAACAACAGTTCAGGGTGTTACACCTTGGGCCAGAAACATTGAACTTCCTTTCGAAGGTGGGTTCCCTCTTAATATGAATTAACACAAATTCTAACAAAGAAATTATTGTAAAATTACAATTTATCTACCTCGTTAAAAAGCACTAGAGGAAAGGCTGGTTTTGGTTTGAGTCATAGTGACCGATGTCGATCACTGTATAACCAGTACGATTCTTGATAACTGATATTGATAGGGGCAGTGATTCAGGGGATTTTAATAAAGGTTGGCTATAAGGTGGCTATGGTGTTTATAAGGCTGGAAAATGATTAGGGATAGGCAATGGGGTGATGGATAAGACTCAGAGAGTGTGGGGGCTATTCTTGGGGCAATGTAAGGGAGAGGAATGAAAATTAGATGCGAGAGGCTATTGGGTAGTAGATCTATGAGTGAACTTGTAATTACTGTGATTCAGAAGTTCAAGAAATGTTATTTAAAAACGTACAAGACACTACTTACTAGTTCCTGATGAAGATACAGGTCCAAGGACTGTGATGACGAAGGAAGGGCTCAGGTGGGATGATCCGACAATCAAAAGTGAGCTATCTTCTCTCCCAATGCTCGATGAGTGTCACTGGCTCTGGTTACTCGATTGCGCCTTAGGCTCGATGTCCTTCTTTGCGCAAACTCTTCTCTTTTCTTCACTTGTCTCCACTCTGCCAAGTGAATTTCGGATCCTTCAAATGAATTCCAGAGCCTTTGTTTTTGGTTGGGGGAGGTCATTTATAGGGAACCGATGGCGGGTACATAACCGACGGTAGTCGAGTAGGAACCGATGTTAGTTAAGTCAAAGTGGGCTATTTTTAGTAAAATAGTGAACTTTCCCTCCTTTTCTCCCGAGGTATTAGTTGTGGGCTTAGTCAAGTCATTATTAGGTTGGTTTTGGTGTGGGTGAGGAGTAATTAGTCATGGGTGTGGATGTAGACCAAGTTATAAGTCTTAATTAGGTTAGTTTAGGGGTAGGGCTAGGTCATGATGGGGTGGCGAAATGAGGTGGTAGGTTTGGAGATGTGGATTTATTAATTATAAGTTAATTAATAAATAATTGTGCAAGGTTTAGGTGGTGAGGTTAGGTTGTGAAATGAGATGCGGGGCACAGGGTGTCGTAAGACACAAATTTGGTGTCTACATTAGCCCCTTGTTGTCGTGTAGCTTGTCTTGTAAAGCTGCACTGACAATAATAAGAAGTGGTTACTCCCGTTAAGGGTATAGGTAATCCCCCTCAAATCTATCACAGATTGAGGTGACATGAAATCAAGGATAGGGTTGATAAAGGGTGAATGGTGTTGAGATGATGGTAAGATGGTGGGGTAAGTTCAAGGAAGCAGACGCACGTTGAAATGTAGTAGTGCGACCAGGGTACATGATTTGAAGAGCAAACAAGCAATTCATAGGCAAAGGTTGATAGTTTATCCAAACAAGGGTGATATAATCCTAGTATCCAAGGCATAGGAAGTAGCTCCAGGGGATATAACGGGTAAGGTACAGGAATGTTTAGGCATGTTCGGCAGTACCAAATGGTTGGTTTGGTTGAGATAAACGTCACGGTCTCGGTCTAGGCAAAGTTGGTCGGCTGATCAATTCAAGTATCCTAATCATGCTAAAAACACGAACAGGTGAGCGTGATTGAACAAAAAGCTACATGATGGGTGGATAAAATCGTAATTTATGGGTCTTGGTCGAGGTACTTAATTGGTGCAGCCTTGGGTCGGGCCGATTGATTGGTGAGGGCCTTGGGTCGGGCCTGATTGGTTGGGTACGGCCTTGGGTCGGGCCTAGTTGGTTGGTTGCGGCCTTGGGTTGGGCCTGATTGGTTGGTTGCGGCCGTGGGTCGGGCCTGATTGGGTGGTTGCGGCCTTGGGTCGGGCCGAATGGTTGGTTGCGGCCTTGGGTCGGCCAAATGGTTGGTTGCGGCCGTGGGTCGAGCCAAATGGTTGGTTGCGGCCGTGGGTCGGGCCAATGGTTGGTTGCGGGGTGGGCCAATGGTCGGTTGCGGCCGTGGGTCGGGCCAAATGGTTGGTTGTGGCCTTGGGTTGGGCCAAATGGTTGGTTGCGGCTGTGGGTCGGGCCAAATGGTTGGTTGCGGCCATGGGTCGGGCCGATTGAAGTCAAAATAAGGCTAGTCAACAAAGCCAGGGGTAGGTGATGCGGGAAAAAGTGGAGATTGGTGGATAAGGGCAGGAGTTAGGGGAAGGAAGTTGGTAACCGATATCAGTTATGTGTGACCGATATCGGTTAGAAGACCAATACCGGTATTCTAGGGCGTGAAATAACTGGTATCGGTTATAGGTCAAAACCTATAAAAAGAAAAATATAGCATGTCATTGTCACTTTGTAAATTTAAGCACCCAATTTTAGTTGTCTGAGGTGTGAAGTGAGTTTGTTGAGTTTGTGGGCTGAGTTGGCACCAGTTAAGTGGAGGAGTGAGTGATTAGTAGACCCCAGAGAAGCAGGAGGCAAAGTTTGATTGGTTGAGGACCCAATTGAGGAGATTTGGAGCCATGGCACAGCCAGGAGGAGCAGGAGGTGCTGGACCAGCTGGACCACCAACACCTATCCCACCACGATGATGTGTAGTCATACCGGTAGGCTCTGAACTCCTACCTATGTGAATTTAATGAGTTTAACTTAGATGTGGGTTTTGGGTAGGAATCTTAATTTTAATAAAATAATGAATGAATGGAAGTAATTTGTAAAATGGAGTGGGTAGGTAGGCTAGTTAGGTCAAAACAGTAGGGTGGGTAGGTTTTTAGGGTTTTCTTATGGGTAAATAGGGAGAAATAGGTAAAAAGGTGTTTTGCGGGCCGTTTTGGGTTTGGTCCCACAATTGGACAAAGGACTCGATGTCGGGCACTAGGCAATCGGCATCGGTCACGAGAAAATAGTTATACATTGTCTCGATTATAGACCGGCTTCGGTCATAGGTCGACCGGCGTCGGCACATATAATTTACTTGGGGGGACCGATGGCGGTTGAGGGTGACCGGTACTGGTCAGCATGGGTAGGAGTTGTGGTTTTTGTTTGTTGTTAGAATTTTGTCGTGTTTTTTTGTTTGTTTGTTTGGGGGTGAAGGGGGAGGGGGTAGAGTTGATAAGAAACGTGATTGGGGTGGGGGAACCAGGGTTATTGGGGGCTGGTTCGGTAGGATAGATTAGGTGTTGGTATGAAGTAGGAGGTGTTAAAGTGGCGGGGGTATAATTAGATGGCTAGAGTAGATCGGGGTGGTTGGTAGGGTGTGAGATAAGTAAAGGGGATATCGTAGATGTATAGGGTAAGATAGGTGGGTGTAGATGTGTGTTGTAGAGTTGGGTTGTGGTTGGGTGGGTAAGTGGGTATAGAGAGTTAAGGTAGTTGTTATTGTAAAGGGTAGGCCTGATGAAGTGGGTTGTTTTTACAGGCACGCCAGCAACTCACGATGCGGGATCGATGCCCCCTCTATTGAGGTGGATGCGGCCACATGTGTCTCGCAGTGCAGTGGACCATCATACGAGAGGTTGGACTCGGCGGAGTCTAGTGGTATAGGGCATGGATAGGGACCACAGCCTGATGGTTGCCCTCATTGAGAGATGGGATCTAGCAACCAATGTCTTCCATCTCCCTACTGGAGAGATGATGATTACATTAGAGGATGTGTATCGCATCCTGAGACTGCCGATCGTAGGTGAGGTAGTGTTCCAAGTGGATGCAGAGACAACAATGGATAGCATCCTGCATGTATTCGGGATGCAGCCCCATTGATTACCTATCACAACGTGAGCATTGCCTATGGCGACATGTATCATGCACACCGACAGGAGACATGGCTTGCCGTGTTGATGATGATTGGTATCACCTGCTTTGCCCTCCCTGACTCAGAGGGAGGCCGCTTCCCACGGGCTTTGATGGGAGTTTTGCATGAGATGGTAGAGGAGCATACATGCTATGCTCAGGCACTACCGTATCTCAGTGCAAAAATATACAGAGAGCTGTGTGGTTATCGTCGTATGAGGTGATTTGGTATTTTCTCGACATTTTTGTTACACTGCTGGGCGTACGAGCATATCATCTATATACGACCAGTAGGGCTGCCCCAGCAGCCAGGGCCACAGATAGTATATAGATATGGATTTCAGAGGTGGTTGGGGGTCGTGGGCCAGCCACGAGTGGTGCTCGCAGGATGAGATGTGGCCTACTACCGTCATATGTTAGAGGGCTTGACCGCACTGGACATTATATGGAGGCCCTATAGAGGCCATCAGCCCCGAGGAGGAGCCCGAGCACAGATGCGCTAGATCTAGTATAGTTTCTGGATAGCTAGACGGAGGCCTGGGGAGTATGAGAGGATACCCCTGTAGAGAGTGTACGGCAGTAGTTAGGCTTGCGACAGATGAGCCACCTCCTTCCCACAAGATCGGAGGGATGATGTAGAGGCCCCACTACCTACACTGCAGCCCGTTGACCCAGATTGGGTAGCAGAGAGACCGACTGATGATACAGTGGATGATGCCAGAGTGACAGGTGCCTTTTTGGTTTGGTGGGCGAGTCGAGAGCAGCCTTTATGAGAGCACAAAAGCCAGCAATTAGATTTGCAACCGTGATAGCAGAGAGGGACCAGCTCTTAGGATAGGTGCAGCTTATTATTACGGGGGTAGCTTACTACCGTGATGGCATAGATTGGGGTGCTACAGGGGTAGTTAGCCCAGGCATAGGCTCGAGCACACAGTAGGCACCCACAGACAAATGCCATAGGCACTGCCACCACAGCACGTGCACCGCCGCAGCAGCGAAGCACGAGCATAGGGTGTACTAATAGGGCAGGGGCATCTTGCTATTAGGAGTTGAGGACCGGACATAGCAACCATGGTGGCACGGGCCCGCTATATGGAGGTGAGAGCGAGGCTCGGTACTATCGAAGACGTGCTCGATGGTACGGGCTAACTTCATCGCCATATGCGGCGCATGCACAGCCAAGACATCCTGGAGCCGAAATCCCATGGGGTCGCAGCCATAGCTGGTGGGTCGGTGATAGGGAGGAGGCGAGAGCCGCCAGAGACCAGTAGGGGGAGGGGCCGAGGGTGGTGGAGAAAGCTGAGACATCCTAGGAACAAAGATGGGTTTTTGATATTGGATATAGACAACTGAGTCTCGTGAACCGGGTATGTATTGTAGACACCAAATTTGTGTCTTACGACCCCCTGTGCCCCGCATCTCATTTCGCAACCTAACCTCATCACCTAAACCTTACACAATTATTTATTAATTACCTTATAATTAATAAATTCACATCGCCATACCTGCCACCTCATTTCGCCACCTCATTATAACCTAGTCTTAACCCTAAACTAACCTAATTAAGACCTATAACTTGGTCCACATCCACACCCATGACTAATTACTCCTCACCCACACCTAAAACCAACCTCATAATGACTTGACCAAGCCCGTAACTAATCCCTTAAGAGAAAGGAGGGAAAGTGGCTATTTTACAAAAATAGCCCGCTTTGACTGACCAACATCGGTTCCTACTCGACTGTCGTCGGTTGTGTAACCACCATCGGTTCCCTGTTAATGACCACCTCTAACCAAAAACAAGGAATCGGATTTTCATTTGATCAGGAGGAGGAGAAATCATTGAAAGGATCCGGATTTGCTTGGCCGAATAGAGACAAGTGAAGAAACAAGAAGAGTTTGCAGAGAAGGACATAAAGCCCAAGACTGCAACTGAATAACCAGAGCCTAGTGACACTCATCCGAGCATCAGAAGAGGAGATAACACATCTTGGATTGTCAGATCATCCTACTTGAGCCCTCTCTTTGTCATCACAGTCGTGGAACCTGCATCTTCATCAGGAACGAGTAAGTAGTGTCTTGTATGTTTCTAAGCACCATTTCTTAAGCCTGTGGATTGATAGTAATTATAAACTCATTCCTAGATCTACCACCTACCAGCACCCTGCACTTAACCTTCATCCATACATCCTTGTATTGCCCAAGACCATTTTATCACACTCGAGTCTTCCTGTCCTCTCACTATTCCCTCGGCCATCTACTAGTCTTAATAACCCCACAATCACCCCGCATCCAACCTCTATCCAGAAGCACCTAGATTACTGACCCTACCGATGTCGGTTATCCGTACACGGCAGTGGTTCTCTAACCGCGGTCGGTTATCCAGTGACCGGCATCGGTCACTGTGACTTATACCCCAAAACCTTCCTCTCGCCTATTTGTCACCTAACAACCTCAGTCCAATGGGTTTTCCTGTAACTCAACCTGAATGTATCAACGACCAGTAACCGAACAAACAACGTGACTCTTTATTATTGATAGTTTAGCCTCTATTGCTTTGTAACGAGGTACCTAAATCGTGATTTTGCAATAGCTTTCTTTGTTATCATTTGTGTTAATTCGTATTAAAAGGGGAACTGACCACCTTCGAAAGGAAGTTTTATATTTCCTGGGCCTAAGGCAGCTCCCTCATTTATTGTCTAATTAAAATCTGGTGGTCTTGTATTCTTACTTGCAGGTAGTCCTTCCAAGACAAAAAGGAGTTCTTCGCAGTCGATCTGATCTTTCTCTACGGTACGCGCACACCATCTCAACATTCAATAGGTATTCCTCCTAGCCCTAACCCTTATCTGTTTCTCAAAGGAATGAAAGGATAGAAGCAAGTCTATTCCACAGAGCTGAAACATTCCGTGCGAAACATTTTGGCACGCCCGGTGGGACCCATTTCGGGTTTCTTTAATTCTTGCTTGCTTTCATATAGGGAGCATACCTGCTGTTTTCTTCTTCTAAAGATATTCACAAGGTATTTTGTTATTTTGGTAAAAGAACTGGCCTTGCTTTTACATCTTTGCATTAGTGAAAGTCATCTCTTTTGCTTCATCGAATATCATTTTTGATTTGGGTTTAAAACACGTGCATCACATTCTTGCTTGCTATTTTCAATTCTAGTGAACATAGATTAAGTAACAGGTCATACACATGGGGGTGATATCCATGGTATTGACAAGAAATTAATCTTACTTTCACTGCACAACACATACCGAATCACTTCACAATTAACACAACAGCTCAAAACATCCCCCCTTTTTCCGCGGTATTCCTCTCGCTTTCGATTGAGGTAACCTTATGAGCCAAAACAAACTTGACATTTCCCTAAGTCTTTTGTTTAGGATTACGACATCATTCTATGTCTAAAGGCATAAGCCCACAATAATTAAAATTAACCCTAGGGTTAGTCTCTCGGATTTATGTGTGCATCTTGCTTGTTTTCAGTTTTGTTTTCTCTGTTATACACTGTCTTTCGTGATCACCTTAGAACAATTTGACAAATGTACTAAGTGTTGTTAAAAAAAAAATCAGCAACTTCTTATATTTTCTTATACCAGTCTTATTACACCAACATCGGTTAACTGACCGACGTCGGCTATAGTCTAACCGACATCGGTTATCAGACCGATATCGGTTACTGTCTTTTACAGTTCCTGACAAACCAGCAACCTACCAATTTCACCATTCTGAGGTTGTTTCTATTCCTGATAGATTAAAGCCCTACTATGTACTCTTGTCCATGGTTGTTATCACTCGAAAGCAAGCCGCCGCCATGGTTTCACATGCCTGCTCTGTGCCTTTGCCTGAATCACCCCCTTCACATTCTATAGGGAATCCTACGGACACCAGTGAGATCCCCAAAATTCCTGTAGGAGATAAGGAATTTACCAAATTTTTGGATGCTAATCCTAGTGCTGTACAATACTATTTGTCTCATGCCCCTGACCATACGCCCGATGGTCAACTTCTTGTTGGCATGCCTATTAGTATAACTACTCATTTAGCTCCCACTCCGCCTGATAACACCGTCTTGCCTTCTACATCCTTAGCCCCGTCTCCCAATCTGACAGCGGCCCGGAGGTTCATACGACCATGATTGGCTTTCATTTAGTTAATCTTGGGCCCCACATGTCATTACCACCGACTGCTCCTACCTCATCTCTCTTGCAGACTGCTTCGTTCATGACTTGCTCTCTGCAACCTATCCACACGAGCTTTCCTTCTCAAGCTCCGCCTACCTTTTCATTCCCACACACGTATCTAGTGACCTCAACATCTTATATAGGACATCCCTATTCGGTCACTTCAACATATTCGTCCCCCATACCTTATCAACACTTAACCCCACCATTGTCTAGCGGAGGCCCTTGGCCCAATTTGCCTCCGTTTACCACAACCGCACCATCATCTCATCCAACCACGGATTTCATCAAACAAATGATGGACAAAATGCAAAATCTGGAGGCTTCTGTTTCAGGAAGTCGTAGCGCCTTGACATACGAGCAAGTTTGTCGGGAGCCTATTCACCCTTCTGTCCCCCTTCATTCATATCCTCCTCAATGGGAATTGCCGAAATTTACTCGTTTTAATAGTAAAGAGGATCCTCAACAACACTTGCGATCATTTAGACATGCTTGTTATTTGATTGCTCATGATGATGCCTTGCTACTCCGCACCTTTCCCATGTCCTTATCAGGACCCACCTTGGAGTGGTACAGTGCTTTAACCCAGCACTCAATCTTCTCTTTTAACCAACTAGCCCAATCTTTCTTGGATCATTTCTCCATTAACATTGCCAAGAAAGTATCTATCACCGACCTCTATGCCATCCGACAATTTGAAGACGAATCTATCACAGATTTCATTGGACGATGGCGGGGCCTTATTAACCAACTTACATATGCCTTGCCTCAGGCTGAACTTATCGAACTTTTTATGTGGGCATGCGCTAAGCACATCTCTCCTACCCTTCAAATTCAAACCTTCCACACATTTGACGAGGCCTTTACTATGGCTCGGAAACTAGAAATTTGAGCCTTAGAAGAAGAGAAATTGCGGTTGCGCAACAAAAACCCCAATTTCTGAACTCCAGATTCCACCAATAAACCAAACACCACCACTCCTCACACATCTACTTCTTCGAAATCAAAAGGAGTTGTCCATGCGGTGATGGTCAAATCTCAAACACCGTCTAATACCCCACCAAAAACCACCTATAAATATAAATCCGAGCCCATCAACTACACTCCCTTGGGAGAAACATATGGTGTGATATTGGAAAAATTGCTTAAAGCAGGAGCCATTACCTTACCTCCTGTTAAACCTCACTCCGGGTTTGATTCCACTCGCGCCATACCTTCTTGGTACAAAGAAAATGACTTCTGTAACTTCCACTACGTGAAGGGACACAGTCATGAAAACTGCAAGATGTTGAAAAACATAGTGCAGGAAATGGTTGATGCGGGGGATATAGCCCTCGATAATCCTAACGCCCCTGCTAACCAAAATTTGAAAATATTCAACAAACCATTCCCGAATCATTCTTCTAACAGTAACATAAATCAAGATATCTTAGCCGAGGAGAGTGTTCATGAGATCCATGCAGTCTTCGATTCCCAGCCAAAAACCTCTATCAAACAAATTTTGAATCAAGCCTCTTCACTAACGCAGGAAACCGAACCCCCTTCCTCGCCATCAAGACAAACTGAAATCCTTGCCGTTCCTTTACCCATCAAGGAATTAACTGCCCAAAGTTCCCTTCTCACAAATGAGCCTTCTTACACCACATCCTTGCAAGACTGTGAGCGGATGTTATCTAATTTATCTATTTCCCAAACGTCTCCTTCTACCATTCTTGCTATACAAGAAGAAGGCTCGCCACTTCTTTTGTCATCCTTAGACAAAAACCTCTTGAACCGACATCACCACATTCTTTAAACATGACGGATCCTCTCAAACATGCCCTCCTACCTATTAGTTCTTCATCGCCTAAATCTTTTCAGCTGACCGGTTGACCTCTTAACGCCCATTGATACAGTGCCTCATCTACCCCCTGTATCACACCCACAGTGGACCGGAATCACAACCCACCTTTCTTCCATACAAAAGTTCCTATTCACATGTGAGGACTGTCATTCCCTAGAAGATAGACAGGTCCTATGGGAACGTTTGAGTACGCCATATTCTACTCAAATGCAGATGACCGATCCAGATGCCTCTACCATATACCCGAAGTGTTTACAGAAGCTTAAAATGCCTATGTCCTCATCTTCACCCCCTCATCTCTACCAAATACCTCATCCACTTCTATTAACCTAACCAAATCTTCCCCTATGCTTGGGACCCCACCAATACCCAGTCTAACACACCCACCTAAGCGGCTTGATTTATCTAAAAATAAAGCCATCCATCCCATTAGGAGACAGACTCAATCTCCTCAATCTATGCCACTATCACAACTAAAACCCTCGTCGTCACACCTACCTTCCATATTGGGACCCCATCCCTCTACCTTGCATCAATATATCATACCTCCTACATTTTCTTTAAAGCAACCTATGCCTTCTGCACCCATACAGAAATCCAAGGGTATAGCAACACCGTCACCCCGTGTATCCTGTCCACCTATCAACCTTAAACAAATTCCATCATCAAAAGATTTGTTTTCTGTCACTCCTATTTCTCCGTGGTTGTTTTCTGATACCACATCATCTGTGGCCTCATCATCCAACCAGCTAAACATAGCTTCTGCGTCAAAGAAGCCACGTTTAGTTAAAACCCATTATCAAAACTCCTTGGCTAAACCACCACCCATACAAACCAACCATACCACGTCATCACCAGAATCGACCCAGTCAATAGCCTCCTCTTCCTCTGACTTTGACCCACTCAAAGGGTCTTACGCCAAAATCCTTGCTATGTTGGTAGAGAATGCGACCATTTCCCTACCCCCACTTAGACCTTATGATCCATCTAAACCTCGACCTATAGGTTATGATGAGTCTAAAATTTGTGCTTACCACCACACACCAGGACATGATGTAGAGGGATGCAAAGCGTTGAAAGCTATACTTCGTCAGTCACCTCTCTCAGATAGAAAAGTTAAGAAAGATAACTTATGAAGAGAGAGACCTTTAGCTTCAATTCCCTCTCCTATACCACCTGTCCCCACCTCACCAAGATCTATCATTATTACAGCCCCACCTCTCGAAGACCATGACCTATCCCTACCGTCTTCCTCCTCTCGTATTCACGAGATCAATATGATTAGTGTTGCTACTCGAGGACAGAAAAACAATGGGAAAGTGAAAGAAAACACACCTGCAACATCTCTTTCTCCGTCCACCATCCCGATGGCACCACCACCTAAAGTAGTTATTCACGGACCCACCTATCCCGTCTCTAATGGAATTTCCCACCAAACCATGATCAAACAGCTTCACCAATCACCTGTAAAAATGACACTATATGATCTCATTCAGACTTCTGAATCTCATCGACAAGCTCTCGTTGAAATCCTTCAAGGGATAGAGGTCTTACCTAATGAAACCTTTCCTGTTACCTCTATTCTAACACCCAATCACATTGCTTCACTCACCAAACAATCTATCTCCCCAACCACTTCTGTCTCTGCATGCAAGCCGCTGCTGTCAGTTTCTCCGAAGACGAAATTATCAACTTTGGTGCTGAAGATCCTGACCCTACTCTTTTCATCTCAGCTTATGTCTGGGACATTCGGGTATGTCGTGTTATGATTGACGGGGGCGCTAGCCTAAACATCATCTCTTCAAAATCCTTCCAACAAATGAATATCCCTTCTAGTTGCATGTGTGCCAACCCCATCATGTTGCGGTCATTCAATGATGCTATTACTTCTACCTTAGGCACCGTGATCCTTAACATTCGTGTAGGGCCACGCACTTTACCCGAACTCTTCTATGTCCTTGAGGGAGAGTTCCAATACAATATGTTGTTAGGCCGCCCTTGGATCCGGGCTATGGGATGCGTTCCTTCCACCTTACATAGATGCATAAAATTTGAGTACGAGGGGAAGTCCTACACCATAAAAGCTGATCCTCCCCCCTTCAAAACCTGCAATATGTTGTATCACCCTAATGATGTGCTTGTACCAGTCAAGACACCCATTCATCCAACCCAACCATCCACTTCAACCGCACCTACACCTTCAACCAATGAAACCGCCATCACAAATACCACTTCCTTTCCCGCAGATAACATCCCAACCTCCGACCCCTTAGTAGATGTTTTTCAACACCTTACGCTGGGGGAGTACCGCCTATATAACGTTAGCTCTTTCCATACCCCGCAAGAGTACGGAAAGTTACATGCACATCCTACCTACGACCGTCGCATGGGGGAGGTAATCTCTTATGGACCACCCCATTTCCGCACCAACCTAACGTATGGGGGTGTTGACACATCCTCCGTTACCCCTGAATCTCCTCTTGGTGTGGTTCCCTTCCAATCCGATTTTCAATACTTGACAAATCATCATTTCGCCCTCACCTTTTTGACTCGCTGTGCTTAGAAAGGCTTTGGTTTTGGTCTTTATGAAAAGGTCGACATACACTCATTCCCGTGACTACACGCAAACACAATGATCGTAGTGGTCTCGGTTTTCCTGAAACACTTACACCGGAGAAACCTCGTGTCAGTTGTATCCTGGAAGATGACGACGTCACCCCTACCAAACCATCATCACCCATTTTTCCATCATCACCCATAGAGTCGATAGACCCTGAATCTATCCCTCCTAACTTTTTTTTTTCATAAATGCTATCTCCCTAGGTCCTCTCACTTATCAACATGATAATGAGGACCCATCTTCTCTTCCCCTTCTGTATCCAGACATGATCGAAGAGGATTCGCCTTCAATTAATGTTGTTGAGTGCTAGGATGATGACTCCATCCTCACTTATCTTGGCGCGGATGACTCTTATATTCAACGCGCCTTACCATCTAAAACTCAAACCATGTTGAATGAGTCGACTATAGAAATCAACATCCACACAGAGGAGGATCCTCACGTTGTGAATATTGGACAATCCCTTAACACATCGAACAAGCCTCCTTTACTACCTTTCTCCATACCCACAACCAAGCTTTACGCTTGGTCTGGTCCCTACGCCGACATGCCAGAATTGATCTTGCCATTCTTGTCCATAACATTACCACGAAACCCGATTCCAAGCCAATTAAATAAAACTAAGAAAAATGCATCCATGCATTGCCCTCTTGTCAAAAGAAGAGCTTCAACGAATCCTTTCTGTTTCCTTCATCCTACCTATTGACTATCCTCAATGGATTTCTAACATCGTACACATCACTAAAGCGACGGGGGACTTCGATATGCATGGATTTCGAGATCTTAACCTAGCTTGCCCCAAGGATGACTTCCCCCTCCCAAGTATTGATCAACTTGTTGATCACTTTGCGAGCCATGAGATTCTCTCTCTCTCATGGATGGCTTTTCGAGGATAAAACCAAATTTTGGTTGCCCCCGCCAATCAACATAAAACTACCTTCATAACTCCTTGGGAACCTTCATTATCGTGTCATGCCATTTGGCCTTAAGAATGCTTTGGCGACCCTATCGGCGAGGCTATGACTTACATTTTTCATGACATTATGCACACTATCCTTGAGGATTATGTCGATGATCTTCTTGGCAAATCTAAACATCGCGGTGAACATCTCGATGTTTTAACCATTATTTTCGATCACCTATTACAATATTCGGTTCGGCTTGACCAAAGAAATGTGTCTTTGGTGTTCTTTCAGAAAATTCTTGGCTTTATCATCTCTTTGCGTGGCATTGAGGTCAATCCATCTAAAGTCAAAGCTATCCTAGAAATGCCCCACCTACTAACCTCAAACAATTACGTAGTTTACAAGGTAAGCTCCAATCTATCCGGTGTTTCATCTCCCAACTCTCGAATCGATGTCAACCTTTCCATCAACTCCTTAAAAAGGATATTGCCTTTCAATGGAGCGAAGAGTGCCACCAAGCCTTTGAGGCTCTCAAAGCTTATCTCTTGCAGCCACCCGTGCTTATTCCACCTCAGGATGACCGCCCTTTCTACCTTTACCTTTCTACCACTGACCATGCTATAGGAGCCATGCTCTCACATCGGGACTCGGCATGTCGAGAACAAGCCATTTATTATATAAGTCGTACTCTTGTGGATTACGAGACTAGGTATACACATGTAGAAAAATTGTGCCTAGCCCTATCATTCGTAGCCACCAAACTTCGACATTACCTCCTGAATCACAAAACTTTTGTCATTACCAACACGGACCCCATTCATTATATGTATGCCAAACCACATCTAAACCAACGCATCGCCCGATGGCTTATGCTCCTCACTGACCTCGACCTTGAGTTTGTACAACAGAAGTCAATCAAAGGACAAACCATTGCCGATCAACTCGCGGAAGCCCCTGTACCTGGGGTGCAATTTACTAATTTTAATTTCCCCGACGAACTCATCGCTACTCTTTCCCTCAGGGAGGAGTCGTATCCAATGACCCTCTTCTTCGATGGATCTAAATGCCAGCGCGGCGGAGGAGCCGGCATTGTTCTCATTCCTCTCGATGCTGAGCCTATGCCTCTTTCATTCTGACTCGATTTCCCCTGCACTAATAATACAGCGGAATACGAGGCCCTTGTTTTGGGTCTCCAAGTTGCATTACACTTAGGTGTCAAATCTATCAATATTTTTGGTGACTCTCAATTGGTAGTCAATCAAGTTATGGGCATCTACCAATGTAAAAATGAGGAACTTCAAAAGTACAAACATTACGTGGATTCACTTCTAACCTTATTTACTCATTATTCTATCCAAACCATTCCCCGCTCCACTAACAAATTTGTGGATACTATGGCTTGCTTAGCCTCGCAAATTCCAGCTTCATCAACTGACTCTGACATTTTCGTCTTGGTCCAACAACTCTTTGCCCCATCTTACTCAGCCCCGGTTGTTTGTATGATCAATAATGTGTCTCTAATTCACAGGATACCTGGTATCACCAATTTCATGACTACCTAACAACCTCCATTCTCCCACCTAACCTTACTAGTACCGAAAAACGCACTTTTCTTAAACGTGTTTCTCGTTATGTCATCATGGGGGGACTCCTTTATAAACGTGGCTTTGATGGCATCCTCCTTCGATGTCTAACCGGCGCGGAGATCACCTATACCATCCAACAGGTCCATGATGGTATTTGTGGTGGACATTTTAGCGGCCTTGCCATGGCCAAATGAATCCTTCGCCTAGGTTATTATTGGCCTACTCTCAATAATGACTGCTACGAATATGTTAAGCGTTGTGTTATGTGTCAACAACATGCCAACCTTCAACATACTCCTAGCCATCCGCTACAGGTCGCACGAGATCTTTGGCCTTTCTCACAATGGGGTTTAGACCTTATTGGTGAGATTCATCCGCCCTCTTCACAACGTCACCGATGGATAATCACAAAGAATCGAATATTACAAAAATGGGTGGAGGCTATTCCACTCATTTCAACTAAAAAAGAAAAAATTGTAGAGTTCATTAACCACCACATTATCTGTCGTTTTGGTGTTCCTCATCGCCTGATAATAGATAATGGAAAATATTTCAAAAATAAGTTGTTGCAAGACCTTTGTGACAACTTTGGTATCAAACTTAGCTTCTCATCACCCTACTATCCACAAGCGAATGGACAAGCCAAATCTTCTAATAAAACCCTGACCAAAATCCTCATGAAAGTCGTTAATGATTCTGGAAGAAATTGGCATGATCACATCCCCTTTGCCCTTTGGGCTTATCGTACTAGCATTCGTACCTCCACTAATGCTACACCTTTTTCTTTGGTATATGGTACCGAGGCTGTCTTGCCTCTCGAAATACAAATACCCTCCCTTAGAATATCTCTTTAAGATATTCTCACCAATGATGATTTCTGCCAAGAGCGGTTAGCCCAATTGGAGCTTCTTGACGAGCGTCGTCTTACAGCTCTTGATCACCTTCAAATCTATCAAAAACGCATCAAGCGTGCTTATGATAAGCGACTTCATGAGCGTACCTTTAAGGTTGGTGATCTTGTCCTCAAAGAGAATCAACATGTAACCAAACTAGAAAAGAGAAAATGTGGAAAATTTGCTCCCAATTGGATTGGGCCTTACATAATCACTCACTTATGGATCGAGACACTTATCATTTAGTTTCGCTTAATGGTAAGCTCTGAGCTGAACCCCTTAATGCCTTGCATCTTCGACCATTCTATTGTTGAATTTAGTGTTATATCACTTCTTATCTACCTACCACTCGTCCCTTGAGCTCACTTACCACCACATACACTTTGTTTCCTACATCTCAAAATAAAATCAAGCTCACATAGTTTGATTCTCACCTCCCCTTAAAGATGCCTTCCCCTTTTTAGTCTAGTCCATGACTTCAAAGTATTAAGATGACACATTCTTAATTATATGCTTATGGGATTTTCTTGAGTCAAACTTCCTACCAAACTAGATGCTTTACGCCAAAAGGACATCTAGCTCTCTAAATTATATATAGACTACTCCCTCGAAGGACAGCTATATGCCAAACTATTGCTGCTATTATATATAGACTGCTCCCCCGAAGGACAACTATGCACTAAAACCACATCTGCTACTATAAATAGACTGCTCCCTTGAAGGATAACTATACACAGTCAGCCTTTATCAGAAGCTTCTCACATTGATCACCTTCATGAAGACCTCAAGAATAAAACAAAAAAATATCCGTTGTAGACTTCCCACATCGATCAGTCTATATTCAGTCAAATAAAAGCCACATTCAAAAGAAATTTTAAGTCATGGACTTGTCTATTTGGGTTAGGTTCTCTTTCGTCGAATACTCACTTTATAACAAGTTCTCTGTGTCTCAGCTACACTATACACTTCACCTCACCATTTGTTAAAACAACACAACTCAAGGGACGTGACGTACACCCGATATATTGTGATCATACAACTCTTTTCACCTATTGACTTCTCATCTATGCACGGTACCTAGGGGTTCAAGCTCATTCTACGTTATTATGTGGTTTGTTTAGCTCTTTTCACCTATGGAGCACTCTTTCCTCTTTGACTTGAATCTAGGATTATGTGTTGATCTTAATCAGGACATGGTTCCCTACCACTTAGGTAGGCTAACTTTCGCGTCACTTATACCTATTCCAAAATCACCAATTCATTACCAACACCAACAACATTACCCTACCAATATCAATATCAATATTTCTACCAACCAACAAATTGCCTAACCATACCTAAATTGCTTGAATTCACCTCTCCCCCGGTCCTAAGGAGAACTACATCGATCGAGGCCCCTCCTTGTTTTGTGTAATGGGCTATGTAGGCAGCACTTAGGAGACATGGGGTCTCCCAAGGTTAGCTCGACCATCCCCTACCATACCCTATCATGTGTTGTAAATATAAATATTTTCTATGTATTTCTATTTGCCAACATTCATCTTTATCCTTTTTTAAACAAAACAAAAACAACATTCAAAACACAACCATTCTTATTATCATCATCACTCAACACCACATACATCTTTAGTTTTATTTTAGATGTTAAACAAATACATCTTCTCTATCATCGACTCATGGGTCGGCATCCTTATTTATTCTTATATTCCTATGAAATTCACTTAGACCCTTGCACCTCCTCCCGAATCAGGTGGTGATCGTGATCATCGATGCCCCTCAGTTGGCCTCTCCATCCTCAAAGGTGCCACTGCCATTGGTTCCTCCCATTGATCCGCCAACATCTCCTGTAACATACGAATACGCCCTCTCGCGTGGAGGAATCTTACCTCCCAGATATCTCCACTCATAATTGTGAAACCTCTAACAATCCCATTGTCTCATTCACCTGTGTTTGAAGCTGGTGAGCCAAATCCTGCAGACGATCTCTCTCCAATGTAATCACAACTATGTCTAGGCACTCATGTGCACCTCGTAGCTCTGCTACCCACCATACTCTATAGGCCTCTGTCGTTCCCGCATCCATTACCCTACGATTGGCTACTATCTCTTCTGGCCCTTCTGGAGGTGTAGGCTGCGGAGGTGAGAATTTTGCCTTGGCGTCAATCCTCATGTATGGTCTATATGTCATCGGTATATCTTGAAACGAACCCAAATTGTCGCTGCACACGCAATCTAGAGGAATCCTCTCGTACTCACCCGGCTTTGTGCCTGCGATCCATCTCAATCACTCTACACCCCTCAACTCCTCGGCTATGTGCTCTGTGACCATATAGTTCCCGTAAGGCCTCCAACAAATATCTACAATCGTTACCATCTCCCATACCTATCTATAATACTCGATGTCATCTATCATGGCACAGGATCTCGCTTCTTGTTCTATCTGGACCGATCATCCGAATCCCAACCTTTGCACTCCTACCACTCCTAACTCGATGGGTCACCTATTAGGCGCACACAAACAATATGCTCATAGGCCCAAGAATGTAATAAGTACAAACAATCAAGTGTCGTCCTGTGTTTTCACTTGCAGGCCCATAGACCCCTATATAACTCTGCCAGATATGCGGGTGCCCATGCGAAAGTCACGCTCATTTCTATCATTTCCCAAATAACACTCATCAACACTTTTGGAAATCTTCCCCCTTCCACCCTCGGCAATGCATAATACCCCACCACTATCATTAATAGCACGGCCAACCTTGTTTCCTCAGGGTGTGTTGCATACATTGTACCATACGTAAAAGATAAACCTCGCTGTGTCAAATCTCGTGCAGCTGACCCAAATACTGCTGTTATCGCTGCCCGCCCCACGCTAGGCAACGCCTGATACACTATTTTTCCTATCATTGGGAGTCTCAAAATACGGAACACATCTTCCAAAGTCACTGTCATCTCCCCTGTTGGCAGATAGAAGGTATTCTTTTCTAGATTCCATCTCTCAATCAATGCCTGCAACATAGCATGGTTACGCACAATTCTTGAATAATAGCGGATTCCACTTAACCCCAAACGATTTATCAATGCCCATTCAGCTGGTGTTACATCCGCTCGGATTCGTGACAACAACGCTGGCTCAGTATCATTCATCCTTAACCACCTTACCTTGCATACATCAAAATGACACATAATTATTTAAAAGAACAAATCTCTACGGGTTTTTTCTCAAGTTCTGGAAACTCTTACAGTGACCGATATCGGTTATGAATAACCGATACCGGTTATCTCTAAATCGATACCGGTCACTGTCAAAAATATACCTACCCTGCTTAAAACATACACCTACGATAATTTTTCCCGTTTACTCCTATTTATACCTAAAAACATACGTGACCACCCTGTTTACCTACCCCATAGCACTCACCCCATCCCCAACCCTTGCCTATCACCTTTTCTTTCTCATCTTTACCCACTTACACTTCTCTCATCCTATTCACAAAACATGCAAGAATCAAATTACAACCAAACAGTTTACCTCTCGGGATGCAGCAGCTTGGGGCGAACATGTCTTCCCCCTCATCCCTGCCTGCTGGATGCTTCTCCTCGTTCAGCCATGTTCACTACCCTCTTCAAATATAACTTGTCTTTCTACCTTCTGAATCTCAGCCCACGCTCACTTCACCTGTCTCTTTCCTCCTTATCACTCAAATTATTTCATGCAATTACCTGTAGTAGTCGTCAAATAGCGTCGCATTCACATATTTAACTTGTTGCATGACTCTAAAAATAAGAATGCTAAAAATAAGAACTTAAGTTGCCAACCAAGCAGTTCTATTTTTAGGAAAATAATTCTTGCATAACCGATATCGGTTACATAACCGATATCGGTCATATAGATACCGACATCGGTTACATAACCGATATCGGTCATGTACCCCCTTGTTGCTTAAACCTAAGTCGTTTCTTCATTTTTGCAAATTTTTGTGGCGCCCGTCCCTTTTTCCTGCATAAACAACACCATTATCTATAATTTTTCATTAAATCCATATCTCATCACAATTTCATCAACATCATCTATCCATATTACAAAAACAACCAAGCCATCAACAAATGATATCAAAAACCATCAATCTATACACCATTTGGATCTAACTCAACAGCTACATACGTTCAATTTCACAAACCAGCGACAAAACACATCCAACATTTCATAAACACAACATGTCAATTAAACTAATCATACATTAAATATCACAAACCATCGACAAAACACTTAACACATTTTAAACATAGCATGTGGGTCAAAATCATCATATCTATATATCAAAAGTTTCAAATATACAATGTACCCTGCATAGGGGCCTCTGTGATCTCATAATAATACAAAGCTGGCATGCAGGCCTCAACAACTGTCAAAATATCGACTCGGCTCACAGGCCGGTCTCTCATATCAAAAATATACTCGGCTCGCAGGCCGGTATCAACGATACAACCTGTACTCGGCTCGCAGGCCGGTATATACAATAAATGAATAAATAAATGAAAGAATCATATGTGGGCACGCAGGCCTCTCTATACATAGCCGGTTCGTAGACCGGTGCCTCTATCTAATATCCATCTACAAACAAAACATCTCTCTCCGACCCAGGGATCCCTCAGCTCTCCCCACCGCCCTCTGCCTGTCTCCCTGCGGGTCCCTGTGCTGCCTCTCGTCTCCTCCCTATAACAGACCCACCGGCTGTGGCTGCACCACCCTGGGATCTCTGGCTATGTGAGGTCTCCACTCTATGCGCCGCATATGGCTGATAGTCAGCCCCGGTACCATCAAGGATGTCCTGATAGTACTGGGCCTCCGCTCTCACCTCCATATACCGGGCCCGTGCCACCAAAGCTGCTGGGGCTGGTCCCCAACTCCTAATACCAATGGCCCCTATCCTACCAGTACACCCTGTGCACATGCAGTGCTTGTGGCTGCGTCGGTGGTGGTACTGTGCAATGCTGTCTTTGGTGCCACTTTGTGGTGCCTGTGGCGGTACACATGCACTGTCTTTGGTGCTGTGCCCGTGGCTAGGCTCATGCACATGCGTGCTCAGGCTAATCGCCTGTAAGACACCTATCTGTGCCTGTGTGGCAGCAAGCTGCCCCTGTAACAACTGTACCTGTCCCCTGAGCTGGTCCCTCTCTGCTCTAACAGCCACCAAGTCTGGCTGTGCGGGCTGTGCTCTCCTCGCGGCTCTCTCCCCTGCCCACCATACCAAAAATGATCCTGTACACCCGGCGTCATCCACTGTATCGTCTACCTGCCGCTCTGCTACCCAATCTGGGTCCATAGGCTGTGGTGCAGGTAGTGGAGCCTCTACATCATCCCTCCGGTACTGAGGGAAGGGAGGTGGCTCATCCTGTCGTAGCCCTAGCTGTCGTCGTACCCTCTCCAGGGGTATCCACTCGTACTCTCCCGGCCTCCGTCCCGCTATCCAGAATGTATACTGGATCCACCGTAACTGTGATCGGGCTCCTCCGCGGGGCTGATGACCTCTGTAAGGCCTCCATACAATATCCAGGGTAGTCACGCCCTCTAATACGTGCCGGTAATATGCTACATCCCATCCGGAAAGAACTACCCGTGGCTGGCCCACGACCCCCAACCACCTCTGAAAGCCATATCTGTAAATCACCTGTGGCCCTGGCTGCTGGGGCAGCCCTACTGGTCGAATGCATATGATATGCTCATATGCCCAACAGTGTAACAAAAACGTAGAGCAAATCTGAATCGCCTCATCCGGCGGTAGCCCCACAGCTCTCGGTATAACTGCACCAGGTATACTGGTGCCCAAGCATAACATGTATGCTCCTCAACCATCTCGTGTAATACCCCCATCAGCGCCCATGGAAAGCGGCCTCCCTCTGAGTCCGGGAGGGTGAAGCATGTAATGCCGATCATCATCAACACGGCAAGCCATGTCTCATGTCGGTGGGCACGATACATATCCCCATAGGTGATGCTCACGCTGTGATAAGTCAATAGCGCGGCTGCATCCCCGAATACCTGTAAGATATTGTCCATGGCTATCTCTGCATCCACCTGGAAGACTACCTCTCCATCGATCGGTAATCTAAGGATGTGATACACATCCTCCAATGTAATGGTCATCTCTCCAGTTGGGAGATGGAACACATTGGTCGCCGGATCCCATCTCTCGATGAGGGCAACCATAAGACTGTGATCCCTCTCTATCACCCTATAACGCTGGACTCTACCGAGTCCCACCTCACGCATGATGGCCCAGTCCGCCGCGGACACGTGTGGCCACATTCGTCTCAACAACGGGGGCATCCTATCTCACATAGTCAGCTGCTGATGTGCTGCACAAATCACCCACTTCATTAGACCTACCCTTTCAAACAACAACTACTTTACCCTTCTATACCCCCTTTTACCCACCCCGCCGCCTTTCCTCCTTCACCCATCTATCCTCTTCATTTTTCAAATAACTTCAATTTATTCATTATTTTACCAAAACATGGATTCCTACCCAAACCCCAAAAATAGCTTAACACAATCAAATTCACACAATGAAGGGTTTCGAACCTACCGGTACGACGACACGTCGTCGTGGTGGGATGGGTGGTGGTGGTCCAGCTGGTCCAGCACCTCCTGCTCCTCCTGGCTGTGCCATAGCTCTACCTCTCCTCTGCTGGGTCCTCCACCAATCAACTGCTGCCTCCTACTCACTCGGGCCCACTAACCACTCACTTCTCCACTCAAATAGTGCCACCTCAACCGACAAATGCTCCAATCTCAACACTCCACCTCAGACAACTCAAATTGTGTTTCAAAGTGACAATGTGACAATGACAGGCCATATTTTTATTTTTATAGGTTTTTCGCCTATAACCGATATCGGTTTTATTGTGCCCTAAGGAACCGGTATCGGTCACCTAACCGATATCGGTCATAGACAATCGACACTAGTTTTATCCCAACTCTTCCCCAAATTTTTGCCCTTATTTACTAATTACCCTTTCTCACAACATTACCTATATCCACCTTTGCTGAAAACCCTTTGTTAACTTCATTGGCCCGACCCACGGCTGCAACCAACTAACCCGGCCCACCCCAAGGCCACAACCCAACCATTTGGCCCGACCCAAGGCCGCAACCCAACCATTTGGCCCGACCCAAGGCCGCACCCAACCATTTGGCCCGACCCAAGGCCGCAACCCAACCATTTGGCCCGACCCAAGGCCGCAACCCAACCATTTGGCCCGACCCAAGGCCATAACCATTTGGCCCAACCCAAGGCCGTAACCAACCATTTGGCCCGACCCAAGGCCGCAACCAACCTATTTGGCCCGACCCAAGGCCGCACCCAACCATTTGGCCTGACCCAAGGCCACACCAATTAAATACCTCGCCCAACCTCAACACAATACAATTTTATCCACCCATCATGTAGCTTTTTGTTCAATCGAGCTCACCTGTTCGTGTTTTAGCATGATTAGGGTCCTTGACTTGATCAGTCGACAAACTTTGCCTAGACCAAGACCGTGACATTTATCTCAACCAAACCAACCATTTGGTACTGCCGAACATGCCTAAACGTTCCTGTACCTTACCCGTTATATCCCCTGGAGCTACTTCCTATGCCTTGGATACCAGGATTATATCACCCTTGTTTGGATAAACTATCGACCTTTGCCTATGAATTGCTTGTTTGCTCTTCAAATCATGTACCCTGGTCACACTACTACATGTCAACATGCGTCTGCTTCCTTGGACCTACCCCACCATCTTACCATTATCTAAACACCATTTACCCTTTATCAACCCTATCCCTGATTTCACGCTACCTCAATCTATGATATATTTGAGGGGGATTACCTATACCCTTAACAGGGGTAACCACTTCGTATTATTGTCCATGCAGCTTTAATAAAGACAAGCTACACGACAACAAGGGGCTAATGTAGACACCAAATTTGTGTCTTACGACCCCCTGTGCCCCGCATCTCATTTCGCAACCTAACCTCATCACCTAAACCTTACACAATTATTTATTAATTACCTTATAATTAATAAATTCACATCGTCATACCTGCCACCTCATTTCGCCACCTCATCATAACCTAGTCTTAACCCTAAACTAACCTAATTAAGAGCTATAACTTGGTCCACATCCACACCCATGACTAATTACTCCTCACCCGCACCTAAAACCATCCTCATAATGACTTGACCAAGCCTGCAACTAATCCCTCGGGAGAAAAGGAGGGAAATCTGGCTATTTTACCAAAAATAGCCCGCTTTGACCTGACCGACATCGGTTCTTACTCAACCGCCGTCGGTTGTGTAACCACCATCGGTTCCTCAGTAAATGACCACCTCGACCAAAAACAAGGGATCGGATTTTCATTTGATCGGGAGGAGGAGAAATCATTGAAAGGATCTGGATTTACTTGGCCGAACATAGACAAGAGAAGAAACAAGAAGAGTTTATAGAGAAGGACATAAAGCCCAAGACTGCAATTGAATAACTAGAGCCCGGTGACACTCATCCGAGCATCGAAGAGGAGATAGCACATCTTGAATTGTCGGATCATCCTACTTGAGCCCTCGTCTTCGTCATCACGGTCGTGGAACCTGCATCTTCATCGGAATGAGTAAGTAGTGTCTTGTATGTTTCTAAGCACCATTTCTTGAGCATATGGATTGATAGTAATTATAAACTCATTCCTAGATCTACCACCTACCAGCACCCTGCACTTAACCTTCATCCATACATCCTTGTATTTCCTAGAAGACCATTTTATCACACTCTGAGTCTTCCCTGTCCTCTCACTATTCCCCTCAACCATCGGCTAGTCTTAATAACCCCACAATCACCCTGTAACCAACCTCTATCCAGAAGCACCTAGAATTCGGCCCTACCTCTACCGGTGTCGGTTATCCCCTACTTGCGATGGTTCTCTAATCACGATCGGTTATCCAGTGGTAGCATCGGTCACTTTGAATTATACCCTAAAACCTTCCTCTCGCCTATTTGTCACATAACAACCTCGAGTCCATCTGGTTTATCCACGTAACTCAACTTTGAATGTATCAACGACCAGTGATCGAACAAACAACGTGACTCTTTATTATTGATAGTTTAGCCTCTATTGCTTTGTAACGAGGTACCTAAATCGTGATTTTGCAATAGCTTTCTTTGTTATCATTTGTGTTAATTCGTATTAAAAGGGGAACTAACCACCTTCGAAAGGAAGTTTTATATTTCCTGGGCCTAAGGCAGCTCCCTCATTTATTGTCTAATTAAAATCTGGTGGTCTTGTATTCTTGCTTGCAGGTAATCCTTCCAAGACAAAAAGGAGTTCTTCACAGTCAATCTGATCTTTCTCTACGGTACGCGCACACCATCTCAACATTCAACAGGTATTCCTCCTAGCCCTAACCCTTATCTGTTTCTCAAAGGAATGAAAGGATAGAAGCAATTCTATTCCACAGAGCTGAAACATTCCGTGCGAAACATGTATATAGAGGCATGCATGCCCACATATGATTTATTTATTTATTTTTGTTGTATACACCGGCCTACGAGCCGAGTACATTTTGTATAGTTGATACCACGACTGCGAGCCGAGTATATTTTTATATGAGAGACCGGCTGCGAGCCGAGTCGAGATTTTGAGAGACGGTGGCTGCGTGCGGTTTTGTATTTTTAAATCACGAGAGGCCCCATACGGGGAAAATTGTATATTTTGACATTGATATATATAGATGATGATTTTGATCCACATGAGTGTGTATAATAATTGCTTTGATGTATATATTCAAATGTCTCATGTGTTTTGTCAATGGTTTTTGAAATTTAATGTATATAGATGATGTTGATGAAATTTTGATGATATGTACATGTATTGATGGGATTCTGATGACAAATATTGATAACGATGTCATTATGCGGGAAAAAGATGTGGGCGCCACCAAAAATTTGCGAAAAAAAAGAAAATCCTAGGTTTTAAGCAAAAGGAGACATGACCGATATCGGTTAGCTAACCGACGTCGTAGACATATGGTCGATCTTGGTTACGTAATTGATATTAGTTATGCTAAAACGAGCTTTTCTAAAAATAGAAAAGCTTGGGAGGAAACTTAAGTTCTTATTTTTAGAGTCATGCAATAAGTTAAATATGAGGATGCGACACTGTTTGACGACTGATACAGGTAATTGCATGGGAGAATTGAGTGATAAGGAGAAAAGAGATAGGTAAAGTGATTGTTGGCTAAGATTAAGAAGGTAGAAAGGAAATTTATATTGAAGAGGGCGGTGAACATGGCTGAACAAGGAGAAGCATCTAGTAGGTAGAGACGAGAGGGAAGACAGGTTCCACCTCAAGCTGCTTTGCCTCCCAAGAGGTAAAATTTTTGGTTGTAATTCAATTCTTGCATGTTTTATGGATAGGATGAGGGAAGGTAAGTGGGTAGAGATGAAAAAGAAAAGGTGATAGGCAAGGGTTTGGGATGGGGTGAGTGTTATGGGGTAGGTAAGCAGGGGTTTCGGGTATGTTTGTAGGTACAGAGAGGGGTAAATGAGCAAATAATTATCATAAGTTGTGTTTGCAAGTAGGCTGTATAGGATTGACAGTGACCGATATCGTTTAGAGATAACCGGTGTCGGTTAGATAACCAGTATCGGTTATCTATAACCGATATCGGTTACTGTATGAATTTCCAGAATGTGAGAAAAAACACTTGGGGATTTGATTTATAGAATGGTTGTTTGTTGATTTGATGTATGCAGGTAGATGCGGGGCTAAGGATTAATGATAGTGTGTCGATTTGTTATCACGAGTCGAGCGGATGTAACACCAGCTGAATGGGCATTGATAAACTGTGTGGGGTTAAGTGGAATCCGCTATTATTCACGAATCGCACGTAATCATGCTATGTTGCAGGTGTTGATTGAGAGATGGAATCCAGAAAATAATACCTTCTATCTGCCAACAGGGGAGATGACAGTGACATTGGAAGATGTGTTTAGAATTTTGAGGCTCCCAATTACAGGAAGACCAGTGTATCAGGCGGGGCCTAGCATGGCGCGAGGAGCGATAACAACAGTATTTGGTTTAGCTGCACAAGATTTGGCACAACGAGGTTTGACATTCACTTATGGTATAATGTATGCAGCACACCCTGAGGCAACAAGGTTGGTAGTGGTATTAATGATAGCGGTGGGGTATTATGCATTACCAAGGGCGGATGGGGGAAGATTTCCAAAAGCATTGATGTGTATTATTTGGGAAATGATAGAAAAGAGTGTGACTTTCACATGGGCACCCGTATATCTGGCGGAGCTATACAGGGGTTTATGGGCATGCAGGTGAAATCACAGGATGACACTAGATTGTGCATACTTATTACATTTTTGGGCCTATGAGCACATTGTGTGTGTGTGACCAATAGGCCGACCAATCTAGGAAAGAGAGACAAGAGTGCAGAGGTTGGGATTCAGACGATGGGTCCAGACCGAACAAGAGGTGAGATCCCAGGCCGTGACAGATGACATCAAGTATTATAGGCAGGTGTGGGAGATGGTGACGATTTTGGATATCCATTGGAGGCCTTATGGAAACTATATGGTGACAGAAAACATAGCTGAGGATTTGAGGGGTGTAGAGTGATTGAGGTGGATTGCGGGGCACAGGTCAGGTGAGTACGAGAGGATTCCTCTAGATCGTGTGCGGTGACAAGTTGGATTTGTTCAGGATATACCCATTGCTTATAGACCATACATGAGGATCAACACCGAGGCATCATTCTCACCTCCCGGCCAACACCTCTAGAAGGGCCAGAAGAGATAGTAGCTGATCGCAGGGTAATGGATGCAGGAGCGACAGAGGCTTATAGATTATGGTGGGTAGCAGAGCTGCGCGGTTTACGTCAGAGGGCTAATCATTTGAACATAGATGTGATTACAACAGAGAGAGATCACCTATAGGGTTTAGTTTACCAGCTTCAAACGTGGGTGAATGAGACAACGGGATTGTTAGTGGTTGTGCAGTCATGAGTGGAGAGACTAGAGGCGAGATTCTACCATGTGAGAGGGTGTATTCATATGTTACAGGAGAGATTGGTAGATCAGTGGGAGGAACCAATAGCAGTGGCACCTTTGAGGATGGAGAGGCCAGGCGAGCAGCGTCGACGATCTAGTTCGGGATGAGGCGCAAGGGTCTAAGTGAATTTCATAGGGGTAGAAGAATAAATAAGGATGCTGACCTGCGCGTCGATGATAGAGAAGATGTATTTGTTTAACATCTAAATAAAACTGAATATGTATGTTGATTTGAGTTATGATAATAATAAGAATGGTTGTGTTTTGAATGTTTTGTTTTGAAAAAGGATAAAGATGAATGTGATCAAATAGAAATACACAAAAAATATTTATATTTACAACACATGATAGGTTATGGTAGGGGATGGTCGAGCTAACCTTGGGAGACCCCATGTCTCCTAAGTGCTGCCTACATAGCCCATTGCACAAAGCAAGGAGGGGCCTCAGACCGATGTAGTTCTCCCTTAGGAGCAGGGAGAGGTGAATTCAGGAAATTTGGTTATGGTTAGGTAATTTGTTGGTTGTTAAAAAATATTGATATTGGTAGGGTAATGTTGTTAGTGTTGGTAAGGTATTGGTGATGTTGGTGTAGTTATAGGTGAAGCGAAAGTTCGCTTACCCAAGTAGTAGGGAACCGTGTCCTAATTAAGGTCAACACATAATCCTAGATTCAAGTAAAAAGAGGCAAAAGTGTCCCGTAGTTGAGAAGAGCTAAACAAACCACATATTAATGTAGGATGAGCTTGAATCCCTAGGTACCTTGCATATGCGAGAATTCGATAGGTGAAAAGAGTTGTATAATCACAATATATCGGATATACGTCACATCCCTTGGGTTTTGTTACTTTGACGAATGGTGAGGTGAGGTGGCTGGTAGAGCTGGGGTGCAGAGAATTTGTTATAAGGTGATTATGCTGACAAAAGAGAACCAAACCTAAATAGACAAGTCTATGACTCAAAAGTGCTTTTGAATACTAATTTTATTTTTCGGATATGGGTCGATCGATGTGGGAAGTCTACATGGGATATGTATTTTTTGTTCTTGAGGTCTTCATGAAGCTGATCAATGCGAGAAGCTTCTGATAAAGGCTGACTTTGTATAGCTGTCCTTCAAGGGAGTAGTCTATTTATAGTAGCAGATGCAGCTTTTGTGTATAGCTGTCCTTTGGGGGAGCAGTCTATTTATAATAGTAGAAGTGGCTTTGCACATAGCTGTCCTTCGAGGGAGTAGTCTATGTATAACTTAGAGGTCTTAGATGTCCGTTTGGCATGAAGCATCTAGTTTTGTAGGAAGTTTGACTCAAGAATATCCCATAAGTGTATAATTGAGAACATGTTATTTTGATACTTTTAAGTCATGGACCAGACTAAAAAGGGGAAGGCATCTGTAAGAAGAGGTGATGACCAAACCACGTGAGCTTGATTCTATTTTGAGATGCATGAAACAAAGTGTATGAGGTGGTAAACGAGCTCAAGGGACGAGCGCAAGGTAGATAAGAAGTGATATAACACTAAATTCAATAGTAGAATGGCCGAAGATGCAAGGCATTAAGGGGTTCAGGCTCAGGTTTACCATTAAGCGAAGCTAAATGATAAGTGCCTGATCCGTAAGTGTGAGTGATAATGTAAGGCCCAATCCAATTTGGAGCAAATTTTCCACGTTTTCTCTTTTCTAGTTTGGTTACATGTTGATTCTCTTTGAGGACAAGATCACCAACCTTAAAGGTACGCTCATGAAGTCACTTATCATAAGCACACTTGATGCACTTTTGATAGATTTGAAGGTGGTCAAGAGCTATAAGACGACGCTCGTCAAGAAGCTCCAATTGGGCTAGCCGCTCTTGGCGAAATCATCATTGGTGAGAATATCCTAAAGAGATATTCTTAGGGAGGGTATTTGTATTTCGAGAGGCAAGACAGCCTCGGTACCATATACCAAATAAAATGGGGTGGCATTAGTGGAGGTACGAATGCTGACGATAAGCCAAAAGGGCAAAGGGGATGTGATCAGGCCAATTTTTTTAGAATCGTTAACGACTTTCATGAGAATTTTGGTCATGGTTTTGTTAGAAGATTCAAGGTTGACCATTTTCTTGTGGATAGTAAGGTGATGAGAAGCTAAGTTTGATACCAAAGTTGTCACAAAGGTCTTGTAACAAATTATTTTTGAAATATTTTCCATTATCTCGTTATCGGGTGATGAGGAACACCAAAACGGCGAGATAATGTGATGGTTAATGAATTCTACAATTTTTTATTTTTGGTTTGAAATGAGTGGAATGGCCTCCACCCATTTAGTGTAATATTTGGTTGCTTTGTGATTATCCAACGGTGACGTTGTGAAGAGGGCGAGTGAATCTCACCAATAAGGTCTAAACCCCATTGTGAGAAAGGTCAAAGATCTCGTGCGACTGTAGCAGATGGCTAGGAGTATGTTGAAGGTTGGCATGTTGTTGACACATAACACAATGCTTAACATATTAAATAGCGATCGTTATTAAGAGTAGGCCAATAATAGCCTAGGCGAAGGATCCATTTGGCCATGGCCGTGCCACTAAAATGTCCACCACAAATACCGTCATGGACTTGTTGGATGGTATAGGTAACCTCCACGCCGGTTAGACATCGAAGGAGGATGCCATCAAAGCCACGTTTATAGAGGATTCCCCCCATGATGACATAGGGAGAAACACTTTTAAGAAAAGCACGTTTTCCATTACTAGTAAGGTCAGGTGGGAGAACAGAGGTTGTAAGGTAGTCGTGAAATTGGTGATACCAGGTATCCTACGAATTAGTAGACACATTATTTATCATACAAATATCCGGGGCTGAGTAAGATGGGGCAAAGAGTTGTTGGACCAAGACAAATATGTCAGAGTCAGTTGGTGAGGCAAAAATTTGCGAGGCTAAGCAAGCCTTAGTATCCACAAATTTATTAGTAGAGCGGGGAATGGTTTGGATAGAATAATGAGTAAATAAGGTCAAAAATGAGTCCACGTAATGTTTATACTTTTGAAGTTCCTCATTTTTACATTGGTAGATGCCCATAACTTGATTGAAAACCAATTGAGAGTCACTTTGAAAATGTTAATAGATTTTACACCTAAGTGTAACGCAACCTCGGAGACCCAAAACAAGGGCCTCATATTCCACTTTGTATTATTAGTGTAAGGGAAATCGAGCCGGAATGAAAGAGGTATAGGTTCAAAGCATCCGAGAGGAATGAGAACAACACCAGTCCCTTCGTTGTGCTGGCATTTAGATCCATCGAAGAAGAGGGTCATTGGATACGACTCCTTACTAAGTGAAACAGTGGCAATGAGTTTGTCAGGTAAAGTAAAATTAGTAAACTGCTCCCTAGGTAAAGGGGCTTCTGCGAGTTGGTCTGTGATATTTTATCCTTTGATTGATTTCTGGTGTACAAACCCAAGGTCGAGATCGGCGAGGAGCATAAGCCATCGAGTGATGCATTGGTTTAGATGAGGTTTGGCATACATATAATGAATGGGGTCTACGTTGGTGATGACAAAAATTTTGTGATTCAGGAGGTAGTGTCGAAGTTTGGTTGCCATGAATGATAGGGGCTAGGCACAACTTTTTACGCATGTGTATACCTAGTCTCGTAATCCACCGAGTATGAATTATGTAATAAACAGCTTGTTCTCGATGCTAGGAGTCACGATGTGCAAGCATGGCTCCTACGACATGGTCGGTGGCGGAAAGGTAAAGGTAGAAAGGGTGATCATCCTAAGGTGGGATAAGCACGGGTGGCTGCAAGAGTTAGGCTTTAAGAGCCTCAAAGGTTTGGTGGCACTCTTCACTCCATTGAAAGACAATGTCCTTTTTAAGGAGATGATGGAAAGATTGACATCGATCCGAGAGTTATGAGATGAAATGCCGGATAGATTGGAGTTTTCCCTGAAAACTACGCAATTGTTTGAGGTTAGTGGGTGGGGAATTTCTAGGATAGCTTTTACTTTAGCTGGATTGACCTCGATGCCACGAAAAGAGACAATAAAACCAAGGAGTTTTCCTGAAAGGACACCAAAGACACATTTCTTTGGTTGAAGACGAACACAATATTGTAACAGGCGATCAAAAATAATGGTTAAAACATCGAGATGTTCACTACGATGTTTATATTTGACAAGAAGATCATCGACATAATCCTCAAGGATAGTGTGCATAATGTCATGAAAAATGTAAGTCATAGCCCACTGATAGGTCACACCAAAGATTCTTAAGGCCGAATGGCATGACACGATAACAGAAGGTTCCCTAAGGAGTTATGAAGGTAGTTTTATGTTGATCGGTGGGGCTACCAAAATTTGATTGTATCCCGAGAAGCCATCCATGAGAGAAAGCATCTCATGGCCCGCAGTGAGATCAACAAGTTGATCAATACTTGGTAGGGGGAATTCATCCTTTGGGCAAGTGAGGTTAAGGTCTCGGAAATCTGTACATATCCGAAGTCCCCCCGTTGCTTTAGTAACAGGTACGATGTTAGAAATCCATTGAGGATAGTCAATAGGTAAGATGAAGGAAACAGAAAGGAGTCATTGAAGCTCTTCTTTGACCAAGAGGGCAATGCGTGGATGCATTTTTCTTAGTTTCTGTTTAACTGGTTTAGAATCGGGTTTCAGGGTAATGTTATGGACAGCAATGTCAGGATCAATTCCTGGCATGTCAGTGTAGGACCAAGTGAAAGCTTGGTTGCGGGCACGAGAGGAAGGTAGTGAAGGCAGTTTGTTCTGAGGCGTTAAGAGATTGTCCGATCTTCACAATGTGAGGATCATCCTTTGTGTGGATGTTGATTTCTATAGTCGAATCATTCAACATGGTTTGAGTTTCAGATGGTAAGGCGCGTTGAATATAAGAGTCGTCTGCACCAAGGTAAGTGAGAATGGAGTCGTCATCCTGGCACTCAACAACATTAATTGAAGGTGAGTCCCCTTCGATCATGTCTAGGTACGTATGAAGGGGAAGAGAAGATGGGTCTTCATTATCGCATTGATAAGTGAGAGGACCCAGGAAGATAGCATTTATGAAAAAAAAAAGTTAGGAGGGATGGATTCAGGGTCTATCGACTCTGTGGGTGACGATGGCAAAATGGGTGATGATGGTTCGGAAGGAGTGACTTCGTCGTCTTCCTAGATACAACGGATATGCGGTGTCTTTGGTGTAGGTGGTTCAGAGAATCCAAGACCATGACAATCTTTGTGTTTGCGTGTAGTTACAGGAATGATCGTATGTCGGCCTTGTTCATAAAGACCGAAACCGAAGCCCTTCCAAGCACAACATGTCAAGAAGGTGAGGGAAAAGTGACGATTAGTTAGATATTGAAAATCAGATTGGAAGGGAACCACACCAAGGGGAGGTTCAGGGGTGACAGAGGATGTATCGACACCCCCATATGTTAGGTTGGTGTGGCAATTAGGTGGTCCGTAGGAGATTACTTCCCCACACAAATGGCGTAGGTAGGATGCGCATGTAACTGTCCGTACTCCTGTGGGGTATGGAAAGTGCTAACGTTATATAGGCGATACTCCCCAAGTGTAAGGCGTTGAAAAAAATCTACTAAGGGATCTGAGGTGGGGATGTTGTCCGCGGGAAAGGAAGTGGTATTTGCGGTAGCGGTTTCATTGGTTGAAGGTGTAGGTGCGGTTGAGATGGATGGTTGAGGTGTGGTTGAAGTGGATGGTTGGGTTGGATGAATGGGTTTCTTGACTGGTACAAGCACATCATTAGGGCGATATAACATATTGTAGGTTTTGAAGGGGAGCGTCAGCTTTTACGGTATAGGACTTCCCCTCATACTCAAATTTTATGCATCTATGTAAGGTGGAGGGAACACATCCCATAGCCCAGATCCAAGGGTGGCCTAACAACATGTTGTATTGGAATTCTCCCTCAATAACATAGAAGAGTTTGGGTAAGGTACGTGGCCCTACATGAATGTTAAGGATCACGGTGCCTAAGGTAGAAGTAATAGCATCATTGAATGAATGCAACATGGTGGTGGGGTTGGCACACATACAGCTAGAAGGGATATTCATTTGTTTGAAGGCTTTGGAAGAGATGATATTTAGGCTAGCACCCCCATCATCATAACACGACGTACTCAGATGTCTCAGACGTAAGCTGAGATGAAAAGAGCGGGGTTAGGATCTTCTACACCAAAGTCAACAATTTCTTCTTGAGAATCGGCAGAACTTGCTTTGCATGAGAGGCAAGTGGTTGGAGAGATAGGTTGTTTGGTGAGAGAAGCAACATGATTGGGTGTTAAAATGGAGGCAACAGAAAGGTTTCGTTAGGTAGGACCTCTATCCCTTGAAGGATTTCAATGAGAGCTTGTCGATGAGATTCAGAGGTTTGAATGAGATCATACAATGTCATTTTTACAGGTGATTGGTGAAGTTGTTTGATCATGGTACGGTGGGCCACTCCATCAGAGATGGGGTAGGTAGGTCCACGAATAACCACTTTAGGTGGTGGTGCGATCGGGATGGCGGATGGAGAAAGAGAGGCCACAGGTGTGCTTTCTTTAGCTTTCCCATTGGTTTTATGCCCTCGAGTAGCAATGCTAATCATGTTGATCTCATGAACACGAGAGGAGGAAGATGGTAGGGACCAGTCATTGTCTTCGAGAGGTGGGGTTGCAATAATGATATTTCTTGGTGAGGTGAGGACAGGCGGTATAGGAGAGGGGATTGAAGCTAAAGGTTTCTCCCTTCGTAAGTTGTCTTTCTTAACCTTTCTATCCGAGAGAGGTGACTGACGAAGGATGGCTTTCAAAGCTTTACATCCCTCTACATCATGTCCTAGTGTGCGGTGGTAAGCACATATTTTAGACTCATCATAACCTATAGGTCGAGGTTTAGATGGATCATAGGGTCTAAGTGGGGGTAGGGAAATGGTCGCATTCTCCACCAACATATCAAGGATCTTGGCGTAAGATCCTTTGAGCGGGTCAAAGTCAGAGGAAGATGAGGCTATTGATTGGGTGGGTTTTGGTAATGTTTGGGTATGGTTGGTGTTGTTACAAATCAACAAACCCCTGGATGCAAATCAAGGTTCTAAATGATGTTTAGAGCATCTAGTATTATTGTACAACATGGAAACCTCTCTCCAAGTGTGGGATTTGTGAAAATGAGAGAGGAATCTCTAGAATATAGGTTGGTTCCTCAAACTCCTCTAATTTAGATCTATATTTTGCACAACTACAAAGGTTATAATCCTAATTCTATGCTAGATTGCAAGGAGATAGGGATAAAAATGCAAAAATGAAACTAAACTAAAGATGGTGATGCACCAAAGGAGTGGTGAAACATTTTTGCCATGTAAATAGACACAAATTCATGAAATACAACAAGGAAAACATACACAAGCTGATAGATGTAATTAGAGGTCTTAAAATGAAGTAAAACAATACAAACAGAGGACTGAAAGCATTCACAGAGTTTACACTGTCAATTCCATGTAAAAATTTCTTGCATTCCACCATCAAAGAGGTATAAACCTATTACAAACCGTGAAAAAGGTCTCGATTCTTACAAGTATCACTTGCTGGAGGTGAAAGAAGAAGTTTGCAATGCCAAAAAGTGTTCAACCCTTCAAAAATGAGCCAAATCTAGATTTTACAAAGTGCATGGGTCGAGCCCAGGAGAGAGAAAACATGAAAAATGTGGGAACCATTCCCATTGACCAAAATGCATTAAAAACAGCATGTAGGTCCTTACAAACCCATGCCCTGACATTTTTTACCATGTTGGAGAAGAATGCGACCCATTTTGCATTAAAATTGGTTGTTGAAACGTCAGTTCTATCCATGGGCGCATACCAGAAGCATTTTTGATTTTCTCCCTCCAAACTGAACCAAAATTCAAAATTTACCATGGAATCTTATAGAGCATTTCACCAGCTTTCCATTGATATAAAGAACATGAAAATCCAAGCTCTGGATCGAAAGTTATGGTGATTTGAAGTTTTAGGGAAAAAATAGGCCAAAATCGGATCGCTTTGATATTTTTGACCTGGACACGTGGCGAGTTCTGATTGGCTGCGGACCTTGCAAGGGAAAATTTCCCACAAAAACTCCACCGAGCCATAACTTGAAAAATACATGGAGTTAGGAGGAAATCTTTACCTTTCTAGAAAGCTGAGAAAGAGCTCTATCCAATGGTGTCATTTCTAGAAGGTTTTGAGTGCCTAAAAAGTAAAAATTTATGACTGAGGCACAATAGAAGGAAAGAATGAAAGGGAGTTAGCCACAAAATGAGCAGGGGGCACATTTGGATAACAATTTTGGTGACTCAGAGGGGTCATCTACCTGCTGGATGAATGATCAGTAGCCTGAAGAAATCCATTGGGCATGGAGTCATGAGTAGTAGCTTGAAAACTGATCTAAACTTTGAAAACTTCCCTCTGAACCGCTTGAATCCCACTGGACATGGAGTTGTTCCCACCAAAATGCCATCAAAACGAACTGTGCAAGAGTGAAACCAGCAGCACCAAAACTATGTACAAACTAAAAATCATACATGCTCCAAATGGAACATGCAGAGTGTGCACAAGCACTTCTTCTACTGAAAGCAAACCTACCTACTCTACTCTAACTAGAAGCAAAGGTGAGCTAAATGAACCCTGCAACTGGTTGTGCAAAATAGCTTCCTTTCTTCAAAATTGGCAGCCATGCAAATGATTTGGAGCTGAGTATGGCTGATTGGATGAGTGGAAAATCAACAAGAAGCTGGTCTTCTACCCAAATTAGCAAGGTGTCAACTAAAAACAAATCCAATACCTCTTTTAGTTGCTCTGCATTTGGATTGGAGAGGTATGACAGCTGATCCTTGGAACTTTGCAGCTCATCCTCATGCTTAGAAGCAAGCATGACTGGTTGTGGCTTCTCCTTTGGCTCCAATGAAGCCAAATACCTGATTGGGCAAGGTCTGATCTATTGAGTATGCCCATAATTCTGATTTTCAACTCCAAGAATGGAGTTCTCTTGTAGACCTTGAATGGATGGTGTGGAAGCAATGGTAGAACCCTTCTGCCCTTTCTCTTCCTCCAATGAAGGACATGAAAGATTAAAATCTTCCAATCTTGGTTCCAAAGAGCTTCTATAAGATGCAGGCTGCTGCAAATGAATACTCTCCTCCATGACAGCAGGCTCTTGTGTTTGGAAGATGGATGATGAAAGAGAGAATGGTGGAAACTCAACCGGTTCTTCTTCATCAAAACAATCCTCCAAATCAGACAGGTAAACTACCTCATTGCTATCCTGCTGCAAATGTTCAACCTCTCCCATGGTGTTCTCTTGATCTGCAACTTGATCACCATGGTTTCTTTCATCCTCCAGCATTGAGTTTGAGGGATCAAACTCTTCTTCAGTACTAGAACTTGAGAGAGATGAAGTAGAGAGAAGAACTGAAGGTTCTTCTATAACCTGCTTTGTGCTCAAAGCCTTTGGATCTGCACTTTTCTCCCCCACAGCTGGAATGTGCTCCTCTTCTTTTGGATTTGGAGTAGCTTCTCCTTCCTCTTGCTGTCCCTCATGACTGATTTTTGCAATTTGAATTGGATCAGCATTTCCTTCAAATAGGGTGCCAACATGGACACTATATTCTGAACAAATTGATTGTTGATCTGCAACTCCTTTTTACTCTTCTTCTGCTGCAACAAAATCAGTCCTGACCACCATTTGTTCTGTAACTCCAACCTCTTCTGAAGGTTTCATCAGCAAAGGGATCTTCTTCATCCCAAATTTAAGAGCCCAACTCTTCAAAATTTGAATTTCTTCATCCTTGTTTGGCTTCTCTTTTTGCTATCCTTCATGACTGATTTTTACAATTTTTGTGGTGGTGGAGGAGGTAAAACCTCTTGTTTCTTTGGAGGAGAGGGTGTTTCATTTAGCTCTTGTGGAGGGGATGACTGTTTGGAAGGGAAAAGGATAGAAGAATTGAGATGAGGTGGAAGACTAGGGGGTGGAGAAATGGATTCAACACTTGGGACAGCAGATGGAGAGTTTAAAACTTGACACTGCTGAGATAAAACAAATTGGGAAAGAGGAAAAGAAAAGGCATGAGATGGTGTGCTTACCCATTGACAAGGTTGCTGAATACTCCTCTCATACACCTCTATTCCTTCAATCCACTTTGCAAGCAATGGCAGCATTGCAATCATGAAGTCAAGCTTCTCTTGAGGGTTGTAATGCCTTGGGAAAGGTCCCACCCATGGACAGGGTGCTCCACAACCGATTCCAAATGCTTTCATTTGTGCTTGAGCCCTGGATTACACCATGTTTACCTCCATCTTTTGGATTTTCTCCAACAGACCAGCATCTTGCATCTGATTGTCTTCATTGTATGCACACCCTTGCTCTTGGAAAGCTCCATAGCCAAACTGATTTTGGCATTGCTGCTCATATGGGTATGTATGTTGATTTTGAATTTGTTCAAAATGCTGATTTGGAGGATTTAAAAAATATGTTGGAGGTGGGAAACATTGCTACTTGTTGTAAATGTGAGTTCCATGATGGAAATGAAGTCATGATTGCACAACTTCATGGAATGGAAAAGAATGAAAGAGATGGAAAGAATAATGCATGGAAATGGATGAAAACAGGTCTGCAACTTTAGAAATGGGTTGCTGATCAGATGGAGTCGCCAGATGTGTTTGCAAGTGCCTCCAAAGGCTGAAATCTTCACAGGAACACACCAACCTGTAAAAGATGAAGTGGAAGACCTCTAAGGTCCCACCGGGCATGCCAAAACTATTGTTGCAAATCAACAGCACCCCTGGATGCAAATCAAGGTTCTAAATGATGTTTAGAGCATCCAATGTGATTGCACAACATGGAAACCTCTCTCCAAGTGTGGGACTTGTGAAAATGAGAGAGGAATCTCTAGAATAGAGGTTGGTTCCTCAAAATCCTTTGATTTAGATCTATATTTTGCATAACTATAGAGGTTCTAATCCTAATTCTACCCTAGATTACAAGGAGACAGGGATAAAAATGCAAAAATGAAACTAAACTAAAGATGGTGATGCACCAAAAGGAGTGGTGAAACATTTTTTGCCATGTAAATAGACACAAATTAATGAAATGCAACAAGGGAAAACATACACAAGCTGATAGATGTAATTAGAGGTCTTAAAATGAAGTAAAACAATACAAACAGAGGGACTGCAAGCATTCACGAGTTTGCAGACTCAATTCCATGTAAAAATCTCTTTCATTCCACCATCAAAGAGGTATAAACCTATTACAAACCGGTGAAAAGGTCCGATTCTTACAACTATCACTTGCTTGGAGGTGAAAGAAGAAGTTTGCAATGCCAAAAAGTGTTCAACCCTTTGAAAAATGAGCCAAATCTGGCTTTTACAGTGCATGGGTCGAGCCCAGGAGAGAGAAAATGTGAAAAAACATGGGAGCCATTCCCCATTGACCAAAATGCATTAAAAATAGCATGGAGGTCCTTACAAACCCATGCCCTGACATTTTTGACCATGTTGGAGAAGAATGCAACCCATTTTGCATTAAAATTGGTTGTTGAAACATCAGTTCTGTCCATGGGTGCGTACCAAAAGGATTTTTGATTTTATCCCTCCAAACTAAACCAAAATTCAAAATTTACCATGGAATCTTGTAGAGCATTTCACCAGCTTTCCATTGATATAAAGAACGTGAAAATCTAAGCTCTAGATCGAAAGTTATGGCGATTTGAAGTTTTAGGGCAAAAATAGGCCAAAATCGGATCGCTTTGATATTTTTGACCTGGACACGTGGCGAGTTCTGATTGGCTTGGACTTGCAAGGGAAAATTTCCCACAAAAACTCCACCGAGCCATAACTTGAAAAATACATGGAGTTAGGAGGAAATATTTACCTTTCTAGAAAGCTGAGAAAGAGCTCTATCCAATGGTGTCATTTCCAGAAGGTTTTGAGTGCCTAAAAAGTAAAAATTTATGACTGAGGCACAATAGAAGGAAAGAATGAAAGGGAGTTAGCCACAAAATGAGCAGGGGGCACATTTGGATAACAGTTGGTTTGTACGGTGGTGGCTTAGACAAGGGGTTTTGATAATTGGATTTAACTAAACGTGGCTTCTTCAAATGTAGAAGTTATGTTTAGCTAGTCGATGATGTGTAGCGAGAAAAACAACCACGGAGAAAGAGGAGTGATAGCAAACAAATCCTTTGATGATGGAGTCTCGTTTAGGGTTGATAGGTGGACAGATACTTGGGGTGACGGTGTTGATACACCCATGGATCTCTCGTATGGTTGTAGAAGGCACAGTTGTTTTAAAGAAAACGCAGGAGGTATGATGTATTGAGGCAAGATGGAGGGGTAAGTTCCCAATATAGAAGGTAGGTGTGACGACGAGGGTTTTAGTTGTGACAGATGCATAGATTGGACTTGAGGAGATTGGGTTTGTCTCCTAGGTGGATGGATGGCTTTATTTTTGGATAAATCTAAGCGTTTAGGTGGGTGTGTTAAGCTGGGTATTGGTGAAGTCCCAAGCGTAGGGGGAGGTTTGGTTAGGTTAATAGAGGTGGATGAGGTATCCGGTAGAGATGAGGGGGGTGAGGATGAGGACATAGGCGTTTTGAGCTTTTGTAAACACTTCGGGTATATGGTAGAGGTGTCTGGATCAGTCATCTGCATTTGAGTAGAGCATGGTGTACTCAAACGCTCCCATAGGACTCGTCTATCTTCTGAGGGATGACAATCTTCACGTGTGAATAGGAAATTTTGTATGGAAGAGAGGTGGGTTGTGATTCCGGTCCACTGTGGGTGTGATACAGGGGGTAAATGAGGCACTGTATTGATGGGCGTTAAGAGGTCAACCGGTCGCTGAAAAGATTTAGGCGATGAAGAACTAATAGGTAGGAGGGCATGTTTGAGAGGATCCATCATGATTAAAGAATTTGGTGATGTTGGTTTGAGAGGTGTCTCTTCTAAGGATGACATAAAAAGTGACGAGCCTTCCTCTTGTACAGCAAGAGTGATAGAAGGAGATGTTTGGGAAATAGATAAGTTAGATAACATCTGCTCACAGTCTTGCAGGGATGTGGTGTAAGAAGGCTCATCTGTGAGAAGAGAACTCTGGTGGTTAATTCCTTTATGTGTAAAGGAATGGTAAGGTTATCATTTTGTCTTGATGGGGGTCGAGGGGTTCGGATCCCCGCATTAGTGAAGAGGCTCGATTCAGAATTTCCTTGAAAGGATCTTTTGGTTAGGAGTCAAAGACCGCATGGATTTCATGAACACTCTCCTCGGCTAAGATATCTTGGTTTATGTTACTGTTAGATGAGTGGTTTGGGAATGGTTTGTAGAAGATTTTCAAATTTTGGTTAGCAGGGGCATTAGGATTATCAAGGGTTATATCCTTGCATCAACCATTTCCTGCACTATGTTTTTCAACATCTTGCAGTTTTCGTGACTATGTCCCTTCACATGGTGGAAGTTACAGAAGTCATTTTCTTTGTACCAAGAAGGTATAGCGCGGGTGGAATCAAACCCGGAGTGAGGTTTAACAGGAGGTAAGGTGATAGCTCCTGCTTTGAGAAATTTTTCCAAAATGACACCATAAGTTTCTCCCAAGGGAGTGTAATTGATGGGCTCGGCTTTATACTTATAGGTGGTTTTTGGCGGGGTATTAGATGGTGCTTGGGATTTGACCATCACCGTGTGTACAGCTCCTTTTGATTTCGAAGCAGTCGATGCGTGAGAATTGGTGGTGTTGGGTTTGTTGGTGGAGTCTTGGGTTCGGAAATTAGGGTTTTTGTTGCGCAACTGCAATTTCTCTTCCTCTAAGGCTCGAATCTCTAGTTTCTGAGCCATAGTAAAGGCCTCATCAAAGGTGTGGAAAGTTTGAATTTGGAGGGTAGGATAAATGTGCTTAAGCGCAGGCTGCGTAAAGAGTTTGATAAGTTCACTGAGGTAAGGCATAAGTAAGTTGGTTGATAAGGCCCGCCATCGTCCAACGAAATCTGCAATAGATTCATCTTCAAATTATCGATGGCATAGAGGTCGGTGATAGATACTTTCTTGGCAATGTTAGTGGAGAAATGATCCAAGAAATATTGGGCTAATTGGTTAAAAGAGAAGATTGAGTTACGGGTTAAAGCACTTTGTACCACTCCAAGGCGGGTCCCGATAAGGACATGGGAAAGGTGCGGAGTAGTAAGGCATCGTCACGAGCAATCGACATAGCGAGGCATGTGTAAATGATCGCAAGTGTTGTTAAGGATCCTCCTTACTATTAAAATGATTAAATTTTGGTAATTCCCATTGAGGAGGATATGAATGAAGGGGGACAGAAGGATGAATAGGCTCCCGAAAAACTTTCTCGTATGTCAGGGTGCTATAGCTTCCTAAAACAGAAGCCTCCAGATTTTGCATCTTGTCCATCATTTGTTTGATTAAATCATTGGTTAGATGAGATGATGGTGCGGTTGTCGTAAACGGAGGAGGATTGGGCCAAGGGCCACCACTAGACAATGGTAAGGTTAAATGTTGATAAGGTATTGAGGATGAATATGTTGAGGCAAACGAATAAGGATGTCCTATATAAGATGTTGAAGCCACCGGATAAGTGTGTGGAAATGAAAAGGTGGGTAGAGCTTGAGAAGGAAAGCTCGTGTGGATAGGTGGCAGAGAGAAAGTTATGAAAGGGGCAGTCTGCGAGAGAGACGAGGTAGGAGGAGCCGGCAGTAATGATATGTGGGGCCCCAGATTAACCAAAGGAAAGCCAATCTATGCCGTATGAACCTCCGAAGTCACTGAGTCGGGAGGCGAGCTAAGGATGAAGAGGGTAAGGTAGAGTTATTAGGTGGGGAAGGAGCTAAGTGAGCTGCTATACTAATAGGCATACCAACAAGGAGTTGACCATCGGGTGTACGGTCAGGGGTATGAGACAAATAGTATTGTACAGTGCTAGGATTAGCATCCAAAATTTTTGCAAATTCCTTATCTCCTACAGGGATTTTGGGAACCTCACTAGTGTCCATAGGATTCCCCATAGGATGTGAAGGGGTGATCCAGGAAAAGGCACGGAACAGGCATGTGAAACCATGGCTGCAGCTTGTTTCGAGTGATAACAACCATGGACAAGAGTACACAAAGAGGATTCAATCTATCGTGGGATAGAAAGCATTACAAAAATGTTGGAATTGATAGGTTGCTGGTTTGTCGGAACTATGAAAGACAAGAATCGATATCGGTCGGATGACCGATGTCACTCGATCAGAGCCGGCATTGGTAAGTTAACCGATGCCGAGAGAATAGGACCGTGTAAGAAGCTGTAAGAAGTTGTTGATTTGGGGTTAACGATGCTTAGTATACCTACCAAACTGTTCTGAAGTGATTACTGAAACAGTGTATGACAGAGAAACAGAACTAAAAACAAGCAAGATGCACAGGAAAATCAAGAGACTAACCCTAGGATTAGTTTTAATTATTGTGGGCTTATGCCTTAGACGCAAGATGATGTCAATCCTAAACAAAAGACCTAAGGGAGATGTCAAGTTTGTTTTGGCTTATAAGGTTACCTCAATCGGGCGGAGGAATACCGCGGAAAAAAGGGGGATGTTTGAGCTGTTGTGTTGATTATGATGTGATTTGGTATGTGTTGTGTAGTGAAAGTAAGATTAATTTCTTGTCAATACCATGGATATCACCCCCACGTGTATGACCTGTTACTTAACCTATGTTCACTAGAATTGAAAATAGCAAGCAAGAATGTGATGCACGTGTTTTAAACCCAAATCGAAAATGATATTCGATGAAGCAAAGGAGATGACTTTCACTAATGCAAAGATGTGAAAGCAAGACAAATTCTTTTACCAAAATGACAAAATATTTTGTGAATATTTAGCAGAAACAAACAGCAAGTATGCTCCCTATATGAAAGCAAGCAAGAAAGAAAGAAACCCAAAATGGGTCCCACCGGCATGCCAAAATGTTTCACACAGAATGTTTCCGTTCTTAGAATAGAGTTGCTTCTATCCTTTCATTCTCTTGAGAAATAGATAAGGGTTAGGGCTAGGAGGAATACCTGTTGAATGTTGAGAGGGTGCACGTGTACCATAGAGAGAGATCAGATTGATTGCGAAGAACTCCTTTTTGTCTAGGAAGGACTACCTATAAGTAAGAATACAAGACCACCAGATTTTAGTTAGACAATAAATGAGGGAACTACCTTGGGCCTAGGAAATATTGGACTTCCTTTCGAAGGTGGTCAGTTCCCCTCTTAATATGAATTAACACAAATTCTAACAAAGAAATTATTACAAAATTACAATTTAGTTACCTCGTTAAAAAGCACTAGAGGAAAGGCTGGTTTTGGTTTGAGTCATAGTGATTGATGTCGGTCACTGTATAACCGGTACCGGTTGCTGATAACTGATATCGGTAGGGGCAGTGATTTAGGGGCTTTTAATAAAGGTTGGCTATAAGGCAGCTATGGTGTTTATAAGGCTGGAAAATGATTAGGGATAGGCAATGGGGTGATGGATAAGACTCAGAGAGTGTGGGGGCTGTTCTTGGGGCAATGTAAGGGTAGAGGAATGACAGTTAGATGCAGGGGCTACCGGGTAGTAGATCTATGAGTGAACTTGTAATTACTGTGATTCAAAGTTCAAGAAATGTTATTTAAAAATGTACAAGACACTACTTACTAGTTCTTGATGAAGATACAGGTCCAAGGACTGTGATGACGAAGGCAGGGCTCAGGTGGGATGATCCGACAATCAAAAGTGAGCTATCTTCTCTCCTAATGCTTGGATGAGTGTCACTAGGCTCTGGTTACTCAGTTGCAGTCTTGGGCTCGATGTCCTTCTCTGCAAACTCTTCTCTTTTCTTCACTTGTCTCCACTCTGCTAAGTGAATTTCAGATCCTTCAAATGAATTCCAGATCCTTTGTTTTTGGTTGGGGGAGGTCATTTACAGGGAACCGATGGCGGTCGAGTAGGAATCGATGTTGGTTAAGTCAAAGTGGGCTATTTTTAGTAAAATAGCCAACTTTCCCTCCTTTTCTTTTGAGGGATTAGTTGTGGGCTTGGTCAAGTCATTATTAGGTTGGTTTTGGTGCAAGTGAGGAGTAATTAGTCATGGGTGTGGATGTAGACCAAGTTATAGGTCTTAATTAGGTTAGTTTAGGGTTATGGCTAGGTCATAATGGGGTGGAGAAATGAGGTGGCAGGTTTGGAGATGTGGATTTATTAATTATAAGGTAATTAATAAATAATTGTACAAGGTTTAGGTGGTGAGGTTAGCTTGTGAAATGAGATGCAGGGCACAGGGTGTCGTAAGACACAAATTTGGTGTCTGCATGCATTCACAACCCCTTGGGGAAAATTTTTCTACCAAGTGATGCCCTTTGGTCATAAAAACTCTAGAGCCACTTATCAAAGAGAAACTACCATCATCTTCCATGACATGATGAATGACATCATGGAGGACTATGTGGATGATATTTTGGGAAATTCCATGACCAGAGAAGGGTACCCGTAGTGATAAGGTGGATCTTTCAACACCTTTGTGATTACAAAGTCATACTTGAATTATAATAAATGTGTCTTTGGTGTACAAATCAAGAAAGGTATTGGTTTTCATTGTGTTAAGAAGATGGATTGAGAAGGATCATGTTAAATTTGCAGCTTTCACCGAGATTCCTCCACCCAAAAACCTTTAAAAACTACGCAACTTACAAGGTAAATTTTAGGAAATCTATTGATTCATTTCACAACTTACGGATAAGTGTCATCCTCTCACACATCTACTCAAAAAAGATGTTACCTTTAATTGGGGTCCCAAATGTCAAAATTCCTTTGAATTTCTTAAACAATACCCGACTAATCCTTCTAATCTCATGCCACCTACCCAAGGAAAACCCTTGTTATTGTACATTTTACCTACCCAACATGTGATTGTTGCACTTCTTTCCCAATATGATATAATCAAAAGAGAGAGAGGGCAATTTATTACCTTAGCCGCACTTTGATTTCCTATGAGATGAATTACCCATAGATCGAGAAATATTACTTAGTTGTGGTATTTTCTTTCCAAAAAATTCACCACTATCTTCTCAATAACCAAACCAAGATGATTTCAAAAGTTGACCCTTTAAAATACCTTATATCTGAACCCGCACTCATTAGATGAATGGTTAATTGGATCATCCTCCTAAGTGAGCTTGATATAAAATTTATAAGGCAAAAATCACTCAAAGGAAAGGTTCTTGCCGATCAGCTAGCTAAAGATCCCCTACCAAGAATAGAACCTTTGTGCATGGATAATCCAGATGCTTATATGATATACATTAAAGAATCCATTGTGTGGCACATGCACTTCGATGGATATTTCAATTACCATGGTTGAGGAGCTGGTGTGGTACTTATCACACCAAATGGAGACTTCATCCCACATTATTTTCGGCTGATTTTTCTATGTACTAATAACATCACAGTATGAGGCACTTATTGCTAGTTTAAAAATTATTATCAAGTGGAATATCCGACATCTAAAGTTCATGGGTGATTCATAGTTAATCATCAAGAAACTCAATGAAAAATACAAGGTAAAGGAAGATAAACTCATCCCATATAAAAAGGTGGTTAAGAATTTAAAGAAATATTTTGTGGGTATAACTTTTAAATAGATGCCAAGAGTGCATAATCGATCAAAAATTCCATGACCATGCTTGGAGCTTTGATTCACATTCCACCTCGTAAAAAAATTCCTCTCTTTGTGGAACATCCGTGAGAACCATGTATGACCTACCGAATCATGTCTGGTATGTGAATTTGTTGGTCCTTTCTCTCACTGGTATGAATCCATATTTAATTACCTATAAGATAACAAATTTTCCTTTGAAATTTACCCATATGGATAAAATATACCTCATCCACCGCATAGCTCGCTATACCCTTCTATGAGGCACCGTTTATCATAGAGGCTACGAAGGGAATCTACTACACTTTGTCTTTATTTGGCCGAATCAATCCAAGAAATCAAAGAATTACAAGAAGGAATTTTTGGAGCACACATAAGTGGAATGGTATTTTTAAGAAACTGTTAAGAGTAGGTTACTATTAGCCTACCATGGAAGAATATTACTACAACTACGTCAATAAGTGTGAACTTTTTCAAAAGTATGGAAACCTAATTCATGCACCAACACAAACTTTACAGCAAATTAGAACACCATGGATGTTTTCAAACGGGATTAGATCTCATAGGGAAGCTCACTCCTACCTCCTTAGATGGTCATACACATATCATAGCCACCACTAAGTGTTTTACAAAATGGGTAGAGGATGTGCCTTTACTTACATTACTAGGGTACAAATCTAAAAATTCATTATGAACCACCCCATCTACCATTACGACATCCCCACTTTGCCATTGTAGTATAAAATGGTAAGGCTTTCAAGAACAAGATAGTTAAAGCATTTTTTCAATGCTTCAAAATCCATTTAATGTGGTCCACTCCCTATTACCCTTAAGGAAATGGACAAGATGAGGCACTAACAAAACACTTGTTCACATCATGGAAAATATGGTAAGTAAAACATGCCATAATTGGCACTTAAAAATACATCCCAACCTTTGGGCCTATAGAACCTCCATCCGTAATCCTACTATTTTTACACCCTACTCACTAGTCTTTGGAACTAAGGCAATCATGCCTTTGGAGATTGAGATTCCTTCCTCGAGAGTATCTATTTGGGACTATCTTGACAAGGATGAATATTACTTTGGGTAGCTCGAATAATAGTATTAGAGCTCTGGATGAGAAACACATATGTCCACTTAATCACTTTAAGGTATATAAGAATCGATTGTCACAAGGCTACAAAAATTTGATGATACCTCATCGCTTTGAGGTAGGAAACTTGGTACTCAGAAAATCAATTCAACACCACTAAGGACTCGGGAAAAGAAAGGAAAATTCGAGCCCAACTTGTTAGGACCATATGTTCTTGTCACTAAGTATGGTTTAGGGGAATACAAACTTACTCCCTCGGATGGTGAGAAATTAAAGTAACCCATGATCATGATACATCTCAAGCGGTTCCATGCTTAAGTATAATCATTTAGAGTAAATTTTACCTCTTCAACTTAACCTAATAAGAAATATAATTAAACTTACCAAACCTCAAAATGGTGGGGTTTAGAGGTACTCGCAGATGTGGATGGATGATGTTTGATTGTTGCACTCCATGTATCCAATGAGTTAGCTTTTGTCCTACAAATAATGCATCAATCACATAAACTACACAAACTATTTATTAGTAAAAATAGTAAGCAGGATTCCTAGCAAAGGCCAGTCCCTAGAAGCCACAAGACTTCCTCGCAAGGATGTCAACCTATTGTTTACAAAATCAAGTGGTTTTGAAAATGAAACATGATATAATGGATGGTAAATGTTCTGAAAATTTAGATTTTATTACAAATATATATAATAGATGATGAAATATGAAATATATAGACTATGGCTCAAAATTCGTAGTCTCAATTGGTGTCATAATTTTTTAGATGAAGGTGAATCTTCCTTCATAAAATCAATGTCTTCTGATAGTCTGAATTCTCATGGTCACTAAAGTATTCCCTAAAGAATTCAAAAATATAATCAGGCTCTTCCTCCTCTATATCATAATCGGATATAGAATCGATTGTTCGAATCAATCAAATCTTCAAATTCAACTTCATAGCTTAATTCTTCTTGTTGGGCTTCATACTAGTATTCGAACCATCCCAAGTTAGCTCAAAGGTGTAAAACTTTGAAATAAGCCTCTCAAATCTCATTTGTGGCCTCATGAATCCTTTGAGTGGATTCAAAGATGTTTTTCAAATGGTCTAAAGAAGTCATGTGAATTGTGCACAATTCCAAGTCATGGAGAACGTCGTATTTTTCCTAGTGTAGGGAACGAAATAACATGTATTGAATGAATGCTAGTTATTTCATGTCCTTGTCCACCTAAATCCATCTAAACAATACATGACTGAAAAATGTGTTAGCAATGAAAATAATATAATAGAAAAAATAGATAAAACTAGATAAATGTTATAAGTGAATAAAATGTGTAGGAATTATAGATGATTAAATGAATCGTGGGTGATTTTGGAAGATATTAACAACTTAATAAAATTATAATGTTTTGATCCCTATGATTAGAGACTATGGATTTTTCAAAAGACTAATGTCAATTAATAAATCAAAATGAAATATTTGAATGAAGAAATAAGATTGCAGGATAAAATATGACCTTGAACGGGTGTGGAGGAAGGGGCTTAAAGTTGACTGGAGATTTGTCAACTACTAACTAAACTCCAAAATGATTCTCAGACTTTCTTGGTGAAGACTAATGCTTTGTGCTTGGATGATGTTGTGTCGTCGTTGGTGTAATATGTAAATAACATGGCCTGATAGAAGACTGAGGTTTGATATTTTGAGAAGATGATCTCAAAAAGGGACTACAAATTAGGTTTAAATAATCATTGGTGATTTAACAAATTGCCAGTGATTTCAGGATTCTTGAGTTTGTTTGGGAACAAATTCCTAATTTGAGCCTTCTTTTGAAATTTTAAAGGATGGGTTTGTTGGTCAGTTTTGAAAGTGTCATGTTGTCTAATGAGGTGTCAGGGAAAGGATTTTATTAGTTAGATATGTTCTAATTTAGCCTAGGTTTGTTTAGGATATGTATTAGGTTGTTTGATTAAGATATATCAAATGTACAAATATATGATTCTTTGTGATAATATAAGATTTTGATAAGATAATGGGGGATTTATAAAAAACCCATAATAGAGTGTCGGATAAGGATTTAGGGAAATTTTAAATAATATTTAGGAGATTACTTAGGTGAATTAAAATATCATGGGATATAATATTAGTGTTTATGAGGAAATATTTTATTTAATTGTGATTAATGTAATGTGATGATATAATTAATCTATTGCAAATGGGATAATTAAATGAAGATAGGTGAGTGAAAAATTTTAGTGTCTACAATGAGGTTCCTTAGAAAGAAAGAAAAAACAAAAAAAAAAAAAACAAGAAGACAAGAAAAAGTAAAAAAGAAAACATGTCATCCAACTATGAAAACCACGCAATTAAGGTACATTGGGCAAGTCTCGGGTGAAAACCGGTTTCGGCACCTAGGGAGGAATTGTTATTCACAATCATATCTCATATCTAGAAGGAGTATACTTTCTTTACTTTGACGATAATTTTTCATGAGTTTGAAATCCTTTTGAACCTATCCTTCATGGCCTTTATTTGACTAATCTACTCTTGTATATTTGTGAAGGGTTTGCCTTTATATATTCCCATCTAGCACTGGAGGCACCTTCACATTTTCATCATCTTACACATAACGTGTGACATTATACCCTTGTACATCCCTTCTATAGTTGGGGGCATCCATGCTTCTTCTTTTTCTAAACATAGCTTCAAAAAACCTTAGAAAACATAAAAACATTTAAATATGTTATAAAAACCCTAAAATTTGAATACCATTTTAGGGACAAAAATATAAAAACAATATAACATTATCTTGCTAAAATCCCAAAACCAATGTGAACATTAGCCTTGAAAATTATGTCAATATGACACCAAAAATAGCAAAAACTGATTCAAAACCATCCCACAAACACAAAGTAGTGGTTTTCTTACTTTTAGTTGTTAGTTTGTATAGTTTTTATTGCATTTATTTTTTGTATTGTATGATTTAAATTGGATTCATTTGCTTTCTTAGATAAAGTATTAATTTAATCTCTTCTCTATTACAAAGTGAGTTCATTTTATCTTGCATACGTTTATATAGTTTTCTTGTGTTACTTATATTTGATTAAGTTGTTGATTATTATATAGTTTGTTGTCATCATATCATCTATCGGCTATCATCACACCTATATATCATATATTAATAAAGAAATAAATAGGTGAATAAGTAACTAGAGTGAAGGAGTTAATTGAGGAATTCGAGATAAAATAAAACTAGTAGATGAAGAAAAGGAAGAAGAGGAGAATATAAATAAACAAGAGGAAGAAAAGATAGAGGCAATACAAGAATAGAATAAGGAAAGATTTAGAAGGGAAGATAAGTGAAGAGAGAAAGAAAAACAAAATAAGAAGAGAGGAAGTGATGAGGGATTAGAAGAAGGATATAGATTAAGAAACAATAAAGATAGAAAGGTAGTTATGGAAAATATTAGTTATGAAAATTCACCAAATAAAGACACCCCCTAAAAATGCACGAACCCAAAGGATATGAACCCCCGAATCAAATGCCATTTTATGTGCCACTTGATACACCATTTGAGAATATCGAAAAGAACAAGAGTATAGAAGAAAGATATCAAATATTGTGAGAAGAGAGTCAGAGGAGACAAGAAATAGTGAGAGAATTCTTAGAACTATTGGGTAAAATTTACTTTGATATTGAATTAAGTAGAGATAAGGGAAACATGAATAGTTTAAAACTGATTCACAATCAAACAAAGAAAGTAAAACAAGTTAAGCAAGAACCCTTTATTCACCAAATACTATAACATCATGTTTTGGTCACTTCAATCTTAGATTTTTTTTTATCTTACCTCATGTAGCTGATTTAAATACCCATATATTTAAATCCAACATAAGTCTTAATGCAATCCATTTCTAATAACTATCATGAACCATGTGCAACTGTATGAGAGAATATTGAACTTTACTCATTCTCCCTTAATGATCTTTACAAGCCATACATAAAATGTATCCCTTTGGTTCTCCTTTAACAAGATATGATATATAAGTGATAACCCCTAAGTGTGTACCTGGTTCCACCTATGAAATCCACGGCATCTCACAACTTAGATAATGGTGAAATCTCAACAATGTAATCAGTAGTTACACTACCTTGCACAAGGTTTCTGAGTCATGTATGCCATGCTCAATTCCATGACGACACACTCACCATTGGAATATTGTCATCTCACCTTATTCACTTGTTCAATTATATGGATTTGTAGTCATTGATGTTGTAAACAACTACAAGTCTTGTACAAGGTACAAGTCCAGATTAACCTACATGTAGTTGTACCTCGATGTCATCCTATGATGCCTATGGGAAAGAAAATGTCTTTGTAATGATTCACATCATTACTAGACTGCTTCCCTTCCCGTAGCCATCATATGTTGGCATCGGGTACCAACCCATGGGGTTTCATCCGCCTTGTACTTAAGCAATACCACACTACATTTTAAGGTCTTGAAAAGGGAACTCAATATAGCTATTATGTGGTAGTATTCAAATAATGACAACTGTCATTAAATGGATATGACCATGTAATGGTGGTAGTGAGTTGACCTATCAAGATTCCAAAAATGAAACACGGTATCCTAATAAATTAAACATGACAAATTGTTCTAGTTCCCATGTCTTCATCACTTAGTGAAGAGTATCTAGAGTCATGTCCCATAGTATCATGATAGGTTAAATGTAGTTCCAAAATACTCATTTCTTCCTATCTGTTTCAGATATAAGATAGATCAATCTTTAGACCTAAATTCCCAATCTTACTATTTATTAATGATTCAATTTCTACTGAATCAAAATAATGCCTTACATTATCAAGGAGTAATAACCACTAATGTTATTCTTACTCCCATAAGAAATCATGCAAGCTACATAATCACTCATCATTGAGGACATACGAAGTCATTCCCGTTACCCTCCTTTCAATAACACTTATGCTATATTATTAGAATCATGTTATTCAATTTTACTTCAGCATTTATACTAGCCAAGTCTGATTTATCTATATATATATATATATATATATATATATATATATATATATATAAATCTTATTCATTTTAAGGTTCTTGTTTCAATACTATTCCCAATCCTCTTGAGAACTTCTATAACAATGCTCAAACCCTAACTTAGGTTTATTTGCATGGTCACAATCACCTTGGTAGTATAATCATTTTTCTTGGATCCTTATACCAATTTTCCTTGGCATCCAAATTACATTCCATTAATTCCATTATCAGTCAAGTCATTTGTTATCCTTTATATGACTACACCGTCATATCTTAATCATGGTTGATTTCAACTCATAATTTTAGGAGCGTAGACACCAAAATTCCATAGTGAATATGATGGCAAGTACTCAAATTGAGCACAATCTACATGTTCTCATCATTTTCATTGGGCATCATACCCATTGTTTCATAGAGGTTTAGTATTCTCGGGATCTTTTAGCCTTTATGTTCAACTTGATTATTAATGAATTATCTTCATTACATCTTGTTAGTTGGAGTAACTCCATAAACGTTCATCATATCATATTTTGAATGATGGTAATCTGATAGATCTTATATTTTATTTACCCATTTTATGGAAAGACAATTTTCTTAACTATCAAAGAACATCCGTGTTCTATTCTCATTATTAATTGACCTTGAAGTATTATGTTGAACTATTTGTCATGTTACGGGATTCGGGTTGATTTTACAAGTATTTCAACTTAATTTCCTTAAAGTTTTAAGTGCTTCCCAAAAGGAACATCAAAAAGTTTAAAGACATAACCCTTATATGTTGAACTTTATCTTATCATCCAGAAGGTTCATCATATTAATTTATCTCTAGTATAGTTACTCAAACTTTACTAAAATAATATTCCTTAAGTATGTATACATAAGCATATACATCAAGATTCATACCTAGATGATTTCTCATCTACCAAGCATTTAACCTTTAACTGGTCTTGTGAGGAATCACAACCTCTTGCTAATAATAATATTAACTTCCCCTAGTTAATCAGTTTAGATTAAAGAATTCATCAACACTACTTCATAGTGTGATCCATTAACCTATCCATTATATTAATGATTTATAACTTCACAACTCATCCATTGAACTTACTAGGTTCACCTAGTCCATAAGATAGTTGTTATATTTCTAAAACAAAGAGTTACAATAGCCCTCCATTATAATCATCCAATGATCCAATTTTCATAAAATATCATAAGTATAAAGCCATTCTTATACCGACACTACTACAACATAGTAGAATTTATTACAGAGATTGCAGAGAGGCATCAACATTCTTCAACAATATGAAGCAGGTATTTATTGACCAAAAATATGGAATCTTTACCATGTCACAATATATCATAAATGTACCTAGTAGATTTTTACAATAAAATATTTTCTCAAAGGAAACAAATAACTTCCTTGACATAATTAAGAATGTCTCAATTCAAAAATTTGACTGCCACTTTATCCTTTAAAAGTAAGCATATAGTTCAATTAGACAATCAAGGCGTTTCTTTACTTTACACCTGTTATCTTTGCTCACTTTCCTGTAATGGTTAGGTAAGATTGATTTGACTAAACTGAGCAAGAAAAGTAATTTATCCCATTTATCAATTTATGTCATTAAATTTTAGAATGAATATATGCTGCTGCAATAATAATCTCATTCTTACAATTTAACCATGTAATGCAACAAACATCATATTTAATTAACTTTCTTTGCAAACATTAAATACATCTCTTTTACCTTGTCATTATTCCTCCATGAAAAATTCTCATCAACACTTCACTTATTCAAAATGAAGTAATGCCCAATAAATATGTTAATTTCAAACAATGACCATCAACTAATTAATAACACATGTTATTATAATTACAACCGAATTCCACAAAGGTTCTATAGAGTATCAAACTCTTATAAATCGTGGTAAGTATCTATAACATCCCATTCATAACTAGAAATTATCTGTAACTATTGATTTTGTTCAAGAAATTCAAACAAGTATTAACCTTGGACATACAAGGTAATCCAAGCTACATAAATGAAACCAACCAGTTTCATCAATACCAACATATCCATCAAATAGATCTGGTTAATACACATGATGTTTATATGTCATAACATAAAACAACATATTCTGCATTATCCATTAATATCCTAAGAAGGAATGATATCTATACATCTCAAGTTACATATTGTAGTAACTTAAAGGAGTTAAGGAAATATAGACTTTGTTGCCTATTTATACCGTATTATACCTTCTTTAATAAAACACATCATCTCAAATTATGTCTTACTATATTCATTGTAATAAGAATCCGAAGGCACAACCATTCCAAAGCTTATTTATGCATACGTAAAGAGTCTAAACTCCCTGAATTTGTCTCAATGACTAGCACATATTACTCCTCAATAATGGAGATATGTTACACTTGATTTAATTGTCCTATAGAGATTCAATCAGTTACATAAACTTCACATAATATTAATATTAAAATTTGTAGTAAAGGTTGGTTTAAAGAAATGGGAACAAAACTAAGTTTTAGTTCCACCTTTGTGCCATATAAATGGAGCAACAATACTTAAGACACGCATCTGAGGTGCCAACCAACCGAGACCCTTTGGTTTCAATAAGGCTTTTCAGCCTTCCTTATAAAAATGATACAATCCATCACTTATCCAATCTTTATCCATCAAGACTTCCCGGAGGAGGAAGAATTAGTGTGTCGTACTGTACAATAAGTAAGATAAATTAGGCTCATCCTTCAAAATATAATTCCAAATTTCATTTGTTATTCTCCAGTGTCAATTCGAATGGTTTAGACAACCACTTAAGAGAAATTAATTGTATTCTTAAAATTTGGATTGAGTGAAGGTTCCACAAAAACCACATTCATTTATATCAACAAAAGTCAGGTTCCTATATTCTAAGGAAAGGAACATTCCTTTTGAGATTACAACATTCACAAGGGTAAATGATGACAACCTGAGATACTTATGTAATTCAGCCATCTATTGTTGTACAACTAATATGAAACTAGGAGAAACCCCAACTATTTCCCAATAAACTTTCCTAGGAGTTGCAAGGATCCACATATCAAACAAGGATAACAAGAAGTGTTGATAGTTTATTAACACGTCATTCAAACTGAGCCTTTCTAGAAAGGTTTATGCCCATGTTTATTTTACGAGGAGGGAGTGGTAAATGTAATTTTCTCACAGACCCACTAATGGTAAAAGATTACGATGGGTAACTAGAAAATCCTCTCGCCCAAAGTTGATAGTAATATTGTTCTTCTCTCAATCCAATCGATCAAAGAAGAAGTCTAAAAATTATCCTATGCATGAGATAGAAATACCAATAGGATATCACCAAATCTACCTGGGCTCATGCCCAAATATACCTCCTTTTTCTACGGATGTTACGCATAGAATAAAAGTGAAAGTAATAAACACCAATATCTATAATAGGTTTAATTACTAGATCCATATACCCAGATTTCAGTCAGGTAAAAGGAAACCCATACACCCAAATTCAATTTTTGCATAACATTATATTATTTGCACAAAAATCATTATTATTTGGGTCAACCTCCTTGGCGAAATGCAACCAAAATTGCTCTTTCCGAGTCTTAATAAGTAAACACAATTTGAGCAATCTAAAAGATAGAAACAATATTAAATACACATGTTTAACATTCATACTAATTACCATTTATTTTCACAGAAAAATAGAGTATATAAATAAAACAACAACCTCCAACCATCACATACCCAATTATTCTTAGCTCAAACAAAATTGCAAATATGTATTCACTCTAACCTCTGATGAATTAAAAAGATAAAGGGGATAAAGAATGTTTCTTTCTTGCAAAATCTGATTCCTAAATCCTTCAAGATTTATCTCCAGCAAGTGTTACAGTAGCAGCAAGTTTATGGATTCTAAACTATCCACCTCGAACCAGCCAACAATTCAATCCTTCTTCACAGTCATAAAATGGTGTCTCCTGACTTATGAATTTTCCCATAAAAATGAACTTCCTCTTCTAAAAATAGCGACATGAAATCATAGTTTTCTCGCCATGCACAGATACCAAAAGTGGATTTTTCTCCCAAATTTATCAACAAAACTAAATGAAGAAGTTGCATGCAATTCACTTCCTTAGGGAGATTTACATATTTCGTAAATATTAAATGCACAATTTAATGGTGTTAAATGCTAGAGTACCACACCAGTGACTCATCCAACTACCACCGCCCTTCAACTCTCCTCCAAAATTGGTGGGATTTCTATAGTTTAAAACCTCATTTACCTTTTCCACATAATTTTCTAAATATCATTCACTTAATTACTTTCTATAACCTAGGTCGATTAACCTTTGGTGAGAATGAAATACAATATAATATAAAACCAACATTATAACACATGCATAGCTTTAATGTTATTATCTAAATGCCCCATAACTCCCAAAGTCCCTGGAGTTACATTATATAATTTTAAATATGTTGGCATGTCCCTTAAGGTCTATGACCTACCTTACGTTATCAATGATCTTACACATAGTGGTTTGGTTATACCATTTTATGGTCATTAAATCGCTGTTCAACTAACTCTGGCATCTCAAAAGGATTACCTGAAAATCACACACTAAATTTTCAATAATTCAAAGGTCCCAAAATTAACATCTTGACCCTGAATTTACAAGCTCATGTCAACCAATCTACAAAGTGATTAATCAATAATATGGGTTAAGTGAATCCCTCCACTCAACTCTGATGTTTAAATCACATCACCTTCTAAATCTATCACAATGATACATTATCTTGCAAATATGTATAATAGTTTTAGAAATATATAGACCAGGCCTAATGTGATGTCATGGCTCAAGATTGATTTGCAATGATGTATATCACAAAGAAGAGACTTTTGACCCGTAAGTCATTCACAATACTTCGTGAGACTTATTGACTTAGTGCTTACAAGCTTAAGCCAATAACAATAATATTGTTCTAAGGCATTAATTAGCAACAACACTCTTAGTTTAGATAATCACAAGATCGATATCAGTTCTTACTTACCATATCTAATTTGGGCATTATATTCTTGAATCTTTATTCAAATTCCTTAACTATATCTCCTTCCTTTTGAAATAAATATAACATTTTTCTCACACCTTACTCCCTCTACCCTCATAAATATATTTGTTAGTTGGACCTTGCTCAAACAATAAGATGTTGACCTAAAAACCCCGACAATATTGTGAGGCTTAGGTATAATCGATCTTAGTTAAGGATGTACGTGGGAAATACACCACCACTACACTAAGAACAAAAATGTAACTAAATGAATGTAAAGTAATTCATCCCAAAAATCCAATCTTTATTTATTTATCAAAAGATATTACATCATTCAAGTACATACACATTCCTTTCCTTCTATCTCTCTTGATTCTCATAGACTCATACATAATCTCAAAAAGGAACTCACATATATTTCTCTCGTGATGCACACTTATACAATACATTAGTTACAATAAATATACAAAATATAATATGTTTTAAAAGACACTTCTTTCAACTCGAGCCTCTATCGGATTCTACCTCATACTAGTGTGATTTTTCTTTATTCCACGACTGTTCCAAGTGTTACGTGGATTTTCCCGATCTTCATTGGCTTCCTCAATTTATCATGGCTTTTTCTTCCTCGACATATTATACTAGTCTTTCGGCGGACATATAATATCATCTGCGGATTCTTCCCATGTTCAAAGGTTTTATCCTTTGATGCATGAAATTTTATTCTACTCGTGGTTATCTTCTATCCTTCAAGGTTTCTTATTATCTTTTTGTGGTTATATCGTTAATGTCGCGGTTTCTACAAAACGTTGATGATGCATCCTATCAACAATATCATCTAAATGTTATCTCATAAATCAAATACATGTGATATAATCATAAAGAATCATAAGTAAAGTCCATAATTAGTAGCATCATCATCATATGTATATATATTTCAAAATATCAATGTCCATATACAATGTGTCTATGTACATAATCATCTGGATACATAGTATGTCATCATCGACATCAATAAAAATGTGTCTTCCAAGAAAGGTATATCAAAAAATAATACATATGCATCAATAAAAAAATGTTCCTTCATATCGAGGCATACATAAAAATTGTATACGTCTATAAATACATCATGAAAAAAAGAGTCATGTCTGAATCGATCCCTCATGGGGATTCATGGCATGCGGAATGGTGGGGGTCCCATAACTTGTGGGCCATTCTATTCTTTCAGCTACTCTAGTAATTAGCCTAGTACCATTGTTCTATGAGACAAAGAAAGCGGACTTGCTCATGGAATGATGGCTAAAGTAAGGAGCTCTTTGTCCCTCCTGGGATGACATAAGAATATTAAAACCTGTAATATGTAGCATGTCATGTAGCTATAGCTAGGTCCATGTGTACATGAGGTATAATGATTTCTATAGCTATCTAAAAAAGGACACCACCTTTGTTGAAACCCTAGCCACCTCGGCCTATGCTAGTGCTTTCTCATCCTAGAGTTGATCTCGCTCCACCGTGACTTCATGTATATGCACCTACTATGCTAATAACTAAGATCTCTTAGTGGCCCACTATGTATGCTTTGAGCATCTAGTTGATCTCTCTCACCCTAGAGATACACCCTATCTACCATTGAATGATCCTCGTGTGATAACCCCAAAGATCTCTCACGGTGACTGGAGTTGAACAACTATGACTTGTTATATCTACTACTACAACACAACTACCTCTCATGGAACTTGTTCCTTCACGCTAGGATTTTTATTACTTTTAGGAATCTTCCCGGTCCAAAATTCCTATAACAATAAAAATAAGTAAAATAAAAAATCAATTTTTTCAAATTTTTTTTGGCAAAAATCACTTAAAATTGAAAGAAAATGTATGCATTAGAAAATTTGCAAAAATTGGTAAAACGATGGTGCGCACTAAAATATGTGTCAAACACATTATATTCAAATTATATCTTTCTTGCATTTTTTCTTATTTCTATAACAACGAATCACAAATCATTTGGATCTACCCCATTAACAAAGCTGGTCTCGCTTGCTTCATTTGTACTATCTTGGCACAACATGTAGTCACCCAAATTTAGGTTACAATTCTCTAAACCACCTGTGATTATTTAATTACATACTACACCTAACCATGACCCCTTACACACATTCTAATTAATTTAATTACCATGATTAAATTATCTACCTCACTCCTCCACCTCACCTTTCCACCTCACCCTAGACCCATTCCAACTCCATTTATTACCTTAGACTAAGTCCCCACTTATCCTAACCAATTAGGATTTAGTATAACCCTAATCTTAATGACCTATTATCCCTCTAACCACTTTCCAACTCCATTTACCACCATTCTTCACTTATGACCTGGAACCAAAATCAAGATCATGCCAAATTTAGTAAGGATCACGTGATTTTTAGAAATTATGACTTATTCTCCTTAACCAACGCGTCGGTTATCCCTTGGCCTGAGCTGGTCACCTAACCACCATCAATTACCTTAAATAAGAGTTTCTAACTCTTTTTCACATTCTCAATCTATTTTTCTAGTTCTTGCAATATTGCATATAGAATCTCAAATATTTTCAAAGTGATCTTACGACATACCAGAGACCCTTACAATGTTTAGACACTATACAGTTCATCAAGAGATTGATTAAGAGATCTAGTACACTCACATGAAAGCATTGTGTCCTCTTGTTGTTGATGCATTCATTCAGGACTACCTTCTCTTGCAACCATCACCATCACCTACTTTCTACCTACCTTCCACAAGTAAGTATTATTTATTCTTTGTCATTTTTCAAGAGATTAGTCATTTTTATTAGCTATTTGTTTCATTCCATATTCTATCTTACCTGGACATCCCCACGCACCTTTGTTTCCTGTTTACCCTTCAATATCTTGCCCAAATGCCATTTTTATGATCTATGAGTCTTTTTAGCAACCCCACAACCTCATCAAAACCTTCCTAACTCTCTCGTGAAATCACACAAATCTCCTATCAACACATACCAAAGTTGATAATTTACCAATGCCAGAGTCGATAATTTACCAATACCAACATCGCTTTGCCTAACCAATATAGGTCTCTATGAGTGATAATATTTCCTAAACTAGTAAGCTAATAACTCACTCCAAATAACCTAGAACCCTCACCAAATCCATCCTAGACCTCATTTACGGTCTCTATCGGACACCTTAAAGCCCATATTAACCTACCAAATCTTCAAATTTAGCTATAAGTTTCCTATCAAATTATATTTTCTTTATGTATTTGTGTGAAACACCTAAATCATACAAATACGGTAGGATTTCTATCTTTGATGTTATTTATATGAATTAACCTTTTTAAAAGTGGATTGACAACCTTTTAGGAAGCACCTCACTTCTGGATCTAGCTTCCGCTAGAAATCCACCAACCGGTATTGGTAATTCTATTTTATGGTATTGTGTTCTATGTCAGTCATTTCTTCTAGCCAAAGGGAATCTCTCGGAATCAGCATGGTCAACATTCTATGCACACACATCATTTACGTAATCATAGGTATTCCTCCTTGACCTTACCCTTATATGTTTTATCTCATACTTTTTGGTGAAACATTTTGGCACACCTAGTGGGACCATATCTTTTGGATTCTTTGTCTTTGTTAATTTTAGGGAATATGTGTGTGTTTGTTTATTTCTAAAAATTTCACACTAAATTTCTCCCTGAAGCCTTCTCTTCTTTCTATTTGTCTAAAAATATTGTTTCTTTGGTGCTTAATAAGAACATCTCTTCTTTTGTTCTTCTATATTAATTTTATCACCTAATTACACCACCCTTATGTTTACACAAGTGCATATACTTGAACTCATGATGTGATTGGATAACATGGGTACTATCTCCAAGTTGTGGGACTTGCTACTTGAGATAGACCTCCAGAGAAAGTTGGTTCTTGCTCCTAAACTACCTGCCACAATCTACTCTAATGCAGGGTAAACTAACTATTCTAATCTAGTTTTCCAAGGAACCAAGGAGAGATAATGCATAAAATGAAAGCCTACACTAAAGCGGTGATACACTAGAAAAGGAGGGTGTGAGATTAGTCTTCCAATGTGTGAAAACTAGGAGTAAAGTGCATACTAGAAGGGGTGATAATAGTTCTCCATAATCAAAAATGCATTCACAACAATGTTTCATACATGCAAAATAATAATGGACCCTTGAAAGAGTATAAATATAGACAAAATAAACTTGTAATCAAGGTTGAAGAGGCAAGAGGAATGCAAGAAAACACAAGGGGGAAGATGCATCCACAAACTTATATTTTATTGCTTCATGATATGCACGCTTCAATCATACAAGATAAGGGCCTGGATCACCGTGCAAGGAGTCCAAAACAAGGGCCTACAGAACATGGTTTCATAAAGTAATTTTGATAGAGATTTTCTACTAGAAAAACTCTCTTCTTACATTGAGCCCAACACTCCAATTTATAGAAAAAATGGGAAGAGAGAGAGAGGGAGAAATGGAAATCCAAATCTATCCTTCAACCACTTGTAAGAGGCATTAAATGCAGTAAAATGATTTTATATTAGTTGCAAAAGGCTCCCCATACTGTCCCGTCTGCAAAAGCAGAGAAGGAATGATGACCATGCCTCTTAATTACACTCCCAACTACCAAATAAAACATTGTTATGAACTCGGCCACATTTTATGAAAAATCCACACACAATTTCTCATCAAATTTGGAATTTATTTGTTGTTATGCATCAGGCTCAGAGCCACAATTCCAATGGTACCAATTTTGTGTGATTTTTTTGAGAAATGCAAAAGTTATGGCCTTCTCGAGTGCGGGTAGCTGTTTTGGGTTTGGCAAAGCGTTTTCATCATTTGATGGGAATAAGCATTAACCGATCAAGCCAAATATGTTTATTTTATTTAAATATATCTACCCTCATTAAAATTAAGAAATATAGTTTTTTTTATGTAGAGGACATCGTTCTTGTTCCGTAAAAGTTGAATCGGACCTGAGTCAAAAGTTATGGTGTTTGAGGTTTCAAAAAGTCAAACGTTGACTTTTCCCTTGAGTTGCGGGTATTGCAAAAAACTCGGGTCCGCTTGTCCTAGCTATCCTGCATACATTCTTCCTCATCGGCTGATTTGGGCTTCCTTGTCCCCTTTTGCGGTCTTTTTTCCTTTTCACATTCTGCGTGTCCTGATGTCCCAACGCTTTGCAATAGACCGACTTGCGACAAATTGGCCGATTCGCGTCTTTGTGCATACGGACGTCCCAACCGTCCCGTACCACCCGACAAAAATTTCTGAATTTACTGATTTCTTTGTATTTTGGCCGTGAACTTGGTACGACAAACCTTGGTATGATCTACACTGGTACGACCCGCAGCCTTCAGACCTGCAATGCTTTAAAACAAGCCTACGACTTCATTTTTTGCATTTTTTCAATTTTTTCTAACTCGTTGGGATTTTTCCTTGGATGGGAGAGTTAGAGAGAAGCCAAAGGGGGCCCCAAAACATGATTTTGGGCATTGAATCAATCTACTTGCTCGGGACTCAAGAATCTGATGCATGTTATCAAAATTACCTCGGGGTTGAGTTTTGGATAACAATTTTAGGGACTCAATGCGGGGTTATCTTCTGCCCGATGAAGAATGGCCAGCTACTGTAGCAATCCATTGGGCATGGATTCTATCTCGATAATCTTTCTATTAATCTAAAATTTGAAAACCTGCATTTTTAGCCATTAAAGCATCACGATTTGGTTCTCTTGCAACTGCAAATTCTTTTCCAGGAGCTCGATGAACTATATACATGCACACACTAGAAGCAATAGGACATACACACAAGTACTTATGGAAATAAAAACTAATCTAACAAAAATACACCGTACATACGCACTTAGAGGAATGGAAATTCTAAATTAATATTTACATGGGTCGAAACTCTCTTCTAGTAGCAGAACGTTTGAGATAGATTCCATTGATGGGAATCTGTAACTCATCACCATCCAACTTAGCCAGTTAGAAGGCATTGCTACCCTTGCATTCAATGATCATATATGGACCACTCTACATGGCATCGAACTTGGAATGCTTTACCAGATTTACATGATCAACATCCCACTTCGCACTCAGATCTCCAACTTACAATATCCTAGCCTTGGCTTTCTTGTCAAAACTCTTCTTGATCAATGATTGATCCTTTTCCATGGTTTGCATTGTATGTTCTCTTATTTCTTCTAATTCAATCAGCTCTGCATACCTGATTTCCATAGGCTCAAACTCAGCTAGTTCCAACTGTTTCATGAGCTCCAATGCTGGTAGCTCGAGTGATATAGGTAGAACTACTTCTTTCCCGTATACAAGCTTGTATGGAGAGTTTCCTGTAGACCTCTTCAGTGTGATTCTATAAGCCCATAGGGCTGATTTGAGCTTTGTGTGCCAAGTCCTTTAATTCTCATCAAGAGTCCTTCTGATGATTCTTAGTAGGTTCTTGTTCGTAGACTCGGCTTGACCATTACCCTTAGGGTAATAATTTGATGAAGTGCTGAGATACACACAATTCTTGACAACCCATTCAGTGATCTTTGTGCCAAGGAATGCCAATGCATTGTCCGATATGATAGTGGTAGGGGCACTAAACCTTGTGACTATCCCTTCATAGAAATCCAAGATGTTTGATTCATTTGCCTCCTTAAGTGCCACTGCTTTAGTCCATTTGGTGAAATAATATGTTGCCATAAGTATCCACTTGTGGCCTTGACTCGAATTGGGATTGATAACCCCAACGAAGTCCAATCCCCATTGCATGAATGGCTGATTTACTGAAATTGGATGAAGGGGCAACACTTTGCTAACCTTTCCTTCCCTGTGAAGAATGCACATCTCTTGCATTTCTTGACCCATGAGTAGCAATAATTAAACACCGTAGGCCAATAGTAACCAGATTTCATGATTTTCAAAGTTGTTACTCATGGAGAAAAGTGGCCTCCTACTTCCTCATCATGGAACTCATGTAATATCTTCTCAACTTGACCTATTCCAATGCATCTCAATAGAACACCATTGATATCCTTCTTGAACAAGATGCCATTAATGAGTACATATGGGATAGCTTGTAATCTAAAGTATCTCCTCTTTGCTTTTCTCATTTTTGGAGGGCACAAGCCTATTTAGAGATAATGCACCATATCTTGGGTCCAACATAGAATGGGTGCATCATCAATTGGTTGTTCTTGGTCATTCTGGAGTAACAGGACAACATCTTCTTCCCCTTTTGATCCGTCTGGTTGTTTGGAAGCGAGCCACTCACACAAACCTTTGCCATGAACCAGCTTGGTCACTTTGATTTCAATATCGTATTCTATCACCCGAGTGATCCAACCTACTCTCTTCTCATTCAAATCCTTGTTTAGGAGAAAGTCCTTGACACTAGAATGAGACACTTGTAGTTGAATATTATTGTTCGAGACCAAGTGTCTGAACTTATTCAAACTCTTGATGATAGCAAGGACATGCTTTTCAATGAAAGAATACTTTACTTCGTAATCTTCCAAGATTTGACTGAACAATGCTATGGTTTATTCTAAACCTTCTCAGCTATGTCAAGATAGTTGAGATTGTATCTAATCCTCCAAAATCATATAACATGAAGTCCTTTGAAAAGTATGGGTTGATAAGAGTTGGAGCTTGTGATATTTCATGCTTGATGTTCTCAAAACTCTCTTTGCCTTCTATTGTCCATTTGAATGCAAGGCTCTTCTTCAACATCATTGTTAAAGGCTTCACAAGAGTAGAAAAATTAGGCACAAATCTATGGATGAAGTTTATCCTTCCCAAGAATATTTGGAGAGATTTCTTGTGATGTGGCAATAGAAATGTTTGGATGGCTTCAACCATTTTAGGATCAATTGTTAATCCTTCCCTTAAGACAATGTGCCCCAATAATTTTCCCTCATGTGCCAAGAATACACACTTCTTCAGATTCAATGATACTTTGAAACTTCTACACCTCTGAAACACTTGTATGAGGTGAAAGAGATGTTTTGTTGCATTCTTTGAGAAGACAATGATATCATCTAGGTATACCAGCACTATCTTGTTGATTAAGCCTTTGAACGCCATATCCATAGCTCACTAAAATGTTGCTCCAGCATTTGACAGTCCAAATGGCATCTTCTTGTAAGCATATGTGCCCCATTTTGTAGTGAAGGCTATCTTGAATTAATCTTATTCTTTCACCATTATCTGATTATAGCCTGAGTATCCTTCTAGCAATGAAAACCTTTCTATTTTAGATACAACCTATAATATTTGTTCCATTGATGGAAGTGGATAATGATCCTTGAGTGATGCTCTATTTAGATCATGGAAGTCCACACACAATCTTATTTCTCCATTTATATTTCTTACTGGCACCAAGTTTGCAACCCAACTTGAGTGTTTGATAAGGAAGATGATACTAGCCTCAATAAGCTTGTTCAACTCTTTTCTCATGAGAGGTTCAATATGGGGATTCACTGGCCTTTGCTTCTATCTGATAGGCTTGGATTCCAGATCCAGCTCAATAGTATGTTGCGCCAACTTTGGGTTGAAACCTCTTAAATCCTTGTAAGTCCAAGCAAAGACATCTGGGAACTCTTGACAAAGCTGAAAAAATCATATTTCTCTTGTGGAGTACTTACTTTTCCAATTTGCAATGTCTTGCCTTCATCTACTAAAATAGGCTCTGAATCTTCACCCTTTACTTGAATGTTCAATTTCTCCTTCCGTAATCTGATCATTCGGGTTGAAGATTGACTCCAAGGTTATGAGGCCTTTTGGTAATTTGTTAGTTCTTAGCTGTACCACTTGGTCACCATACTACTGCTCCAACTTATCTTGATTTCTGGTAGAGAACTCTGCTTCTTCTTGTAGGAAATTAACAATTTGTTGATCATTCTTGAAGACTTGCCAACTTGTATTGTTATCTGAAACAGCTGGTCTCACAACCACTTTGATATGAGGCTGAGATTTATCACTTTTGATACTTTCTACAACATCAAATGTAGCTCCAATTGCTGCCAGTCTATCTGCTGCTTCATTCTTCTTCCTTGGGATGGAATTGATGCTAAAAGCTTCAAAATCTTCAATGAGATCCCATACCCAATTCTTGTAGCTCTTCAATAGATCATTCTTGGTAGCATTTTTTCCTCTGACTTGGTTCATAATTAACTCACTATCACCAAATACTTGCAAATTCTTGATGCCTTTCTTCCTTTCCCAGTGCAATCCGTGAATTAAGGCTTCATACTCAGCTGTGTTGTTTAAGCAAGAAAACTGGAAACAGAAGGTTGAGTAATACTTTGTACCTTGTGATGAAATGAGCATAGCTCCTCCTCCTACACTTTGTCTACTCCTTTATTTATCAAATAACAATTGCCAAACTTCATTCTCGTCTTTGTGATCTGGCTTTGTGATGTTGGGAAAGGTTGATTCTTTTCATACAAACAATAAACTCCTAGCTCAGATTCCTCCATTTCTTTATATGGATCAAATGCATGCCTTTTGTTTTCCCATTCATCAAGATTCAAGTCCAAAATGCATCTGACCTTGGTGTTAGATTCATGAGTGCTTGGATAATCCTCCTAATTGAATGCTAAAATTTTTGCATTGATTGGACTTGGCGTATGGGGTTCTATGTGAAAATTTGCAATAGGCTCAAATATGATTGTAGCCTTAGTTCCATACCTTGTTCTAAATAACATGTGTGACCAATAGGCCGAAAGATAGCCTCCAATTTTAGCAGTGAAGTCTCTTGAAAAGAACAATGCAAAGAGTGGTGGTAAGTCTATGACTGACACATCTTGTAACACCATTACGTTGGGACACACATGTAATGTGAGGCTCAAATATTTGATTACTCCGACTATTGTCACCTCTATCTCATCTAATTGCACTACACCCTTGGAGATGACTTCATATTGAAGCCCTAACTGATCAGCTATTTGTTTTGACATGACTGAGCTACTTGCTCCTGAGTCAATCATGTAATTATGTACCAACTTATCTCCTATGATCAATGAGACATAGAATAGAGGGGGCTTCAAAATTTTACCTTGTCTTCCTCCAAGATTTCCTTCAGGCTAAGTTGCATTGGTAAGAAATTTTTCTTATTGATTGGGTGGCTAATTTTATGTTTGACCAATTTTCCATAAAGAACCTCTGCAATAGGTCTCTTTTTCTTGGGATACCCAATGACTCCCACATTGAGATGTTTACATTCGTTTTCTTCATCTGCTCAATGATGTTGAATGGAGATGGATTTTATCTTTGCTGCCCCTTGCCTTACACACTATTCTCTAGCACTTGAGCTGTTGTAACCAATGCTTGAGGTGGTTTAGAAGGTGGTTTTTGCTGACCCTACACATTTGGAACTACACTTTGATTACTAGCACCTTGTGGAGTAATAGAGGGCTATGGACAATTTGAGTTGGATGACTGTCCTTCTCTAATGTTTCTCTTTTTGGAGCGCATATTGGCTGCTACACTTTGAAAGGGTATTTGATTTATACCACAGAAATCTTTAGCCTACCAATTGACAAGTGTAGTTTCATTTGAAGATGTCCCTTGCTGAGGTGCTTCCTACTGCTGATCTTCTTCGTGGCTAGACTTTTGTGGCCCACCAACGGTTTGTACCATCAGAGCTTGATTTAATGAACCATTAAAGCACATTGATTGGTTATGTGGATAATCGCATGGAAACACCAATCATATTCCCGGCCACGTTAGTTTGCATCACACCAAAGCTCTAGATGTGGATGCAACATTGGGATTGTAAGGTTGGAATGGCCTATTAGCAGAATTTTTGACTTGATTCTGATTTGTAGTTTGAATGGGTGGCCTATTGGGCTGATATGGAGGTCTATTGGGTTGAGTTTGAGGCTGGTATGATCTAACATTTTGAGCTTGTTGCCTCTTTATTGTCACCAACTCGTTACCCAAGTTTTGTAATTGCTTCATGACCTCTTGGAGTTCCTTGGAGTTGTTAGATGATGAGGTAGAGGCTTCAGTTGAACTCTGATTTCTTGGAGTAGGGATGGGAGCTAATGTAGGTGCTTTACTAGTGTTTGGACTTTCTAATTCTAGGTACAGAGGCATGGGTGGCCTAGGTGTGATTTTTCCAGCCTGAATCAAATGGTTCTCAGCCCCTATGGAAAGGCTATAGGCTGCAGGCAAGGTTGTGCCCCCATTGACTGAATCATCAAAGAAATATCAGAATTTAAAGCCCTAAGAAAGTATAAGAAGGCACCTTCATTAGTTGGCCTTACTACTATTGGAATCTTGTCCTGTTTTTTGAAATCTCGAGTTGAAGTGTGTTAACTACTCGTTTGGAGCTCTCTTGATTGTCATTAGTTGCTCTAACAAAGACAAGTTATCACCTTTCTCCCCAAACTGGTTTTGAAAATTTATGCATAGCTGATTCCAATTCTGGATAGAGCTTGTCGGGAGACTCCTGAACCATTATGAAGCTTTCCCTTTGAATGAAGAGGAAAGCAAGTGTAGACTGTAATGTGAATCTCATGGATTTTACAGATTGTCATGAGATATTCACAATATCTTGAACATGATCACCAAGGGAAGTCTGGTTCTCTCCAGTGAAGTATGGGATGCTCTTCAATGCTGCAACCGGAACTAGGTTTTGTGCATTCAAGGCAAGTGGACTGCTACTAGTGAAGTTGACATATGGATTTGGTTGTGCCATCCTGATTGGTCGAAGAACTCTTGTTGATTGAATGAAAGGCCTTCCAGGTGGAGGTGTTGACAAGGTTCTATTCGGTGGAGATGGAGACCTTTGAGCTCTTCTTCCTCTTCTTTCTCTACCTGGAGATAGGTGTAGATAGACAAACAGTCCTTCCTCCCTAGTTCTTGATCTGGTCTGTATTCTTCTCATAAATCTACTAGGCTTGGATTGCTGAAACCAGTGGATTATGTCTCTTTTGGAGTCACCAGATGTGAAATTTCAAAGCTCCTTCAAAGCTGGAAATTTACAAAAACGCACATCAATCTTGTCATAGTTAAGTGAAGACCTCTAAGGACCCACCCGATGTACCGAAATGTTATCACCTAATCAAAACACCCTTATGTTTACACAAGTGCATATACTTGAACTCACGATGTGATTGGATAACATGGGTACTATCTCCAAGTTGTGGGACTTGTTACTTGAGATAGACCTCCAGAGAAGGTTGGTTCTTGCTCCTAAACTACTTGCCACAATCTACTCTAATGCAGGTAAACTAACTATTCTAATCTAAATTTCCAAGGAAATAAGGAGAGAGAATGCATAAAATGAAAGCCTACACTAAAGCGGTGATACACCAGAAAAGGAGGGTGTGAGAGTAGCCTTCCAATGTGTGAAAAATAGGAGTAAAGTGCATACTAGAAGGGGTGATAATAGTTCTCCACAATCAAAAAATACATTTACAACAATGTTTCATACATGCACAATAATAATGGATCCTTGCAAGAGTATAAATATAGACACAATAAACTTGTAATCAAGGTTGAAGGGGTAAGAAGAATGCAAGAAAACACAATAGGGGAAGATGCATCCACAAACTTATATTTTATTGCTTCATGATATGCACAGTTCAATTTGTTACAAGATAAGGGCCTGGATCACCATGCAAGGAGTCCACAACAAGGGCTTATAGCACATTGGCTTCACAAATAAATTTTGACAGAGCTTTTCTACTAGAAAAACTCTCTTCTTACAATGAGCCCAACACTCCAATTTATAGAAAAATGAGAAGAAAGAGAGAGGGAGAAATGGAAATCAAAATCTATCCTTAAACCACTTGTAAGAGGCATTAAATGGAGTAAGATGATTGTATATTACTAGCAAAAGGCTCCCCATACTGTCCTAGGTGCTGCAGCAGAGAAGGAATGATGACCATGCCTCTTAATTGCACTCCCAACTACCAAATAAAACACTATTATGAACCTGGCCACGTTTTATGAAAAATCCCCACCTATTTCTCATCAAATATAGAATTTCTTGATTTCGTGCATTGAAATCGGAGCGAAGATTCCAATGGTACTAATTTTGTGTGATTTTTTGAGAAATGCAAAAGTTATGGCCTTCCGAGTGAGCGCAATTGGTTTGGGTCTGCAAGCATTTTCTCGTCATTTGACGGAATGAGCATTAATTATTTGGGGCTGAATATGTTTCTTTTATTTAAATATATCTACCCTCATTAAAATTAATAAATCTAGTTTTTGTGGTGTAGAGGATGTCGTGTTTGTTCCAAAAAGTCCAATCGGATCTCGGAGTCAAAAGTGATGGCCGTTTGAAGTTTCAAAAAGTCAAATGTTGACTTTTCCCTTGAGTTACTGAGTATTACAAAAAAATTGGGTCCACTTGTCCTATCTCGTTCTAGACACATTCTTCCACATCAGCCAATTTGGGCTTCCTTGTCCCCTTTTGTGGCCTTTTCACCTTTTCATGTTCCACGCGCGTCTGACGTCCCAACCGTCCCTGCATATAGATCTTGTGGCAAATTGGCGATTCGCATCCCATGCGTACTAATGTCCCAACCGTCCCGCGGATCGCCCGGGACAAAAAGTTCTAACTTTGTCGATTTCTTTGTATTTCAGCTATGAATTAGTATGATGAACCTTAATACGACCCTACAATGATATGTACGACCCATGCAACTTTAGACCCGCAATGCTTTAAAACAAGCCTGCAACTTCATTTTTTGCTTTTTTAAAATTTTTTCTAACTTGTTGGGATTTTTCCTCAGATGGGAGAGTTATAGAGAGGCCAAAGGGGCCCCAAAACATGATTTTGGGCATTGAATCAATCTACTTGCTCGGGACTCAATAATCTGATGCATGTTATCAAAATTACCTCGAGGGGTGAGTTTTGGATAACAATTACATCTAGTGAAAGAGCATTCCTCTTCATGTTATCCACTTGCTACTGAAAATTTCATTTTCAATTTGGGTTTTAAGAATTTATGCATTTCATCCTCGTGATTGTTACATTAGATCACCTAAATTTTATTTGCAACCTATATACTGGAGGTCATGATTAGTTGATGATTAACGAAATTAATCACAGTTCACACTTTTTCACACACACTATCCAAATCACTATAAGAATTTGATCATTTCTTAAACATATTCCTTCTCGGTAGTTTTTGTTAAAGATTAATAACCCATTGATTTGTGGATCCAACTCGGCATTCTGTCTAGTCATCATATCAAAGTTCGGACCTCACGTATTGTGAAGTATATATTGGGGAAAATTTAACCAAAACACACCTGATACCAGCCATATACTTATTCTAGGGAACCTTTGTTGACTAACAACTCTATTTTACTTACAGTTAGTTTAAAAAGGCATAAGCCACATAACATAAAAATTTGGTACCTAGGATTTACATGTTTGCTATTTTTTTCTGAATTACATTTTAAATTATATGAACAATTCATCTCTTTTTTATTTTCTTTCACACTCCATAATCATAGTTGGTGTATTCTAGATTTTTCTGAGTGTGATAGGACATCATTTTTCCATACTCAACTTCTGGGTTGGCTTTTATTTGACTTAAATCACTCTAAATTTAAAAATTTATTCAGTTTCTCAAATTTCTCGGTGGTGACATCATCGGTAGTGACTACGGCTGGTTCCATTATCATACTATCACTTGGTTACTCCGACCGACATTAGTTTCGAGTGTTTTTATTAACCTATCAAAAACAACTTCATTTTGAAACATCTTCACTTTTGTCACTTCATGTGTTCTAGTTTCTTCTGATACACTCATTTTTGAGTCTCTATCACCACTTACAGAACCTTGTTTCACCTATTTTGTACTTTTATTATCCAAAATTTCAAAATTCTTGATTATCCACAGTAATTGACATCAGTCCAGGGACCGACATCGGTTCATATTCCAAACTAGCACCAGATTACCCAACCGATGTCGAGTTTTTATGTTTTTATTTTATGTCAAAACAAAAACTTATCATCATTTTCTAGATTCTTCTTATCTTATGTTTCGTGTTTCTATATCATTTTCTCGAGTGCATACTACCTATTTCTCCATCATTCACATGGTTTTGACTCATTAGTAGGACAACGCCCTAGTATTTCATGCCAATCATTAACCATTACCTCATATCCCATCATCATCAATGGACCCCAATGTTCCTTCAATGGTACCCACAGGTGATGAGGAATTCACAAAATTCTTTGATCATAATACCACATCCTTATAGTATTACCTTACCCATTCTTCTACTTGTGACTAGTCAGGTCAACCTTTATTCAAGATGCCTACCTCCATGTTTCCATCTCTCACCCCCACTTCCATATTAGCGAACACATGTGTAGCGATACCTACTTTCATCTCACCACCAGTCATTTCTCAAATCATCCCTACATCTTCGATATTTGTCACACCTACTACATCTATAACACCTTTCACATCTGTCACCCCTTTGACATCTACTTTGCACCATCATCGACAAATATTAGTTTAGGGATTCCCACATCATCAGTCACTATTACCTCGTAACCTCCATTTGCTTCAACCCCTTTTCAGAGTTTATTCATGTCTATACATGCTACTCTATCACATATCACTATGAGGTTCTCTAAACAGTCCCTCCCACTATACCTTATCTCAACCACCACCTATCACATACATGTCCCATTTAGGGTATATGCCATCATCATCTGCCACTACTTATATTCTCCCTTCTTAGTTTTCTTACTCGGTACCTCCATATATTGGTGTGCCCTCTACATCTTACTCATCATATCCACTTCCTTATATCGTGGGAGGTGTACCTCAATCTAATCTAACCACGGATCTAACAAAAATGATGATGGACAATATGTAGACCCTCAAAGCATCTGTTTCTAGATCTTGCAATACCTTGACCTATGACAAAATTTATAATGAGCCTATTCATCCATCTATACCCATTCATTCTTATCCCCCACATTAGGAGATGCCTAAGTTCAATCGGTTTAATAGAAAGGAATATCCGCAACAACATTTGTGATTATTTAAACAAATCATTTATTTGATTACCTACGATGATGCCTTTCTCCTTAGGACTTTTTCCATTTCCTTGACAAGACCTAATTTAGATTGGTATAGTGCTTTACCTAGACACTCAATCTTTACATTCAATCAGTTAGCTCAGGCCTTCCTTGACAATTTCTCCATCAACATCACTAAGAAGGTTTCCATGATTTATTTGTATTTGATGCACCAATACGAGGATGAATCTATCACATATTTTGTTGCACATTGGCAAATCCTTATCAACCATCTCACCTTTCAACTTCCACAAACCAAGCTGATAAAGTTGTTCACTAGGGCTTGTGCCATGCATATATTGCAAAATGTTTAGGTATAGAAATTCCAAACATCGATGAGGCATTCACCATGGCTCAAAAGCTAGAGATCCATGCCCTAGAAGAGAAAAAACTTCAACTATGCAACAAGAGCACTCCTTTTAAATCAAATGACACCCCTTCTTCTTCTAAACCACAAAAAAAAATTTCTAAGGAAAAAGGATGCGCTAATGCGGTGGTTCTAAAGTCTGGTCCTTCCCATCCATCAAACCAACTGAAACCTCCTTCTAATCTATCCACTATTCAGAATTTCCAGATAATTATGAACAAAGGCGTTATACTCCCATAGGAGAACCTTACTACTATGTATTGGAAAAGTTGTTAAAAGCATGCACTATCACCCTTCAATTAATCAAACCACATATTATTTTGACCCTTCCCGCTATGTGTGCTAGCATGGTATAAGGATAATGACTACTGCAAATATCCCACATTATGGGTCATAGAAATGGAAACTTCAAAACTTTTAAGAATATCATCTAGGAAATTCTTGATGATGGAGACCTCGTCCGGATAACCCCAATGCGGCGACCTATCAAAACCTTCATATCTTTAAGAAACATTTTCCAAACCATACTCATTCATCAAACCGGGTTGGGTGAAACCTCTCACACCAATGTTTATGAGGTCCATGCCATATTTTATACCATACCTACCTCTTCTTATCAGTTTCCTCCCATCCCATCTATTGATGAAACTAGCACATGCTCTTCTTCCCATAGAAGATCCTAATTTTCCTACTCCTCTTCCAATGGAGAAAACTACTTCACATACTCTTCTACTTTTGATGGAAGAGCCAACCCTACCTATTATTTTACCTACCCAACAACCTATACCACATACCCCTCCATCTACCATAGAGATTACCCCACTTATCCCCCCACATGTTAAGGATCCCACACTATCCATGCTTCTACCCATGAAAGCACCTATTTAATCTTCTTCCCCACCTAACGAAGAACCTACACTACATATCTTAGTCCCTCCTTGACCCATAGAGGATCCAATTTTATACTCTCTTCCTATCAATGGTGAATCTCCCGGGGTCTACCAAGATCCTATTAATCTTCTTGTATTACCAATACCTATATATTTAGAAGCTAAAAATTCCCTATCTCAAAGACATCTAAATTTTTCATAAGGATTACCACCAAGTTGTCACCATCCTCCTCTACCTCTACGTCATTCTATAATTTAGCCAATATTTTATATTAAGTGGACATGACACACACTGGGGATGTCTGCATCTCCCAATACCTACACAAATGAAAATTATAACCCCAGACACCTCTACCATCTATCCAAATATATTATGATACAGCCTAGAATCTACTATATAAAACCCTAAAAAACCTAGGGGGACTAGCACATCACCCAGCTTGAGCTGAGCGCTCACCCAAAGCATGTAAAGGTACTAGGCCCCTCTTTAGATTTTCTTGTGAAGGATGCTAGTGTACTGAAGATACAACATATTTAGAACTGTAAATAAGCATAAACATTATAGAGAGCATATGCCAGATCTAGAACTTAGAGAATCATGAATTAAACAATAACCATAATAAGATTAACCATGCAAGACAAGTTACAGACATGTTTAAAACCATTATCCATTAAATATACTCCATTATATTAAACATTGTAATACATAGAAGCTTATTACATTACAAAGCATCACCATAAGTGATGCATGTATAATATCTAACTACATAACTCTACATTAATTCACTATTTAGCATCCCCATCTAACTACGAGTTCACTACATATTTATAGGGGTGGGGACTTTCCTTTCACTTCCTACACACTTCCCAAAATAGGTCACATCTGATAATATTCATTCACCTTTATAATACCATGCACACATGAAAGTGTGCTAATAATAGAAATCTTATAGTTAATGGAAGAAGTAATCCTATTATTATCTTGAACTCATGCATGGTGATTGTTAGAAATTCATTCCCAAAATAAAATTTGTGTTTCTAGCAGAGTCTCCATCCCAATGTGTGCTCCTCACACTATCTTCCAAAAGTATCCCACATCCATTAAAATGGCTAAGTCCCAAATCAGCTTTCCCTTGCGCATGTTTCCTTTCATAACCTTACACGCCTTCAAGTATGCCTTACTCCTATGGGCGAATCATATGTGTGTCTTCTCCTTAGAAAAATATTATCTGCTGAATATCACCCCACACTAAATTACATTGTCATCTCAACAATGGGGATTCTTTCTTATGTTCCTAAAGAATAAATAATAAGAATGGAAAGAATATAATGAATCACTATACAAAAGAATAGAACTTTACTCTGCAACACCTTCTTCTTCAACCGAGAGGATCAATTCTAGATATTCTATTTTAATCTCATCCTCCAATGTCTACCATTCATCTAGCATGGTCCTTGTCTTCTCTAGAATGTCTATGGAAATGGCTTCCAATTCATCTGAGTAATATTTTCCTTTTCATTCTGCAATACTTGGACAACATTGGCCATAACAATCATCATTCCCTCTAGAAGATCCATCTTCTGCACTATGTTCTTCCCAATCTCATATATTCTCTCCTTATGTGGGTCTTGAGTTACTGTAAGGGCTTCGTGCTTTTGTTTCACTAGTGCCAATATTTCTATGCGTCCCAGTGTCTCATCTTTCATGGCCTTTAGAACATCATTATCTTCAACCAGAGTTTTGATCCTTATCACTACTTCTGGTGCTGCACAAATATTTAGAGCTTGGTCACTTTCTTCAGTTCATCCTTCGAGTTTGGAGCAACACCTCATAATTTGAAATTTTCCTAACCATGGAGGGCTTTTCTCTTTCTACTTATTGTTCAGGATCCTTTTGCACTGGCATTCGAATTGGTCCATATTCTAGCAACAAATCAACCAATGTGTGCAAATATTGCATAGCTGAAGGAAACTTCTCGTGCACGTTAGACTTAAGATGAGGTCTTGATTTCAGAATGTAGTCACTAATTTATTCTACCATGCTAATGAAGGCCTCATTCTTTTTCTATTCTAGGTCCTTTTTTCCTTGTAAACACGTTATTTCTATAGTTTTTTCCTTGTTATCTTCAAGTGGCACTCTAATACTGTCAACCTTATCAATGTTCCTCTGAACTACCTCTATAGATACCTTAACCAAAGAATTTCTCACTATCTCATCAAACATTAGAGTAGGCTTGACTATCATGTGTCTACTTTGGGGTGCCTTCTTCACTCTCCTTGATACACAAGATTCCTCGTAGACGTCGAAATATGGCTTGTCCATATGGGTCTGCATAGACTAGGATAATTATTTCCTTGTACACATGGTGACCATGTCTGGATCCATTAGCTCCCATCCATACAATTCCTTAAGGCCCACTTGTGCTTTAGAATCAGAGTGAATGATTTTTCTTATGTCCTTAGCATAGCCCATACTTGGCACAACATATTCTTCACTTGTTCTCTTTGTTCTTGGCCCCTTAGGAACCTAAGTGCCAAGGTTTGGAGTTGGCCCTTCTTCTTCCTGAGTAGTAACATGCACATTGGGTTTCTCTTGCACCATCTCTTCTACTTCCTTCATCCCTTCCTCTTCATCTTTCATTTCTTCATCTATAGGTTCCTCCATATCTTCTGGTTGCATTATGGTTCTAGGGGTTATAGGAATGCTCTCCTCTAACTCCTCTATCTCATCATCCAAACTCAACTTTATCTTTCTCTTCTTCTCAAGTGCCTCTTTCTAAGGGGAGATTCTAGGTGATATTCTTACAGGCTGTGGTGTTCCCACACCTTGGGTCTTGGTTCTTCTAAATACCTTCTTAAACTGGTGCTCTTTAAGGACTGCATCTATGTCCAAGTCCTCTTCTCCATCTTGTGCCTATGGTGGAGAATTTTCTCACTTACTCTCCACTTTTTCCGTGGGTTGCCTCCAACCTCTATGATATAAGCCTCCACTATCTTTGTGTTCCTCAACCTCCTCATCTATCTGTATGGTCACAACAGGCTTTGGAGATGGCACATTTTCCATTGTGTGTTTTCCCATAGGAAGCCCTAGGATCATGAAATCATTTTCCACATAATTATTATTCTCCACCTAGGTTTGAGCTAAAGATATATTAGCATGGCTCCAATTTCCCCAACAATAAAATTTACTAGCTTCATACTTATAACGTCTAGAATGATCCCCTCAATGTAGGAAGATTGACCTAGATACATATGTTTTCCTAAGAGTATGGTAGTCACAATCTACCTTTTCTACGTAGAAGTTTAGCCTATGCGCATCGTAGAAAATATGTGAAATGAGGCATGGAAATAATGTGTTGTGAAGGCATATGCCAGTTTACACCATGGATTCAATGTCTCAAACTTCATAGAAAAATGTGCAATGCATAAGTGTTGATACACCGCAAAACTATACTTCCTTACTACTAAAGGTAGTTCCTTTGGAATGTGTCATTCCTCCTCAAATGCCACACGAATTTGGTCATACCACATTTATACCCTTTTCTTGAATGGGCCACTCATTTATCCTTCACATAAATATTTCTCAAACCTTTCTGTGAGGGACTTCTTATTAGTGGGGTATTTATTCTTTAGCCCATCGAGCACTCTAATTTATACAAAAACAAGAGATAAGAGGATGACACCAAAACTTATCTTTTCTCCTATGCGTGCTTCCTCAACAATGGTTTCTACAATATATCTTGCTAAGTTGTAGATTTATCCCTATTTCATCTTCTTTGTAACATAAATCCACATTTTATTTACCTGTGACCATCTCCATTGATCATTCATCTTGGTGAGAAGATGCACTGGATGCCTCGCATCATAGGTACTTACTCAATCAGTAGGTGTTCATTCTACGTGGACCCTTGGTATACCCCAACTCCTTGATTGTGGAAATAATCGCTGCTTTATCACCGGATCACTAACAATGTCTATCCCTGTGCCCTTCAATCCTATTAATCTTGCAATTAGGGATGCTATGAGCCTAACCCTCCATCCGGTGAAATAGAAGAAGTCCTCATGGACTCACTCATAAGCCATTGGTATAAAGGTTCATATTTTCCAAAATATGGGAGCTCATATAGTTGATAAAATCCTACCTTCTTAAGTAATTTTTCCCGTAATCATCATACACTAGAATATCTTCCATCGTGTGCTTGTTTGTATTTTTATTCAAAAAGCATCCAACTCTCCCTTATTATCAATGGTGTGGTGATTGTAGTCATTTAATTCTCATATGCAGATGTGGGAACCCCAATATTGTCCAACTATTACTCCTTCCAAGTACTAAATCTCTTAAAAATTGCTCTAGGGAAAATTTTCAACCTCAACTTGCACCTTTTTCTTTCCTTTTGTGCCTGCTATAGGTGCTTTCTTTGATGCCATTGTAAAAATATGACCTTTTTTCTTCGTCAAGTAATTTCAAACCCTAGCCAAAATCACATGCCCTATCTTGAAGCCAAGTTCCCTAGCTCCTTCTCAGCGCTTTTGATTTTCTCAAACCCTTCATCAATGGGGACACAAGCCTTTTCCACACACAAATATTCTCTCCACATCTAGTTTCACAACTCTCCACACCTCAACATGATTCACATGGCTCATTACACTTATCTTGCAAGAATAATTGTGATTTTAAAGGTAAAAATGAACCCACATCACGTCCTTATATAAAATTTCAAAAAGCTAGTGCATTTATTTCTCCTTCACCTATCAAAACTCTTCTCATTAATTTACCATTTTGACAATTTTCAAACAATTTCTGCACCGTATAATTTCACACTCTAGCTATAACCTTCTAGCACACCTTCCTATCCTCTAGCTATATACTTATCTTTCACACACTTCCATGCACCGAGTACTCGCCACTATGCCTTCTCATAGTAGTGACCATGGGAATTGCTTACCTCGCGTTATATTGTCCCTTCATTCATTTTCATCTATGGTCTTCTTTAGAAGTAATCTTATTTCTAGAAACTCCTTTCCATACTTGAATAACACATGTAACAATTTATTCTCATGTGTACCCATTTGTGAATAAAAATAATAACCACCCCACACCAATGGTATGTGTAGTCCTCTACACATAAAAATACTTCAAATTGTAATTCACTTCCAAAGACACAAACACACTTATTACACAAAACACTAAACTAAATTGACAAAGCATAGCAATGAAGAAGGAAATACATTAAGGAAATAAATAAAGGGAAACCTATACTAAATGACAACACTACCTTATTACAAACACCAAGAAGACTTATTTATAGTAGGGCTTCATCCTACTCTCGTTAAAGTAACTGGGTAACTGTATTCCATCAAAACCTCTAACTAGTAAGTTCCCGAGTCAAGTATATGGGTGATAACATACGGTCCTAACCAATACACTTTGAGTTTTCCCGTATGGCAAAAAACCTTGGAATCATAAAGTAGTACCATTTGTCACACCTTAAGTCTCTTGTCTGCGTGATGTGTTGGTAATGTCATGTGTTTTGCCTAGCATTTTCCTACTTCTAACTCCAACGTGCTATAACACGCCTCTCATCCAACTATATTAACTTGTCAATTCTTTCTTCTAACACTTGCTCATCAGCTAGGCCTCTAGCATGTGTAACACACAAAGAAGGTAACATGAATTCCATAGGAAGAACTGCATCTACACCAAACACCAAATAAAAGGGTGTGTCCTTATTCAACCTCTTATAGGTTGTTTAATATGCCCAAAGTACAACGAAACTTTATCATCCCAATATTTCCTTCCAACATCACAATTTTTTTCTAAGTCCTGGATCAATATCTTGTTGAAGGCCTTAGGAGTACCATTCTCCCGAGGATTATAGGGTGTAATATTGTGGTATGCAACCATAAATTCATCTAATAATATCCTAATTGTCTCATTCAAAACATGTGTGCCCCTATCACTTGTCAAGCTCAATGAGATATCCATATCTAGTAAGAACATTTTCCCATAATAACCTAATTGTTATAGCTATTATACAATCCTTTATAGGTGCTAATTCTTCCCACCTTGTAAGATAATCTATGTAAGTGATGATATAATGTGATCCAGATTCAACACGCACTAGTGAAATAGGACCTACAAAGTCTATATCCCATTTATCAAATGGATCTATACTAGCAATAGGACTCAAAGGCATTTCATCTCTTTGCCCAAGTTTTCCAAGGAACTAAAAATGATCACACCCTTTATAATACTCTTTACAATCCTTGTAAATTGTCTCCCACCATAATCTATCAAGTAGAATCTTGTGTACGGTGCGCCACCTACATAGTTCCCACTATTTCACTTGATTCTAGAGCGTTTCTTTGAATATTGACAAAACAGATAAGGGTAAAGGGCTAGGAGGAATACCGTTAAAATGCTAGTTGTAGGTTATTATGCATGTATGAATTCTTGATCCACAGATGATTGTGAAATCTTCTTTTTGGCTAGGAGGAACTACACGAAATAGAAAACAAGACCACTAAATAAAATTTAAACGGTATATGCGTGAGACTTTGCCTAGTGTATGCTAGATCTCGGGAAGTGTGATAATCCCTAGATGGTTTTGAATCCACTTTGTTTAAAATAACTCAATGCTAACAATAAATGAAATCCTACTATAGTCAAAATAATTTAGATATATCATTCATCTATAATAAGAAAATTCATTCACAACAGGCTAAGTTATGAAAAAATCTGAAGGTCAAGGTCTCTGTCAAGATATCTGATACTTGGTCTAGATCAGGTTTTGGGTTGTTTTGGGTATTTGGTGGAGGTTTTTAAGATCTGTTCTTAGGCTAAGGGTAAAAACATAGAGACCAACGTCGGTCTAGTATGACCGATGTCGGTTTAGGTTAACCGACGATGGTTGTGGGTAACTAGCATCGGTATGGTCGGGGTACAAGAAGCTTAATAAAAACTTAAGTATACTTAGGGGTAATTAAAATATGGGTATGAGTAGTTCAATGGAGTGGGTGAAGGAATGGTCAAGTTTGCATGGAGGTAAATGGTGGGGGAATGGGGATGGGAGTAGAAACTAATAACAAAAGTAAAAGAGTCTACCAAAATGACAATGGACAAGTGTTGGTTAACAAAACACTTACTATTGTATGAGCTTGATGTCTAGTTGGAAATGGTGGGTGATCAAATGGAAGGAACTTGGTGTGGTGTTGGTGCTTCCTCGGATGCTCCCATGAAGGAAAATGGCTCTGTGATTGCTTTTGGTGCTAGTTGTGGATGCTTTGATGTGTGTACGAATGTTAGTTCTACTTACATGCAGCTCTGGTTTTATCTCTTGCTCTCAGAAGATGTGTCAACCTCAAAATAAGGTTGTTTTGGGATTAAATGGTAACCGATGGTGGTTCCGGGTTGACTAGCGGTGGTTTAGGGTAATCGGCGTCGGTTAGGGCGGGATTCCCTAGGTTTACTAAATTGGGTAGATCCTCTTGATTTTCTGGGATCTCATTCATTTTCTTCCGTGGATTAGAATGGAAGCTTCCTTTAACAGGAGGGAATGTGGTTAGAGGGAATGTAGGCTTTGATTTTTAGGGTTTAGGTAGGTCTTAGTTAGTTATGACAACATACTAAGAATAGGTCTTAGGGTGAGGTGGCTAGATGAGGTGTATAGGTGAGGTTGTGGTGTGGGAATTATCCAATTAGGATATTTAAATAATAGATATTGTGACAACATGGATTAATTTAATTAAATTAATTAAATTAATATTAGAGTGGGGTGAATGGGGCCATGGTTAGGTGAGTGTGTTTGAGTTGGTTATTTGTCAAGGGACTGTTATCCAAAATTCACCCCCCAGGGTAAATTTTGATAACATGCATTAAATTCTCAAGTCCCAGGAAAATAGATTGAGTCAGGGCAAAAAGTCATGTTTCTAGGGTCCCCTCAGATTTTTTCTAACTCCCCTGTCCAAGAAGAAGAGAGCAAGTTCTGAGAAAAGGTGAAAAAATTACAAAAAACAAGCTCGGGCCAGAAAAAATCATGAAAAATGGCTAAGTCCTAGTCCTCGCAACAGTCGGGACATGAGGGACATCTAGGCGTGAACCGCCGAAAGGCCGCTAGGTGGTCTGCGTAGCATTTGGGACGTCGGGACGCGAAATCTGAATCGGGCAATTGAAAAGTGGAAAAAATTGACTAACTGTTGAAACAGGCAGCCCGGAATAGTTGGGCCGAAGGTATGCAAAGTATGCGAACTAGCCGGATCAGCCGAAATGAGAACTTTCACACCGGGACAGTTGGGACAAAAGTACGTGAACCGGCCGAACCGAGGACGAATCGGAAGAATTTGTCCTAGACAGTCCGGAAGCAAGCGGGACAAAAGTGCGCGGAGGACGTGAACTGGTTAGTTCAGCTGAGAACAGAGGAATTTTAAATGACTTTGGGACAATTGGGATGAAAGTACGCGTGGGACGCGGAAAGCCGAAGTGGCCGACAGCAAGGAAGAAAAGTCAATGTTTGGTCCGGAAACTTCAAACGGCCATAACTTTTGACTCCGAGCTCCGATTTTCACAAAATTGGACTTTTGGAATGAGCACGACGTCCTCTACGCCAAAAAAATTGGATTTCTTATTTTTGATGAGAGTAGATATATTTAAATAAGAGAAATATATTCTCTCCAGTCAGTTAATGCTCATTCCCATCAAATGACAGAAAACGCCTGCGAGACCCAAAATAGCTGCCCGCACTCAGAAGGCAATAAATTTTTCATTTCTCAACAAAATCACACAAAATTGGTACCGTTGGAATTGAGGCTCCAAGGCTGACGCACAAAAATCAATAAATTCTAGATTTTATGAGAAATTGATTGAGAGTTTTAAGAAAACGTGGCCAGGTTCATAACAGTGTTTTATTTGGTAGTTGAGAGTGCAATTAAGAGGCATGGTCATCATTCTTTCTCTGCTGCAGCACATGGGACAGTATGGGGAGCCTTTTGTAAGTAATGTACAATCATTTCACTCCATTTAATACCTCTTACAGGTGGTTGAAGGACAGATTTCGGGATTTCCATTTTCCCTTCTCTTTTCCTTCTCATTTTTCTATAAATTGGAGTGTTGGGCTCATTGTAAAAGGGAGAGTTTTTGGGTAGCAAAGCTCTACCAAAATTGCTTTGTGAAGCTAGTGTGTTGCAGGCCCTTGTAGTGGACTCCTTGCATGGTGATCCAGGCCCTTATCTTGTAATAGACTGAACTGTGCATATCATGAAGCAATAAAATATCAGTTTGTGGATGTATCTTCCCCTGCTGTGTTTTCTTGCATTCTTCTTGCCCCTTTAATCTTTCTACAAGAATATTGTGTCTATTATTATGTTCTTGCAGGGATCCATTATCATTGTGTATGCTTGGAATATTATTGTGAATGCATTTTGCTAGATTATGGAGAACTGTCATCACCTCTTCTAGTGTGTACTTTGCTTCTGTATTTCACACATTTGGAGACTACTCTCACACCCTCCTTTTCTGGTGTATCACCGCTTTAGTGTAGGCTTTCATTTTATGCATTCTCTCTCCCTGGTCCCTTGGAAATTTAGATTAGAACAGTTAGCTTATCCTACATTAGAGTAGATTGTAAGCGGGTAGATTAGGAGCAAAACCCAGCTTTCTCTGGAGGTCTATCTCAAGTAACAAGTCCCACAACTTGGAGATAGTACCCATGTTATCCAATCACACCGTGAGTTCAAGTATATGCACTTGTATAAACACAAGGGTGCTGTGATTCGGTGATAACAAGACCTAGGGAGTGTGACCCAATTTTGGTGTCTACACCCACATACAATAACACCATGAGCCTCTTCCATGATATCTATGTGCTCATGTTCCAGTACTCACTAGTGCAATACTTCATCTCTACCTAGTTTTTATAAATCTCCACTAATCAACATAAAGGGTGCCACGTGAATTGCAAGTTGTTTCTTTTCCAATGCTTTCATTCCTTTTGATTCAATACCCATGTCTATAAATAAAATAATATCCTCCAATTATGAAGGCATGTGATGTAACCTATACAACTGTGCATCTAACATTGTATCTTTAATTGTCTACGTGTCCTCCCCTGACTGAATCCTTGATAAGTGGTCAGGCTAGAATTACTTTTACCTGGTTTTACCATAACTATGAAATAAAATTCCTAAAATAAGAGCACCCATTGACATATGCACCCCTATAAAATGGGATTATTTACCAAGTATTTTAATGCCATGTGATCAGTATAGAATATAAAAGGTGTTGCTAGTAAGTACTGTCTCGATTTTATGCATCATGTAGATCATTAATAAGGCCTCACGCTCTATTGTTATATAATTCTACTATGCAGAGTCAAATTTCTACTAGAAAAACATATAGGATGGTCTATAATACCCTCTCTAGGTTGAGCTAACACCACGCCAATGGTTGTTCCAAAGGCATCCACATGTATATGAAATGGTTGGTTCCAAGAAGGAAAAGCGAATAATAGACATTATTGTAAGTATCTCCTTGATGACTTAAAGGCGTGCTACTACGGTTCTCCCCAATAAAACATCCCTTTTACTTTTATTAACTCTTCCAGGGGTATGGCAATCTTCACATATCCTTTGATAAAATTTCTATAATATCCTGTGTGACGCAAGAATCTACGCACTTTTCTCTAACTAGTAGGCTCTTCCATGCCTATAATAACGACAACCTTAGCTTTCCACTAACAAACCTTCCTCGCGATGATGTGCCCTATCAAAGTTCCAAAAGGTGTAGAAAAAATTCACTTCTTGATGTTTAAAGAGATTCTTAACTTTATATATATTTCAAACATTAAGAATAAATTTTCACAATGATCCTTAACAAATCCATACACTCGTCTAATCATATAAGTGAACTGCAAGAGGTTGTGAATAATATCTTGGAATGCTTGAACAACTATGCACAAAAATACAACAGAACACTTTTTAAACCAAAGGGCATTATATTATAGGAAAATCTTCTCCATTCAAAGTGATGAAAGTGATCTTCTCTTGATCCTCCTATGTAATTTTAACTCAAGATACCTAGAGAATCCATCTCGTAATATAATAAACTTAGCACTCTACAACACCTTCTAATATTTCCTCTGTGAAAGGTGTAGGAAACGGATCAATCACACATGTAACATTTAGTTCCCTGTAATCCACACAAATCCTAATCCATCCATCTTTCTTTATATTGATCATAATGGGGATAACCCACTCTGATTCCTCTAGGGGCTTGATGATTCCAGATTTCAACATTTTGTCAATTTACTCCTTAAATTTGATGTGCAAGTTAGGGTTCATCCTGTAAGGTATCTTCATGATCGAGTGTGCCCTTACTTTAGCTTAATCTTCATCTATTCTAATGACTCATGCACTCCTTTTAATTCATGGTATCCTCTAGGAAATAGTTGCTTAAAATCCCATAGTAACTCAATTATCTTTTCCACTTCAAAATCAACCTAATAATCCCCAATTGTTGCCTCCTTAGGTTTATCATCTATTCTAATTTTAACTTTCTTGTTCCTCATAAGTTCATAATAGTCATACATGTTCTTATCCCTACTATATAACACTTTGTGCGTACTCTTGAATGATCTATATAAAATATTTTTACTACTTCATCATCCACTATATAGACCATCTTTCCTTTTTATTTCTCACATCAAACATGCTTAAGTAGTGTGGCATATCTCTCTTCTACTTCATCAAAATGTGCTCCTAAGTTTACCTCAACAAATAAATCTTGAATGAGTTATTCAGGTCTTTGCACTATCTCTCATAGTTAAGCACTTTATAACCCTTAATACCTCTTCCACCGCAGGTTTAGTAGAGAAGTAGTCAAAATTTTGGGTCATTCTTGCAATCAAGTCTTTCCAATTTCCAATCTCCTATGGAGCTCTACATAAACATATCAGGCTCATGTACAAACCTTATAAAGTGGAATAAGTTTTACGCACCCAAAGTGAAGGTTGTAAGGCTTCTTATCCATGTTCCCAGAGTCTCTCACATTAATGAACATGGTGTTGAACAGGATGATTACCATGGTACATGAAGATTGTATTAGGCACATTTCTCCTTAAGAAACAAGTGGTTAGATCAATTCGGACTTCATTCCATTCTATAATATTATCCTTGTGAACCATCCACCAGCGCGTTTCTATTCCACACAAGGTATATACTAACATATTCCTTATTTCCACTTCATTTGTCCACTAATCCTTTATGACACCTAGGAATACTGTATGATCTCCTTCTCCAGTGTACCGAAGTATATGGTTATTACCTATCCTTTGAATACATCGAGGTTTACTTCTCCACGCAAATGCACTTCATACTTCACGCCTAACCATCTCATAGGTACCGCGTGCCAAATTCTCACAAGCAATACTTTTATCATAAATGATAAACTATGCATCTTCCCACTAGAGGATTCCTTCCTTAGATGGTTCAAGTAATTCTAGGTTTCGAATGACACATACATAAATTATGTTCTGTCTTCCTCACTTAAAGCTTCAACATAAGGTGTATATTTCCCATCTATCAAAGGGATAATTACTCTTTATTCCTCATTCTCAAAACTTATATACCCTTTGGTGAACCATATGATGCAGTCGAGAATCTACTATATAAAACAAAGAAAAACCTGTGCACTGACACATCACCCACTGGTGCCGAGTGCTCACTGAAGCATGCAAAGGTCTTGGGTCCCTCTTTAGAGTTGATTTTGAATGATGTTAGTGTAATGAAGATAAAACATATTCAGAACCATAGATCAACATTATTTGCATAACACCAAGGACACCCAAGTAGATCCGGGAAGCTTTTTGATTCTCGTAAGTGCTAAGACCTCAAAGTCCCCAATGAACTTGGTCCCTTGTATAGTAATGGATGCATCCTTTAAAACTCTTATGGGAGTGGTGTTATTTCGATTGGCCATGAACAATACATTAGAGGATGGTTGTAATGGAGTTATTCCCATTTGTATCCATGTATCTAAAGTAAGCATAGTAAATTATGCACTGTATCAATCAATATATTACTCAAGATCCACCCAACCAAAACAACATTTAGAGTGATCTCCTTGTCAAAATCCAAGCTATGAGGGGGAATATTAACATGCAAAATATTTTGTTTGTTCTCTATACCTACGCACAGTGTTTCTGTTTAGCCAATTTCCTAGTAATAGAATGATATTCTCTGGCACAACATTTTACATACATCTTTAAAGTCATTAATATCTGATTGAAATGTCTATGCTTCCTTATTTTGTTCTAACTTTTGTGACTATTCCTTCAAACATTGTATCTCACCATGAATATTTTTGAGTACCTCCATGGTTTCCTAATAAGCCTCCTTCGATGTGCAAGATTAGGGTACTTTGCATGTAAAAATTCCTCCTTAGTGATGGTAGGCTTATGTTGTAATGCCTCTCTTGCATGTGCAACTTCGACGCGAGTATTAAACTTCATAGGTAATACCTCGTTCTAGTGCCAACGTTGGCATCCACCGATTTTCCACAACACATTGTATTCGACCATCCATGTGCCCTTGTTCTCCTATTTATGATACTTGCTAAGATGATCATATAAGTCCAGAATTCCTCATAGATGTGATTCTTCACACAAAAATAACAAGTAATATTATGAGGACATTTGTGCATATAGTGGTAAGGAGATCTGCATGTAAAACACATTCCACGAGGGAACTCACCTCATCCACCACCATGGCCTTGGCCCCTAAATCCACCATGGTATCCTCAACCTTTGCCACAACCCCCTTCAAAATGCCCTTCATTCCAATCAAAATGCACTTGAGTGTGATCACGATCATGGTGCTCACTTTTTCCTTTAGAATTATCTGATACTCCATTCTATTACACACTAATATCTATGGCATCATGGATCTAACCAATCAATATGCATTCTTCTGTATCATGAGTCATGGACTCGAAAATTTTACAATAACAAGATACATTATTCCTTATCATGCATTGTAATAATGGCTAATTACTTGCATCATGCTCCAAATTACATATCTCATAGTCCAACAAGAATGATCACACTCTGATATGCAAGGACAAATATCTTTTGTGTGCCCTTCCACTTCATGTAATATGTACACAAAATCCCGGTGCATGTCTCGTGTTTTAATTTTCGATAGTTTCTCCAACTACTTTTCCATAGCTGCAACCCATGTCTCTAGGAATGGGCTCACTCTATTGTTTATACTCTGACTTCCTCAAAGCATGCAAAGATGCTTCATGTGCTTTTCCTAGGTCCATATAAGTCTTATGTGACATCTCCTCCTAAAATGTGTGATAAGGCCCCCAACAAACAATGTACATGTTGGCTTCTATGAATATCATAAGAAAGTTTAGACAACATTGTCTTGAAATGGGAATCATATTCCCAAATGCTCTTAGTAGTTCCCTTTTTAATATCCTTCATTATGCATATACTCTTCGCTTAAAATCGGGGATATCCAACTCCTTAAGGACAGAATCCTTTAATGTTGAAAAATATATGCAAGTCTAATCAACATCAAACTTCATGTACCAACTATGTGTGATTCATCGCAATGTAGTGGCAAAATGACTTGCCTTATGCTTAGAATTTGTAACTCCTTTTGTGTGCCACAGTATCTCACACATGTGCACGTGTTCAACAACATATTTTATGCCCCTATACTCTAGAAGATGAGGATACATCTCCATGTAAATATTTTGGGGTTAGTGTGAACCCTACCCACCTTATCCAAATCCTCATGTGTTACCTCTACCTCTAGAACTACCAGATCCAATAGAAATAGAGCCACCTATGCCCCCTGATCCTCCACTTGTAGCCAGAAGTGAACCAGTGGATGTACTACCTTGTGTCCCCATAGTGGTACTAAATTGAAATCCTATAGAGTGCGAAGTGGTACTACTCTCAGAAGTGAGTCCAAAATTCTATGCACTTGAGTTTTGTGCTAATGATTCTCCTTAAAAGGTACCTCCAAATAATAAATAATATGTTTTTCCTACCATAGATGTACTTTTTGTATTCATTTTTACACCCACAAAACAACAAGGGGATCCCATGTGCTGACCTATCACCTGGCAGGTGCTAGGCACTCACCCGAGGCACGCGCAGGTGCCGAGTCTCTCTTTATGTGAGTTTAGTAGAAAACATCATCTATGATAGGAATCTAAAGAGAGTGAGCATAAATGAGACATGCAATCATCAAAGAGCTCAGATGGCTTCTAGACCAATCATTCATTCCAGATAGAAAGATACTTAACAAATTATAGGACTGAACCAAAATAGAAAGGAAAATGCATAAGGATTCATACTCATTCCATAAACAGACATGAAATAGAACCATGAAGATATATGTATGGACTAGAATCATTAATGATCATATTCAAATAAGTTGGTAACCTCATTACATCCATTAGATCCATTATAGAATATATTAGACTAAAGTCATACATCATAACTAGATTTACATCCCTTAGCTTTCAAAAAAAAATTACAATCCCAATCCCCTTGATGCATCCTTCTCCTATATTTTATCTACCCAAACCAATACAAATCCTCACAAAATTTATACAAAGCTCCACTTTGTCTATCGATCTCTTCTTTTTCTTCTATGGGAACTTGTATTTATAGGCCTCTTGAACTACCAACTCTTCTTTCTGAGGATTCAGATCTGTCACCAAGGTTCTAGATGTGGTCCTCCATAGCAGCATTCTCTTCCAAGCTTGATCTCTCCACTCCTTTCCATGATGGTCTTCTAAAAGCTTCCATCACAAGGCATATTCCTTCCTAGGAAAACCTGTTGCTAGGATGGCACCTTATCCACCCCGCATGTGTAGTCAAGTCACATTTTTCTCATGTCCTACCCGATATGCCGATATACGGCTAAGTCCCAAGACCTTGTTCTATCGTAATGTATCATGGGTCCTAAAACTCTCATAGAACTTTTCCTTGCATGCCTTCTCCTTACGTGCCCACTGCTCAACTTAGGACTTGCGTGCTCATGCACCCTTTTATGCTTAGTTAATATTTTAGGGGCCCAACATCACCCCACACTTTACCTATTCTCTACCCTCAGGAACACTTCTTCAAAGAAAGAATTACAATAGACTTAACATCTTGGAAAAATAATAAGGGAATGAAGAATTGGGAAAAATGAAAGAATGGGAAAGTGTTGTCATTCATCAGTAACAAGATAAGAAAATATCTTTGCAAGTTGGCCTCTAACTTGTTCCAGCATCGACTTCATTTTGCACTCTCTGGAAGAGGTCGCTGACTAGGGCACTTACCTCCTCAAAACCCAGTCCATCTCCTTGAGTGTTCATTATTTCAACCATTCCTTCCAATTCCTTTCCCACATCCTCAAGCGCATCCATCCTTCTTGTAATCTGTGGGTACAACTCCTTTAGCCAATTTTTAATTGAACCTCGTAAGGTTTCAATGGCTTCTGACTTCTTCTCAACCTCGGCTAGGATCCTCTCCCACTCCGCTCTGTTTCCTTTGTTCTTCTCTTGGAATTCCTTGAGCTCTACCTCATGAGTGGTGACCAGAATACTCACCACTCTATCTCTATCTACACAATTGTCATATGCAGCCTCAGCAATATGGGTAGAAATTTTCACATCAAAAAGAACCTTATTGTACTTGGAAATGATTGCTACAACCTTTAATTTTTCCTCCTTTTCTAGGCATGCTTCTACTGTAGCGAAATCTAAGGCTAGAGGTTTCCTTTCCATGGTGAGGATGCATGTTAAGTCTTCAATCCACTCAAGGAATATCTATACATTTACGCAGTGGTGCCAGTCTAGATGCTTCAAAACAATCGCATCTGTGATGGATTTTACCTTCTTGTATACCTCACGTACCCTAGAATTTTATTCCCTTAGTTCACGCTTTAGCTTCGTGCTAATTAGTTCCTCCTACTTTAAGTCCTTGGTCCTTTTATCTATCTCCTCTTCCCTTTTTATAGTTTTCCCTCTAGAAATTTTATCCTGTCATTCCTCCCGAATAACCCAGCTTCCAGTTCAATCGAGACCTTATTCAATGCATTAGAGACTTGTTCATCCGAAAGCTATTGGGTGCTCACTAAGGGGTTGTCTCCTTTTGACTCAGGCATCTTCAATATTTCCCCTTGCTTACCTCAAACTCTGGCTCATCGATGTCGGACTCAATTTCCCAAGAAAACATTTTCCTTGTCCAATGGTATGCACCTTCTTCATCAAATGAATTCATTGCCAAGAGTTGATCTGTTGGTACTGTGCTTTGGAAGTGCGCGTGCAATACCTTGTTTGGATAATCAATATATCTCATTATTTATCTCTAGATCTCCATGCACTTTCCTCTTGTGTGCGTTCCTTAGGAATAGTTACCATTAGATTGGGGCCTCCCACACTACCGTGATATTTTCCTACACTTTCTTCCTTATCTTCATTCATCACTATCTCAGTGTTACACTCCAATTCTTTTTCTACCAAGGATTCAATGATTTTTGTTGCTTCTCTTTCTGCCATCTCATTTAATTCATCCTTAGTGAGGCTTGGATTCCTCTAATCCTTCATGTTAACCTCTTCACTTCCTCCCATTTCCTGGGTGCCCTCCTCCTCATGGATACCCTTCCTTCGCACAAAGCGATAGTAATTATTATCCTCTTCGCCTTCTTCTTCTTCGAATTATGCACGATGAAAAACAAGTGGTTCTTGGTCTCCTTTAGGTTCATCTTCTTCTTCATCATCCCTCTCACCCTTGTATTTCTCCAATATCTCTATGTCCTCTGAGTCATCCTCCTTTATCACCTTCTATTTCTTCCTAACTTGGGATATTAGTATAGGGGATTCTCGCTTTCTCTTCTTCCTCCTCTAGTGATTCCTCCTCTGCGATAGTATTTTCTTGTTAGGAACCTCCTCTCTGACTCGGGACCTCTTCCTACGTGTGTAAGTAATTGTTATAGTACTTGTTCCCGGTGCCCACCATTTGTGTATCCTGGACACTTGGTGCCTTTTTCTTTATCTCTTTTGTATCCTTTTTCTTGGGTGTGGTCTTCTTCCTACCTGTTGGGTCTTTAGGTATAGATATCTTATTTTCAAGATAAGTGCCTTTCTCAAACTTGGGCCTTATGTGAAGGTATACATGTACTGCGGACCTCCCTACAATAGGTAGAGTTAGAGGTTTCATCATCTCGTGCTTCATGTGATACATATTTTTCCACATACGCATGCTTTTGGGGTAGACCAATGTCTTGTGCATCTCCTTGTGGTCTGATCCATATTTCCATGGTCAAACTTCAGCTTTTTTAATTCCTTGAACTTGTTTACTCCCTCCTAGAAGTACTTGAGTGGTGAAGGAAAATGGAAGCTTGTACCATGGGCTCATGCTTTCATCAACCAACATAAATCTACCAAAGTGTAGAAGTGTTTCTCTACCTTTGTGAGCTTTAGCAGCTTGTTCTTAGGGATCCTCCAATCTTCCCTGAATGCATTCCTCAAGTGTGTATACCACTTCTCAAGATGCACCTTGTGAGCGGCTGTCATGTTATCGCAAGTGTATTTTTGAATCTCTTTGCGGGTGAGGGGTCTTCCTCTGGGTACTCCCAAACAAACTTACCTACCACATTTGGCACTCCAATCTCTGAAAATACAATAGTCAAGAGGACATTTCCAAAAGTATCTTGTCACCTTCCTACATGCTGCTGATGATCTCATCCACGATGTACGTGGACAAGTTGTAGATGGCACCTTCTGAGATCCTTCTACAAACATTGAGCCATGACTTGTTCACTTGCATCCACCTCTCTTGGTCATTAAGTTTGGTTACTAGGCATGCAACCATTCTCATCACTCGGGTCTTGGATATCTGCAATATCAAAGTACCTTGACCCCTTCTTGTATGCATATGTGGCGATGGTTTCTTTGATGGATTCTTTGTCACATAGGTCATCCTCTATACTTTCTCCTTCACATATGAGACCTGTGAATTTTGAAATTAGCTGAGGAGTTATGTGCATCTTGCCCCGTAAAGTGAAAGTGGTCTTCGTGTACATGTGAAATTAGCCACTCATAGAGGTTCTCATGTTTCCCAATGTAGGGAAACTCATGAGTAACAACAATCCCACCTTCTCCAACTTCACTTTTACTTCATTGCTATAAATGGGTAACCCTTTTGGTGTCCTCTTATTTTTCGGGCACACTAACTCCAACGCCATTTCCTTTTCAATCACATTTTTGCAATGGTTATAATCACTTATTATCATTTTTCTCAAATGGGACTCCCATTCCTTTCTAAGAAAATTCCCATCGTGGTATTGTATTTCGCATATCATTCTTCATTGGTACTTATGGTAGTTTCTTGTTGTTTTCCCTTGCCCTTTCCCTTTTTAGGTGTTACACTAGTTTCTTGGATGCCATTTTGTAGGTTATCTTTGCACTTCAACTGTTCTTACTCTACTTCTCTACCCTTTCCAAGCTTAGATCTCAAAATTGTGAAGAAAATCCTTTTCAACACATTCCCTAGCTTCTAAACCCTCACCAGAATATCCTTTTTACAAGATGGCACTTCTCCACAACTCTCTCTACACCCATTAACTATTTCCCTCCTAGTTTGCATATTCAAACTAGTCACTCACGGTTAAATTTTTCCAATTTTTCTTCACACGTATCAACTCTAGAAACCCTAGTTCACAAAATCTCTTCCTTCTTTGTATTCGCAATGTCCATAATGAATTACTCGATCTTCTATTTATAGTTTTCCCACTTTTTAACATTGAATTCTACCTCACCTACCACCATACTTCAACACTTAATGTGGATTTTTCCATAAAACCTGAACTCTAGCACCCCAAATCACACGCCCAACCTTGTGCGAACAATCCCACAACCTTATGGCGTAAAACCAATCCATCTTGATAGGATACCCTTGTGTGTGTGTTACCAACGCCAAAGGTACTTCCATCATGATTTTTTCTCACTTACCTCATGTTACTTTTGTGCTTCTTCCTCTCTTGTACGTGGATCCACAATGTATCCTTACCCTGACACCAACCATCCTTTTTCACCTTTCCTTCCATGCACTTCCTTTCCTAGGGCCATCCAACCAAGCTTTCCAATGCAATCCTTCCTGGCACTTCACACTTTGCAATTTCTTCCACCTTACTCTACCCCACACTAAAATGATGTGCGGTCCTCTGTGCATTCACAACCTTCAAAAAGTAATAAGGTTACTGGTGCCCAAGGTGCAACACAAAACAAAAATGAGAAAGGGAAACACAAGAAAAGAAAATGCACTAAAGGAAATCCTAAACTAACTGACAATACTTGCCTTATTACACACACCAAGAAGACTTATTTATAAAATGGCTCCATCCTACTCCCATTGAAGTTTCCTGGCAATCTTGTCCCATCCAGTGCTTACAACTGGTATGTGCCTAAATCAAGGATGTACGAGATGATGTAGGGACCCAACCAATTCACCTTCAACTTCCCAAGATGGTGCAAAAACTTTGAATCATATAGTAAGACCATCTTCCTAACCTCAAACTTCTTGTTCTTAATGTGACAATCATGTAATTCCTTTTGTTTGGTTTGTCAGGTCTTTTTCTGTCTCCACTTAGCAAGTGATCTTCCTTTGTCTAATTACATTAAATTTTAAATTCTTTCTTCTAGCACTTGTTCATATTCCAATCCTCGTACATGCGCTATATGTAGAGAAGGTAACATGAATTCAATTTGGTAGACAACCTCCACACCAAAAACTAATTGAAATGGTGTGGCCTTATTTAACCTCTTGTAGGTTGTCCTATATACCCAAAGAATGAGTGATACTTTGTCATCCCAATCCTATCTACCAACATCACAGATCTTAGTCAATGTGTGACTAAGCATTTTGTTAAATGCCTCAACAGTTCCATTTGCTTGAGGGTGATAGGGAGTAGTTTTGTGATGGGCTGCCATGAACTCTGATAATAGAATCCTAACTATCTCATTCAAGAAATGTGTACCCCTATCACTATTCAAACTTAAAAGGCATCCATACTCTGTAATAATGTTTTCCCATAGGAACCTTACTACTGCATTAGCTCTTTGTATAATCCTTAGTAGGTGCTGCTTCTACCCATCTTGTCAAGTAATCTGTGTAAGTGATTATATATCGTGATCCATTCCTATTTGCGGTTGGTGTAATAGGGCCTACAAAGTCTATAGCCCACTTTTTGAATGGATTTGCAATGGGAATAGGGCATAAAGGCATTTCAACTCTTTTCACGGGTTCACCCATGCGCTGAAAATGCTCACACACCTTGCAATATTCCTTACTGATCTTGATATAGGGTCTCCCACAATAATCTAGCCATTAATATCTTGCGTATAATGGCGTCGCATACATAGTGTCCACCTACACTACCTTTGTGTGCCTCTTCTATTATGGATAGGCACTCATGTTCTAACACACACCGTCACGGAACCTCATCATGTCCTAATTTGTTTAATTCCCACTAATAATCAACATGTAGGGCATAGAGCGTATAACTAACCACTTTTATCCAATTATTTCATCCCTTCCGACGTTACACCTATCTTGAGAAATATTACAATATCTTCTAAGTCTAAGGGTGTGTGATACAACCCGAATAGTTGTGCATCTGAAATAGTCTCTTCAACTCTTTGTGTGTCCTCCCTCAATTAATTCTAGATAAATGATCAGGTCTAGAATTACTTTTTCCTAGTTTGAAACCACCATGAACTCAAATTATTAGAACAATAGTACCCACTGACATATGCTCCCTTGTATAATGGGCTTCTTCACTAAATATTTCAATGTCATATGGTCAGTGAAAATATAAAAGGGGTTTCCAGTCATTATTGTCTTAAATTGTGAAGCACGTAGATCATTGATAATGCCTCGTGCTATGTTGTAGTACAATTCTTCTCTGTTGGTGTCAACTTCCTACTTGCAAAGCACAAAGGATGATCAAAAATACCTTCACTAGGTTGTGTAAGTACTACTCTAATGGTGGTCACTGAGGCATCAACATGAACATGGAAGAGCTTATCCCAAGAGGGGAATTATAGTATGGGTACGATTCTGAGCTTATCCTTTAAAGTGTCAAATGCCTTCTTTTGTGCCTCTCCCCAATGAAAGGAACTTTTGTGTCTAGGAAAATATTCTAAAGGTGTGACAATCCTAACATATCCCTTTATGAACTTCCTATAGTAACCCATGTGCCCAAGGAATCTATGACCGTGCTTTGACTCATAGGGTCCCTCAATCCCACAATTACTTGTAACTTTTGCGGGATCTACTAATAGGCCCTCCTTATATATAATGTTCCAAATAGGGTAGTAAATACATATTTATTAATCTTGAGGGATATCCTCAACTGCCGACATCTTTCAAACATCAGCCTTAAGTTGTCACAATGGTCCTTCACTAACCCATATACTGTTCAATCATCTAGGTAGACTTGAAGAAATTTATGGATGAATTCTGAAATCTTTTACCATGATGCGTGAGAACACAATGGGCACATTCTTCAACCCAAAAGGAATGAATATATAGGAAAAATTCCCCACTCGGGGAAAAATTCATCTTCCTCTAGTCCTCCTTTGTGATCCTTACCGGTGATAGCCCAAGAACCCATCTCAGTGAAGGAGTAGACCTCACGTCCCGCAACTCCCTCTAAGATTTATTCATTAAATGGGGTTGGGAAAGGATTAATGATGTGCAATGCATTCAGGTCCCTGTAATCAACAAAGATCCTTATCCTTCTGTCCTTTTTGATACTAATTACCATTGGAATTATCCACGCCGAATCTTCAAAAGATTCAATGATGCCTAATGCTATCATCTTATCTATTTCTTCCTTGAACTTCACGCATAGGTTAGGATTCATTCGGTATGGTCTCTTCTAGACTGGCACGTACCCTCCTTCAAATTAATTCTCATTTCCCCCAAGGAATGGTGAATGCCTTTGAGTTCATGATACCTTTGTGGGAACAAATCCTCAAACTAACATAAAAGATCAATGATCTTGGAGTATTCCCTTTCTGACCAATAGTCTTCAATGATAGCCTCTTTAGGCTCTTCTTCTAAGCCAATTTTAACCTTATTTGTCTTTAAAGTTTCATGGTAGGCATGTGCCCATTCATCAGCACTATCTATGACCTTGCACGTCCCTACAGAGTGGTTAACATCCAAGTTCTCTGCCTCTTCTCCATCAATAACATACACCATCTTCCCCTTTTCTTTCTCTATACACACATACTCAAATTGTATCTCTTTTTTTTCTTCTTCCTTAAAGCACACCTCCATGCTAGGTCCACCTAACAAATCTTATATTTTGTCTTCCGCCATAGCACTATCCCTAATGGTAAGGCACTTGATAACCTGCAATGCCTTATCCACCAAGGGTTTTGTACTCCGATACTCAAATGTTTGAATGAGATTAGACACTAAATATTTCCAATTCCTGTCTAGTGGCGTGTCTTAGTGTGAATGTACCATGCATGCACACAACCTTGCAAGGTGGAGTATAACTTATGAACCCATAATGAAGGTGGAAATTCTTCTGTGCTTCCCATCTAGGTTTTCTAACATGCTTGGATATGGAAGGAAGTGGTCTCTTTACCATGGTAGTCTTTTATAGTTGTGGGAGCGTTTCCTTTGCAAAACCTTACAGAGAAGGCAATTATCACCTCGCACCATTCCAAGAGGTTCTCTCAATGTGTATCCCACCAATGCACAATAGTTCTGAGTAGCACATACCATCCCTCCTTGTTCATTCTCATTCTTCCACTAAGCTTCCATCTCCTGCAAAAATATATCATGGAAGGCTCCTCCTGAATACTTAGGTAGCTTCTTTCATCCTAGGCACTAAACTATACGTGCCCTTATCACCTTTGTCACCGATCCTCTTAAATTCCATCCAATTAACTCATAGGTCATGTGTGCCCAATTGTCACACACCATGCTTGTGGTATCACTCACAGACTAGGCATCCTCAAACTGGATAACTCCTTCTATGGGATGGATTATCTCAGGGTCCCTGATTGAGTGCACGTATATTCTATCAAGGACTTCTTCTCCCAAGGGTTTAGTATAGGGTGTTGATTTTCCATTAGCTAGGGGTATGATGACCCGTTCCTCCTCATTTTCAAAGCTTATGTATCCCTTGTTGAACCAAAGATCTGCATTGTTCTTATAGCACCATGGACGCCCAAGTAATGTTGGGAAATTGTCTAGCCTCGGTGAGTGCCAAGACTTCAAAGTCCCTAGTAAAATTATCCTCCTGAATGGTGATAGTTGCATCCTTTAAGATGCTCATGGGCATTGCCTTCATTTTATTTATCATATATAACACATTCAAATATGGTTGTAATGCAAGTCTTCCCATCTGATGCCATGCATCCAAGGTGAGAACATTGATCTTTGTGCCTATGTCAATGAAGATATTACTAAGGAACAATCCATCCATGAATACATTTAATGTGATCTCCTTATCATAGTCAAGGATATGAGGGGGAAGGTTTGTATGCAAGACCTACCTCTCATAATCTTCTCCAGTTCACATGTACCTTCTCTCCTAACCTTTCTCCTAGCAAGGGAATAATATTCTCTTTCCTTAGTATTTTACATACTTCCTTGACCTCATCTAGGTCATCCTTTGGTTCCTCAACCTTCTTTCTTTACTCCTCCCTCCTGGACTGCTACTTTAGACACTCGGATTTCTCCTTATAAAATTTGAATGATGTCCATGGTTTATTGATATACCTCCTTTTGATGCGTAGGTCTGGTACTTCCCATATATCACTTCTTCCCTTGAAACTAGGTTTCTTCTACCTTGGCATTTCCTTTTTGTGTGCATCCTCTTCTCTTGTTGTTATAATAACACATTCCAAGCCTACATCACATGTCACCCATGGAATCCATTATGTGTCATCCTTCTTAATGCTTACCATTGTAGCACCCTTATATTTTTGTTGCTACTTGACTCATGTGCTCAAACAACTCAGGGCACTCCTCATACTTGTGCTTCTTCCCACACCATGAGCACTACAATAAGTCTAGAAACTCGTGATTATAGTGTGTGATTATAGTGGTCTGTAGATTCATAATTAAAATAGGTTCTATGTGGGAACTCACTTCTTCCTTTGCGGTTACCACGATCATGAAATCCTCTGCAAAATCCCCTTCCACACATGCCTCCATCTGTGTTCTCCTCATAACATTGATCATCACTCTTAGAACTACTTGCAAGTCTCGTTTGGTGCACACCAAGATCAATGGCCTCATGAATCTGGTCAATAAGCCAATAATATTTAGTATCATGGGTCGTAGAGGTGTAGATCTTATAATAGAAATATACATTCTTCTCGAATTGCATGTTGTAGCAAGGGACATCTACTCGCATCATGGTCCCCATGAAAAATCTCACAAGATATCTTTTGCTACGGTGCGTCTTGCCTTCTAGGGGAAACTACCCTTGGCATGTCCCTCTACTTCACAATCTATACACCACATTCCACTGTGAGTCTCATGAGCTGAGTTCACAAATAACATTGCCAATCGCTTAGCCATACAACCAGTTATTTGAGCTTCAGAAATGGGCTAACACCAATGTCAATGATCTCAATAGCTTTAGCATGTAGGAAGCTTCTAATGCCTCACACAGTGCTGTGAAAGTCTTATGAGATAATTCCCTTCTAAATAGTGTTATCAACCCTCTAATAAACCATTGAGCATGTTGTGAAGGGTGAATGTCATGGGATAACTTTGATAGGAGGGTCTTGAACCATGCATCATACTCCCGCACACTCTCTTCCATTCCCTATTAGATCTCCTTGAGAGAATTGATGCTCTTCTACTCAAACTCAGGGATGTGGAATTCTACTAGGAAGGAATTTTTGAATACGGTGTAATCTACCACTATCTCGATGGGTGTCAAACTTCCTATACCAAATATGCACATGCCCTTATGCAACATCATTTAAAAATTACTAGCCTTCCACTTCGTGGTTGTGATTCCCTTTGTGTGCCATAGCAGTGACACTTGTGAATATGCTCTGCAACATCTTCAATACCTATGTAATATGGAAAATGTAAATAAATATCAAAGAAGACTTGGGGAGGTGGTTGGGGCCTTTTTCCTCCTTATCCAGCTTCCTTGACTTCCTCTGGTTTTTCCTTCTATCTTTGGATCCACTAGATCCACTGTGTCCTATGCCCCCAATCCCACTAGCTCCACCTCCAAATCCTCCTCGTATCTAGTAATGGGCCTAAAGCGGTCGCACCTAGGGTCCCCAACGTCCCATTGAACTACACACCAATTTTTGTGAGATTATGCTACTCTTGCTAGATGTGTGTCCCATGCCACTCCTTGATGTGTTACCCAAGCCTTGTGTATTTTCTCCTTGTCCAAAACTCATCTAAATACTAGAATAGTATGTGTAGTCATAGAAGTAGGAAATGGAAAATTGTATCTTCTCGGTGCGGATTGGTCACTTTCACTTATACCAACTGGGTTAATGATATCGCTTCCTTTATCTCGGAAAACCAAGCACCTAGATCCAGGTCATTAGGTGGGTTCAAATGCGTGCCAATGACTCTTTTCTCTCCACATGAGGAACTATCATCGAAGTCAAAGGAATTTATCTTATGCACTTGCCAAGATGGGGTAGCACATACTTCTCGGGTTCCACGTCCTCTATGTGAACATATGCCTCCATAAATCCATCACACTTGTAACCTCACATTGTCTAGCAATCTCCCTTTCATGTGCTTCACTTTACTTGAGTCATCTCTCCTCCCCTCTTTCTCGGTCATAATTTTTTCCATCTTCCTCTACCCTATCTTACCAAGTTCTCATAATAGTTTATCTAGCCATTAGAAATGCCTCTAAACTCAAGCTAACAATCAAGATCTTCATTTTCATAGGAATAACATGTACAAATTATCCTCTAGGCTCCCTTGAAAAACTCAAAATCAATAAGTTTTAGACAAGAATACGTTGAAATAGAATATTCCAGGGTGTAGCTAGTCATCACTCCTTTCCACCAATGATCCACAACATGAGTCCACGTCATATCTACATCCTATATCCTCTAGTAATCTTCTTGGGTCCATGCACGTGATCTATAATACCAGCTTGATCTATACGCATATGTCGAGAGCCATTCATACAGCTCTACTAAGAAGCAACAGAAAAACGTTTCATACAACTCATGATAGATGTTCTCTTCTACCCATCTACGTGCATCAAACTTAGGTCCAGTGTTGAATCTTTGAGAAAATTATTCCTCCATGCTCTTAAACCATGATTCAACACTTTCTAGTGTAACATTCCCATTTTAAAGCTTTAGAAACAAGGATTTTTTTTAATAGCGTTCTCTGTTCTAAATTATAAAAATTTAGAACACACGTTTCAAGTTTTTAAATAATTTTCTCTATTCTAAATTATCATGATTTAGAACACACATTCCATGCTAATCAATCTCATGAAAGATAACCATATGTAGTCAGAATGACTCGATCACTATCGATATCTCATTTCATGACTTGGTTTCTCACCAATCCTTCATGTTAACTCAATGTATTGTATACTAAGTATACTTGGTTCTCTTACCCTTTTTGGGGTATTGAAGTGTTCCATTTAAGAGGCCTATCTGAATATTTTTTTACCAATAGTCATTTGAAATCATACTTCTTAAACTAGGTGACATAGGACAACGTAACCGGTAGCTTGCAATACTTTGGCCAAAGATTTTCACATGATGTGCATGTATATATTCCTAGATGGCATACTTGTTAAATAGAATATGTCCTTCACCCCCACTTCATCTATTATCTAGAATGGTGTTCATTGACTCCTGCTAGTCCACTTTTTTGAGGTTTAACCTTAACCCAGGTTAGCAACATGGAAAGGTATAGAGAATCACTCATGGTGACTAAGGGTACATAGACATACTCAATCGACCCAAGTCAATTGTGTGTGTCTAGTTACCTTTAGTCATCGTGAGTTTCCCCTATATGAAGGCATGTCCCTAACTTGACCTAAAGTAAAACTAAGGTCAAGTCTCGAGTTTATGTAGATCTAGATGATCCAATTCGGAAGGGTGTTGTGATGTGTCAGCTGCAACACTATGCCATTATGAAGACCCTAGTCTTCATGATGTCATAGTACTATAGTTGGTGTGTACCAACATCCTACGGAATCACCTCATCTAGAAGTACATATCTAGTTAAGAAGTTAAACACTTACTTATCTTCTTAATTAAGATTTAATTTCAGCAACCCTGTTAAATCCTTAATTTCTTTGTTCATTAAGGTTGCTAACCATAATGATTGATAGTTACCATGCAGATAAATCTGTAATCAATCCCTCTTCCTAAAGGTTTTTGTTTCATTCCATGGTATCTTATCATAAGATTCAAGCTCATAAACAGAATCAGTATACCACAGTAATATTATCTTACTTTGCTTAACCAAGTTTAAGCATGATTAAATTTAGATTCTGGTTCCTTATTAATAGACTTCATTAAGATGAAGTCTATTCATTACGTATGTATTTATTTCATTTCGGTTACCTTATTCTAATTTTTATTTAACAAGAGGGAGTATGTTTTCTTCCTTCCGAACTTCATTTGAGTATGATTCTCAAAAGGTATTAACAAAATTCTTATCCCCTTAGAATTATTTTCTTTCTTTTAACTTTATATTCTTTTAGGGTTCATTGCTGCCATTTACTTTATACAAGAGTCATAAGTAAATTTCTCTTTTATTTATGTCATCTAGTAAACCATAATGACCTAGTTGTATTTTCATCTATTCATGCCAACTTAGAAGTTGCATTCGATAAAGGAATAAAGTATCAATTCCCTTCCTATCAATTTCATTTGAGTTCAACTGAAATGATTCAAAACAGATAGGTTCACAAGAGAATAATGACAAGTTTACAAAATTTCCTTTACAATAAACCCAAAGTGAATGATACATCAAATACAAATAACACTCAATCCTTTTTCCCATTCCTCAAGTAAATTATACATTTTACAAGTCTAAACATTTCAAACTTCACTCATGCCAATCAGCATTGATAAACTCAAACAAGAATACAACTTTTCCCTTTTTCAATTACATTTCAATAAGAATAATAATTCCTCATAAAAGATGCATCCTTTATGTAAACACAAGAAGCATCATAAAATAAATTTTCTTCTTTTCTTACTTACGGAATCCATCTGCAAAAATTGCTAGCACAGGTCAATTCATCAAACTGAGCATGATAATCACTAAATATTAAAACAATGTGCTTTCAAATAACTGTCATTTAAAAAGAACTCTACTTTTATGAAACATTAAAGCAATTCATATAGATATCTCATAAAGGAATAAGGATCCTAATAGGAAGGTCAAAATAAGAAATCCACAATACATTATGTAAGGATCATGATCAAAGTAGCACTCTTCAATCAATAATTTCACAAGAAGGATTACAATAGATAAGTGATAATACATCTCAATTACTTATCGGATTTGTACTAAAGATGCATGTAATTCATTCTTGATTCAAATAAGTGTTCAAGAAGGGTACCAACCCCACAGTTCTCAAAACTGAACTATTTTAAAGAAGCAATTAATCATAATCCACCACACTAACATAATTCTTCATGCAATATCAAAATCCAAATTCATTCTATCTAAAAGGATGGAATTTAGGATGAACCAATAATATTCTACACAAGAATTCCCTTATTTCCAACATTGAATCAATATCAATCCAATTCCAATTTATCAATTCAAGGGAATAAGAAGTATAGGATTCTACCTAATTACCCATTCAGCCTCAACATGGTTAATACAGATGAAAGGAAGCAAATAGTTGAAAAGAAAACAACTTAAGTCATCCTTCAGTGTTCAACGAAAAACATTGCATTCAACAATTCAGAGAAGAGAAAGAACCGAATGTAAATCCTTTTTACATTTTGAAGAAAAATAGTGATGCATACCTAGCTCAAAAATAGAGAGAAGATCCCAATAATCCATCCTATTAAAAGGTTAAACACAATTGACATCCCAAGAAGACCAAACTAATCCTTACCTAACAACATCCAAATTCAACAACCACTGCCACACAAACAACATAGTCAAAATTGAATCGATATAAGATAAGAAATTGAATCTAGCAAGGTAGGGTTGAAGAGAGGGATTATCATCAAATAAAGATAACAATCATAGCAAAAAAAAAATTATACAAGTTTTCAAAGCATGTAACACCCTTGAGTGTTGTTGTTTTCCTCCTTTGCATTTAAGTGTTGATATGTGATTTTCCTTATAAGGATGTTCTTCTCGATTGTTGAAAATCATGCTTGTTATGGATAAGTCTTTTCTACTCTTAAGATCCTTTGATCAACTAGAATGACTTCTCTCGAATCCATTTTTCACTTCGGTAGGTGATTTCCAATCTGGTTTAAGAGTTGTAAACTTGTCTTTTTATCCGACTCATCCTTAGATCAATTTCAGTGATCCAAGAGATGTTTTAAATTTTCTCCATTGAATGAATGGTAAAAATTGGCATTCCATGAGTTAAGACACATATTGGACTGAACTTTGTTGTTGCAAGTTCTTTAACTTTTGTGTGAACGTACTTCAATTAAGTAGGTTATTTGGCTTGGGTCCTTGAAGATCGAACATGGCAGGTCATTACCGATAAAAATGGGTCTCGTATCCTATTCACAAAGATGTGAGAGAGAACCGTGGGTTCTATATAGGATTAACCTATAGGATCCTAAGCTAGGTAAAATATATATGTATTTCTATCTAAACTATGATACTTGATAGAATTATGAGCCTAACCTAAGACTCCTTAGTCCTGTCTTGATTGGTTGAATTGTTGATTGCAACCTAGCCTAAGCTCGGTATTAAAAGGGGAATGAAAAGGGCTACTAGGTATTAAATTAACCTAGATCCTAATACTATAAGGTATTATTGTAACCTAACGTAGTGTTTTAAACTAAGGAACTTTGAATTTTTACCTATGTGGAGATTACCTAACCTAATTGCTAAGGCCATGGTGGGGGGGTTAGTTATTTGTGTTATATCCTAAGGTATAAATTTAAATTATACCTAAGATATAACCTAAGCAATCTAACCTAACCTAAACTAATGGATATGAATTGGGACTTAAGGGGGTCACATGCATAGTGGTGATGGTTCCTAAGGCATTTATGATAATGTTGATAAGGTTTATTAATGCATATGGACTGCAAGCTTTGGCAGGGGTTAGTTGGTTTTATGGAGGCTTAGATGGCAATATCACGAAAAATGGAAATATATGTTATTTTTGATTTGATGATCACCAGAATTGGTAGGCAGTGGCAAGGAAGAATAGGAGGGAGATATGGAGTAAATAAAATTAATTTTTTTGTTTTTTGAGCCCAAACCACCTAGGTAGGCATGCCAAAGATTTTTGTTGGCTTGTTTCATTTTACATGCTCTCCATTTTTCTTTCTACATGCACTCTAGTTTTTCGAACCAACAGTTTAAACTGCATTGCATGGCTATTTTGGAGGTTTCAAATCTTTTTTAATTTCATGGAGTGTATAAGAAGTATTGTGGAAGAGGTATCTGGTTGTTTTATCTTTCGCAGAGAAGAGGAGAAGAAACGAGTTTGGCTAGAGGTCTTCTTCGATTTTGCAGCGACACTATCGTGCATGATAGGCCCTAATCTCTTGCTTTCCTCTAAGTGTTTTCATTAAAAAACTTTTCTCTGATGAGTTTGTGAATTTCATGCTTATCTGGTTAATAGTTGATGGGTTTTGCAAAACTTGCATTCTATGTTTCAATCCATGTTATACATGATTCTATTGATGACTTATGTAGTATTGTCTTTTGTACTGAAAGGAACTGTGTGCATACATGAATAAAATGGGTAACTTTGTTTAGGTTTCTTCATTGTTGGAAATTGTGGTTGGTTTTGACTTCTTTAACAACCTAAATTTTTTTACCGAGATCTACTTGTATTTTTGAGTTTAGTGTTTGCAAACTTGTTGCGTTTTATGAACTCTGTGCTAGTAAACAACTCTAGTTCTTATGGATACTTACAAACGGGTTCGAGCTATTTGCTAGAATCTTGTTTTAGTATAGAGAATAGTTGTAGAGATTATTGGCTCTATGTTGATAGAATTTTATTTCATATTTAAAAGGACTGTGGATTAATCCGTATATGGCTTGTTGTTTTTGTATCTCACCTTGCAGAAGCTTTGACTATTGTAAATTTTGCATGCAATGGAAAAAAATGTACATGACTTGGTTTTTGTATTTTGACTTGCAAAAATTTGGTTGTTGTTGAAACCCACATCTAACTTAGAACCTATGTTGTTATCTTGGATAAATAGACTGTAGTTTGAAGTCTCATATGGCATGGTGCTTGTGAAATCTTGTTCTTATGTCCATACTAAATGTTTTTGGAGGTTCTTTATGAACTTGGATTTTAAGACATCTGGTCTGAGCTTTGTCAAGCATCTTACATTCCATTTGAAGTTGGGAAATTGGGTTTGATTAGATGTTAACTAGGAAGGGAAGCTCTTTTCTTATTCTAAATTGTTTCTAGGAAGTTTCAGTGTACTCGGTCTAGCATTATGGTGTTGGTGAATTTATGAATTCATGATTGTAATATTGAGATGCAACACTGTACAATCGGTCTATTACTTCTTGATTTCAATGGGTATGATAACTCAACAATGTGTTGGTTCACCATTAAAGTCTCTTGATTATTTTATAAACTAGAGAGGGAACATGTTGTTACCCAAACTTGGTTGAAAGCATTTGAATGATTTGACCCTTTTTGGGAGCTTATGTTGTACATTGTGTTTGGATTTGTAATTTGAGTCCTTAATGAACGTATTATTAATTAGATGTTTGATCTTGTCATTTAAATGGATTTTATCACTGGATGGAGTGGTTCTAAATTCAGAATAATTTTGCATAAAATACATGCGTAAGAGAAAAATTGGAAGCATGGCTTAGTAAGTTGTTAGATAAACTCTTGAGATTTTGATTGGAATCAGCTTGTTGGTTGTCTTTTATTGGAATCTCATTCTATAGTTCTTGCAGTGATACATTAGAATACTGTCAAGATAGTTCTGCCTTATCTATTGGAAAATTTGGAGTGTAACATCTACTCAGATTTCTTGTCTCTTGATGGGACCAATAAATGAATATTAGGTTTGAAAGGTTAATGCGATTCATACTTGATCGTGGACTGTGTTTTGAACTTCACTATTTTCTCATAGAGTTTAAAAAGGGAAATTAATGGTATGGATTGATGGAACTTTGTTGTTGGAGGGAAAAGGGTCCTAAGAAAGAAAAATGTTTCATGTTACCTTCTTACGTTGATGCTATTCTGGTCCAATGAATGAGTGATAAGTCTTTGAAAAATAAAATGTGAAACATTATTGTCCTTAGACTGTGTATGAAATTCATTATTATAATGTTCCCAATGGAAGGTAGAACTCATGCATTATAATGTGAAGATTTAGAAGGAAAGGTAGCATTTAGTTTTCTTTTTCCTTGAAGTTGATCTTGTTCTCTTTCCTTGGAACTCTTGAAAGAACTTAAACCAGTATGTATGAGTGGAGGTAGAACTATTTTATTAAGTTGAAAGAAATGAATATAGTTTGGGGTCTTATTCAGTTATGATGAATACCTTAAAATGTTGAATTTTAACATAGAGGACCTTTAAAGGAACATTTTAAATCATGATATACACCTGTTTCAGCCTTGCTGATGATTATGTACTTTGGCATATGGAATGCTTTCTCTTCTTCCTTATTTGAAAGTTAGATGAGTCATTTGAGAGGGAATATGCTGTAATCACTACGTATCTTTTAGTAGTTATAAGTGTTGTAATATAATCAATAGGATTGGGAACAATGATATATTATGTTTTGTTTTTTGGTAAAGATAATTGATGGGATCAATTATACTTTAAATTATAAGACAAGTACTATAGGTTATATTCTGCTTCTTCTTTTTTGTTAAACTGTTTAGTATTACTCTTCTTCTTATTGATATTACTTATGTTTAGGGAGTATGAATTGCTTGTTTTTCATTAAAGAAGGGTTGTTTTTATTGGAAAAATTAGTGGAATGCACTTTGTTTTAAGGTTTAGTTCTTATCATGCTCTGTTCATTGAACTGACCCGCGCTAACAATTTTTGCAAATGGACTTCATAAGTGATAAAAGAAGACAAAAACTTATATGATGCATTGGATGATCTAAGTTGATTCTTATGAAGAATTCTGATCTGTTCTTAAGTTGTATCAAAAAAGAAAAGTTATTCTCTTTTAATTTAAGGCTATTGTCATGTAGTATGTCTGAAATGCATAAGTTGTAAATGTATAAGTTTTGAAAATGAATTGAAGAATGAGGATTTACTTGCATGGATTGTGTAAATTATCTTGTACCTTTGTAAAATGAATGGGACCCTATCTTGTTGTTATTCATTATGTTATTATATGTTTCAATGAGTATTTTTGGATAAGTAGGAAAAAGGGAATTAGAATATTTTCCCTAAACGTGATGCAACTAAATAAGTTGCAGAATTACAATGAACTTATCTAAACAACTCATATTATTATGGTCACATATAACGAACTTACAATGAAGACTATGCAATTGGTAAAGGACATAAAGGGTGTGTTAAACCCTAAGAACTTAACTACAAAGAGGAAGACTCTTCCTCTCTTATTAAAAAGGTAAGAAAAAAGGTGGATAGGAATATAATCATTAGAATTAATTTAATTTAGTCTACTAAGTTACAACCTCGGTGGTTGTTACACTTTCTTGAATAGTTAAGTCACATTAAATGGAACTTAAGAGGTTGTTGTCCTTTCTTCTTGGTAGTTTCTTGTTGAGCCCAAGTTAATGAACATCAAAAGCAATCTTAAGTTAAGGAAGTTCTGCATTAATGGAACCTTATTTGGAAAAGAACTTAGGGAGAGTTGGATTAGAGTCTAGGCATGGTTGCTAAAATCTACCTTTAAGAAACCAAATTAAATTAACTTTAATAATCTCTTAGGGGTATGTATGTCTCCATGAGGTCGTTTCTCGTAGGATGCTTTGGCACACGCCAACTACAGGGCTATACCTTTGAGAAGATTAGGATATTCTCAAGGATACAACACTGTAGTTGACATGTGTCAACACCCTTCTACATTGATCGTCTAGATGTACACACTTTTGGACTTGAACTTAGTTTCTCTCTAGGACTAGGAAGTAGCATAGTTATGATATGAAGTAGCCCTCTAGGACTTAGGGTACCTTGGCACACGCGGTTGACTTAGGTTGACCCAGTATGCCAATTTATCCTAAGTCTTTGTGAGCTCCTTCCTATCATGACCTACGTTTTTAACTAGAACTAGGGTTAAACCTTGGGCAAGAGGACTGATGAAGTCAGTAAAGTAAATTATATATAAAAATAGAGTGGGGGTGAAGGACGTATTCTGGATTGACAAGTATGTCATCAAGGAATAAGTAATATGAATAGTATGTTAAAATCTTTGGCCAAAGCATCGCAAGCTGCTTGATTGTGTTGTCCTATGTCACCTAGTCTAAGGATTGTGATGCAGATGAATATTGGTAACAACTATTCAGTTAGGTTCTTTAGACAGATCACTCAATACCTAGAATAGGGTAAGAGAACCAAGTATATGTAGTATACAGAAAAGTATTTAATACTTAGTGTTAAACATGAATAGATCGGTAGTTTACCGAGTCATTATAGCTGCATATGGTTATCTGTTATAAGAATGGTTGTTTTGGAATGTGTGTTCTAAATTACATATTTAGAACAGGAACATTACTCAAAAAAAAATTCCCTTGTTTCTAAAGTCTTAAAATAGGAATGTTACATCTTGGTATCAGAGCTGAAGGTTACAACTCTTAGACCTATTGTGTCCATAATCTGATAAAAACTTGAATTTTCTTGTAATAAAAATTGATAGGACAAGAGGAAATGTTGCAAAAATGTTCCACTGAGGAAGAAGTAAAGCAACAACCCAAAAACTTGATGAGATCCTTGCTGCCCTGTTGGACACAAGAGATTGTTTGACTGTGCTTGAGCAACAAGTGATGGGTAATGAGGAGGAAGAAGAAGCTGGTAATAACAATCAGCCACCTCCTGAGGACAACCCCAATATGGGTGTTGATAATAACAATGTTAATGTGCCTAACCAGCTAGAAAACAAAAAGGCTAGGTTGGCTGCTAAACTCACTAATGATATAAAAAGATAAGTCCACCTAAGTTTGATGGCACCACATTAGGTGATGGAGTTGATAATTGGCTCAATAAGATGGAGAAGTACTTTGCAATAAGGAACTTCTTAGAAGAGACCAAAGCTATTTGGGGAGCATATCAGCTTTCCCATGAAGCATCTTCATGGTGGGACAACCGTAAGGTTGAGCTAAACATTGATGAAACTAACATCACTTGGGATCAATTTAAAGGTTATTTTAGGAAATGATGGTTGCCACAACTTTATTATGATAAAAAAATGACTGAATTTCAGAACTTATCTCAAGGGAAGTTAACTATAACTGAGTATTGGGAACAGTTTATGAAACTACTCAAGTATGTACCTCAGTATCAAACTGATGAGAAGTTTAGGATATGGAAATTCATCATGGGATTGAATCCCATTATTGGGGGAGAGGTTGATGTTCACAGCCCAACCACTATGGAAGGGGTTGTTGAAAAATCCATAAGGCAGGAACAGAAATTAAAGGCTATTTCTACTCACAAGGAGGAAGTACGGAAGAAAGTTCCAAACTCTTCTTTAGCTTCTCTTGCACCTAAGAAAGGACCATGGAAAAAGTTTGGTAACAAAAGTAAGTTTCCAACTGATATTAATAAGAAAACAACAATGAATAAGATTGTTGGTAATACCTGAACAATTTTTCCAGAATAATAATAACGGGTGAAAACCCTATGGAGGTCAAAATGATAACTATAAGGTTGGAAATAATTCTGAGCCCAAAAAGGGACTGGTAGGAGGCTGTTATAACTGTGGAAAAGATTGTAGTCATTTTTGCACCCACCAAGAACAAGGGAACCTCATGCACACAGGCTTGATCACCCAACGAGAACTGGGCACTCAACCGAGGTTTACAAGAGGGAGCCGAGTCTCTCTTTTATGTGAGTTTAGTGGAAGGCATCATTCATGACCTTGAATTAATGATTTAAAGGACATGAAAAAGCTATAGAGCTTAGAATAGCTTTTATACCCTTTCATTCTTATCAAAAGTAAAAGCACTTAATAGAATTAACAGAACTAGGAAGTTGTAAATCCACAAATAGACTTAACATTCAAATAAGGTTCATGATTATAAAAGAACAAAAGCATAATAGAAATATGTAGATAATACAGAGAGAAGATCCTAATACAATTGTCATGGTAACCTTATCATATTCATTCATAACGTTACTATAGAATATCACGAAGGGGAGACTGTAGTCACGTGCCATATCTGGATCCATACATGAAGAATTTTGAAACAAAATTTACATTCCCCATTCCCTTATTACATCCTTCCTATAATCATCTACCCCTTTTATCCCATAGTTCTTACAGTAATTCTGAAGATCTCCACTTCCTTCCTTGGGTTCTCCTCTTATTTTTCTAAGGGTACGCATATATATAGGCATTTGATCTCCAAAAAACTCCTCTACAACCTCAAATATGGCCCCAAGTTTCAAGGTGTGGATTGCCTCAGGCGCATGCCTCTCCATGTCATGATTAGCTTTTTGGATCTTCTTATCACAAGGTATATTCCTTCCAGGACACCTGTTTCGTGATGGAACCTTATCCAAATGGAACACGTTCTTCATGTGTTCTATCCAAAAGGCCAAAAATGGCTAAGTCTCGAATTGTGCTTTGTGGGCACGCGTCCTTGGTTCTCCAAGAACCCTTTTTGAATCCTACCTTGTGCACCTTAACTTGTGCACTTCCTTCGCCATGCATGCCTACACACCTTTAAGATTTGGTAGCTACATTAGGGTCCCAACATTACCCCACACTTCACCTATTATTTGCCCTCAAAACTTTTTCAAAGAATGTAGTACAAAAAGGAAAGGCCTTACCTTGGAAAAGAATGGAGGGAAAAATAAAGAAATAGGGAAGAGAGAGAATAGAAGGAAAACTACCTAAAGAAGAAGAAGGGGAAAATTCTGCCACATGTCAGCCTCCAGTGTGTTCCAAGCACTGACTTCATCCTACACCCTCTTGCAAAGGTAGCCAACCAATGCGCTCACCTTGTCAAAGGTTAATCCCTCCCCCTTTGTGTTTATGGTATCTACCATCATTTCCAATTGCTTAGCTTGATCTTCCAAGGCATCCATCTTCCTTGTAATGACCTTGTAGAGCTCTTTAAGTTGGGTTTTTATTAAGACCAAGAATCTCAATAGCTTCATATTTTATTTCTACTTTGGATAGAATATTTTCTCTCTTTGTTCTATTACCTTTATTCTTTTCCCTAAAGTCCTTCATCTCGGCCTCGTCATTGGCAAGTAGCATGCTTATTACCTTTTCCTAATCCACACAATGGTCATATGCGACCCTAATGGTTTATGCAACTACTTTTACATCAACAAGCACCTTGTTGTATTCAGCTATGAGCGCGATGACTTTCAACTTGTCCTCTTGCTCCAAGTGCACAGCTACATCCTCTACCAACTCCAAGGCCAAAGGCTACCTTTCCATGGTGAGGATCTAAGTCAAGTCCTCAAGACACTCTGGGGGAACCATATTTTTGTGTGGGAGGGTTAAGGTCTGGGTGCTTCATGACAATAGCCTGGGAGATGAGCTCCACCTTCTTGGAAAATTCACACACTTTAGCTTTCTCCTCTTGTAATTCTCACTATAGTTGAGCACTGATCAGCTTTTCAAGGCTAAGTTCCTTTGTTAGCTTAACTATTTCTTCCTTCCTCTTCTCCATCAAGTCCTCCAAGACTTTAACCCTATCATTTCTGTAGAAGAGCCTTGCCTCTACCTCCATGGAGACTTTTTTAAGTGCATTACATACTTTCTCATCCGATAGTTGTTGTGCGTTTATGATGGGGTTGACCCCCTTTGTCTCGAGATAGCTCTAGTATCGCCCCTTAGTTAACCTCAAACTCGGGCTCATCAAGGTGGGAGTCAAATGCCCATGATAGCATATTTCTTGTGCATGGGTATCCACCCTCAGGATCAAAGGACTCCATGGCGGTGAGCTCCTTGGTGGGCACAATACTTTAGAAGCATGTGCGTAAAACTTTGCTAGGGTCATTAACATACCCCATCATTGATTTTCCTTCCTCCACACATTTACTTCCCATGTGCATGCCCTTTGGAATAGTTACTGAAAGAGTTGGGCCTTTTATGCAACCCACACTCTTCTCCCTTTTCTCTTCCTTGAATTCATCAAGTATGAGCTCCGTGTTGTGCTCCAATTCCTCATCGAACAAGGTATTAATCATCTTCTTCACCTCCCTTGTTGCTTTCTCATTCACCTCCTCCTGAGTGAGCTTGGGCATATCTAGCTCCTTGGTACTTGCCCCCTCACTCCTTTCTTCCTTCTGCATGACTTCCTCCCCTTGGGCATCCTTCCTCCTTACAAAGATGAAAGCATCATTTACATCTTCTACTTCCTCTTCCTCCGAATCGTGGACATCAATCAGCTCCTGATCTACCTCCAGCTCTTCCTCTTCATCATCATCCTTTTTCCTATATAGGCATTCATGTCATCTATATCCTCGGACTTTGGTTCTTCCATCCCCTCTTCTTCTTCCTTTCCTAAAAACTCCGGAGTGAGGGATGTGGCCTTCTCTTAATCTAAGGGTTCCTCAGGGGATGGTGGCTTCACAGGTTTTGGGGTATTCTCCTTAACCACCATCCTCTTTTTATTCCAGCACGTAGGTACATGTCCCCATGCTACCTACATCCTGCTTCTCCACAGCCCTCTGTTCCTCTTTCTCTTCCCTCTCCTTACACTTTGGCACGGGCTTCTTCCTTCCAAGTAGGGTCATCTGGGATGGATATCTCATTCTTCATGTATGTGCCCTTTTCGAATTTTGGCCTTATGCATAGGTAAATCATTGCGGCATTACTCCCATCAATAGGTAAGGTCAAAGGCCTTACAATATACACATCATGCGACATGTACCTTTCAACATACATGTGCTTCTCTGGGTAGACCAACTTCTTCCTCATTTCCCTGTGCTCTCTGATCAAGGGTGGACAAGTCAAGGTCTAATTTCTTCGACTCCTTGTATCTATTTACTCCCACTTGGAAAAATTGGGTAGTAAACGGAATGGGAGTTTGCGCCATGGATTCTAGCATCCATCGAAAAAAATGAACTTGCCAATACAAAATTTTTGGTAGACTATGAACTCTACTTCTCCTTTGGTCACCATGAGGAGTTATTCAGGGATCCACCATTTAGCCCCGAATTTGTTCCTAAGGCATGTATACCATTTTTATAAGCGTGCCTTGTGTACCCATGTCATTGATTCACATGTGTATTTCTGAAACCTCTCTACAGGTGAGGGATCTTCAACAGGGTACTCCCACATGAACTTGTCAGATGCATCCGACACCCTAACTTCTGAGAACACAATTGTCAATAGAATGTTTCCAAATAAGATCTTTCCTCCCTTCTTCATGCTACTTATGATTCCATCTACAATATATTGGGAGAGGTTGTATATGGTGCCCTCTGTAACTTTCCTACAGACATTCAGCTAGGGCTTTCTCACCTGGGTCCACCTTTCTTGTCCATTCAGCTTAGAGACTAGGTGTGCGGCCATCTTCATCACCAGATCATTGATATTTGAGACGTTGTAGTACCTTGATCCCTTCTTCAATTCTTGGGATGCTATGGTTTCTTTGATTGCCTCCTCGTCTAGGAGGTCATCTTCAAGCGCGTCCCCTTCATAGTTTAGGCATGTGAAGTGTGAAATTATTTGGGGAGTTATGCACATTTTGTACCCTACAAAGCAGAAGAAGTCTTTGTGTACGCGCATCATCAACCATTGGTACAAGTACTCGGGCTTCCCGAAATATGGTAACTTGAAAATTTGGAGAAGTCATGCCTTTTCCATTTTCACCTTGAACACATTGTTGTAGATCAGTAACCTGTCAGGTGTTCATTTATTTTTGGGGCGTACCAGCTCCAAAGTGCCATTTCCTTTGCGATTATACTTGACCAGTGATTGTAGTCAATCACGGTCATCTTTCTTATGTGGGACTCCCACTCTTGCCCTAGGAAAACCCCATCCGGGTATTGCATCTCTGAGTACCATTCCTCATTTGTATCCAAGAGTATTTCTTCTTGTTTCTTCTTTCCTTTTCCTTTATCCTTTTCCATTCTTGGATTGTTCTACAGGTTTATCAAATGGTTTCATGGCCGTCATTGTACCCTTTGCTTTCATTCCTAGGTTAACTTACAAGTTGCTTGAATGTTTTCCTTGTGTGCCCGATGCCCTAAAACACAAACCCTAATCTCTATTTTTCTCCTTTGATCACGACACTTCTTCACAATGTTCCTCACACCTGTGAATCACTTATGCTCTAGTTTGTAGATCCAATGGACTGATTGCACTTAAGTTCTTGGGATTTTCCTTTTTATAATTCAGTTCTCGAAACCCTAGCTCTAGAAAAAAAAATCACTCTTCTTGTGTTCGCAAAGTGAAATAATGAAATGTCCACTCTTGTATTTATAGCTTTTCCCACTTTTATGCATTTAAGGCTAGGCTACCTACCATCGTACGATAATATTTAATGTGGTGTTTTCAAACAAAACCTAACTTCAATGCTTCTCCTTACGTGCCCAATCCTTGTGTGAAAAATTTTCCAACCTTCTGGCATGCAAACAATCCATCTTGATAGAAGAATATTGTGCACATGTTACCAGCACCAAAGGCACTTCTTCCATCCTCATGATTCTTTATTTTTCCTACCTCATGTTTTTACACTTTTTCTCCTTTGTACGTGGATTTCCAATGTAACCTTATTTTGCCACCAACCCAAATCCTCCTAGCAGAATAACTCCAAGTTTCTCTTCATCATCTCACCCCACACTAAAATGATGCGTGGTCCTCTGTGCATTCATAAGTCAAAAAGTAATAAGGTTACCAATGCCCAAGGCACAAAACAAAACAACAATGTGAAAGGGAAATACAAGAAAGGAAAAGCATAAAAGGAAATTCTAAACTAACTGGAAAAACTACCTTATTTACAAACACCAAGAAGTATTATTTATAGTAGGGCTTCACCTTACTCCCATTGAAGTATCCAGTAATTTAATTTCATCCAATGTTTGTAACTAGCACGCACCTAAATCAAGGATGTATGAAATTACATAAGTACCCAACCAATGCACCTTCAACTTTCCAGATGGCGTAGAAATTTTAAATCATATAGCAATACCATCCGGCCAACCTCAAACTATTTATTCTTAATATGACAGGTCATGCCATGCCTTTCATTTTGCCTTCTTAGTTGTTTGGCTCCATCTTTCTAGTGAGTTCCTTTCATACAACTTTATCAATTCATCTATTCTTTCTTCTAGTGCTTTTATTCGTCCTAACCCTCTTGTCGTGCTATACGTAGAGATGGTAGCATGAATTCGATCAGAAAACTACTTCCATGCCAAACACCAATTGAAATGGTGTGGCCTTGTTCAATCTTTTATACATTGTTCTATATGCCCAAAGAACTATTGACACCTTCTCATCCCAATCCTTCCTACCCACATCACATATCTTAGTCAATTTGTGACTAAGGATTTTGTTGAATGCCTCTGTAGTCCCATTTGCTTGAGGGTGATCGGGGTAGTCTTGTCATGGGCTACCATGAATTCTCGCCAATAGAATCCTTATGGTTTCATTTAAAAAGTGAGTGCCCCTATAACTTGTTAAGCTTAATGGGCACCCATACATGCTTGATAATCTTCTCCCATAAAAATCTAGTAGTTGTGGTTGCAAAAGGTCAATCCTTAGTGGGCATGACCTCTACCCACCTTGTTAGATAATCAGTACAAGTAATGATATACCGCGAGTTAGTCCTTCGCGCAGCTGGTGAGATTGGTCTGACAAAATCTATTTCCCATTTCTCAAAAGGTTCCACACTGCTATGGGGCTGTAAGGGAATCTCATCCCTTCTTCCGGTTTTCCAAGGTGCTTGGTAGCGGTCACAGTGCCTTACAAAACTTAATTCAATCTTGGTAAATCATCTCCCACCATAATCCGGTGACTAGGATCTTGCACGCGGTTGCATTCCCCACATAGTTTCCTCTAGCAATCCCACCATGGGATTCTTTTATTATGGCCACACATTCATGTTCTAATACACACCAATGAAAAACCTCATCGTGGCCCATTTTATACAAATCCCCATTGATCAACATGAAGGATGTGGCACATATGGTTAACCTTTTCCTTTCCAGCGCATTCATCCGTTCGGGCACCACACCTTCCTTGAGAAAAACAACAATGTCTTCTAACTCTGAGGGTGCATGCCGCAACCTGAATAGTTGTATGTCTAACATGGTTTCCTCGATACTTTATGCATCCTCTCCCAAATCAATCCTCAATAAATGATCTAGTCCACAATTGTTCTTTCTAGGTTTTACCAACACTCAATTCAAATTCCTGAAATAAAAGTACCCAACGACATATGCACCCTTGCAACACTGCTTTGTTTACTAGATACTTCAAGGCCATATGGTCAGTGTAGAATATGAAGGGAGTCGCCATCGATATTGTCTAAATTTTTGGAGTGCATAGATCATTGACAATGCCTCACACTCGGTCGTTGTATAATTATGTTCGATGGTGTCAAATTTCTACTTGCAAAACACAAGAGATGATCAAAAATCCCCTCTCCAGTTGGGCAAGAATAGCTCCCATTGCTATACCAGAGGCATCCACGTGGACATGGAAAGGTTTATCCCATGATGGGAATCGTAGAATAGTTGCGGTGAAAAGCCTTTCTTTTAGAGTGTCAAATGCCCTCTGCTGCGCCTCTCCCCACTGAAAGGCACTCTTATGTCTGAGAAATATTTCCAAAGGCATGGCGATCTTGGTGTATCCCTTAATGAACTTTCTGTAGTACCCAATGTGCCCAAGAAATCCGTGCATGACACTTTGACTGGTGGGCTCCCCTAATCCCAAAATAACTGAAAAGTTCATGGGATCCACTAGTAAGCCCTCTTTGCATATGATATTCCCCAATAACGTTCCAAAAGGAGTTGCAAAGACACATTTCTTGATGTTGAGGGAAATCCTCAACTATCGAAATCTTTCAAACATCAATCTCAAGTTATCAAAATGGTCCCTGCCAATCCATACACTTTGTCCAATCATCCAAATATACTTGAAGGAACTTGTGGATGAAGTCCTTAAATGCTTGTACCACTATATGTTAAAATACAACAGGCACATTCCTCAATCCAAAGGGCATGACCATATATGCAAATATTCTCCACTCGGGGTGAAAGTTGTCTTTTCTTGGTTTTCCTTAATAATCTTTACTTGGTCATATCCTAAGAATCCATCCGTGAAGGAATAGACCTCGCGCCCAGCAACTCCTTCCAAAATATTTTCAGTGAAGGGGCTGGGAAAAGGATCTATGATACAAATAGCATTCAACTCCTTGTAATCCACACATATCCTAATCCACCCATCCTTCTTTATGCTGATCACCATTGGACTTATCCATTCTGATTCCTCCACAACCTCAATGATATCGGATGCTATCATTTTTTCTAGCTCTTCTTTAACCCTTACGTGCATGTTGGGATTCATCATGTAAGGCCTCTTCTTGACCAGGCACGCACCATCTTTCAAATTTATCCTCATTTCCCCCAATGAATGGTGGATTCCTTTCAACTCATGGTATCCACGTGGGAATAAATCCTTAAATTTGTGTAAGAGATCAATGATCTTTGATACTTCCTTGTCCAACTAGTAGTCCCCAATGATAGCTTCCTTGGGCTCCTTCTCCGAGCCGATGTTAACTTTCTTGGTTTTGAGTGGTTCACGATATGCATGCACACATACATCCGCATTATCAACTACCTCATGCATCCCAACTAAATGGTCGACATCCGAATCTCCATCTCCTCTCCATCAATAACATATACCATCTTTCCTTTCTCCTTTTCGGACACGCACGCTCGAAATGTATGTCTTCTCGGTTCCTCCTTGTCAAACCATGCTTCCAAGCTAGGTCCACCAAGTAAGTATACTAATCTATCTTCTACCATGGTGCAATCCCCCAGTGTGAGGCGCTTGACAGCTGCTGCAACACCTCGTCAACCGGTTGTTAGGTACTTCGGTACTCGAATGTTTGAACCGGGTCAACCACTAATTCTGCCAATTTCCCATCTGGCTATGAGTTTCATAATGGATGTACCAAGCACGCACATAACCTTGTAGTGTCAAATATAGCTTGTGCACCCAAAGGGAGGGTGGTAAATCTTTTACACCTTCTCCCCAAACCCTCTCACATGCCTGGATGTGGGAAGAGGTGGGTTCATTTCCATTGTAATCCTTGATAGTGGTGGGTATATTTCTCTTTGAGAATCAGACAGTGAGCACAATTCTAACTTCATGCCACTCCAACAAGTTTTTGCTATGCACGGCCCACCACCTCGCTGTTGTGCCTATCAAAACATAACCCAACATACCTCATCACTCATCCTCCCTCCATTGAGCTTCCATTTCTCTCAAAAAGACCTCAGGGTATGCATCCCCAGAATACTTGGTTATTGCCTTTCCTCCTAGGCGCCAAACTATACGCACCATGGTTACCCTAGTCACCAATCCTTTCAGATGTCACCCAATCAATTCATAAGTCCCATGCACCCAATTATCACATGCTATATTGGTAGTATCACTGATAGATTGAGCATCATCAAACTGGATGACTCCTTCTATAGGGTGGATGGTCTCTGGATCTCTTATGGAGCACACATATATTATATCTAGGTATTCCTCTCCAAGGGGTTCGGATAGGGTGTCTATTTTCCATCAGCAAGTGGTATAATCACCCTCTCTTCCTTGTTTTCAAAGCTTATGTACCCCTTGTTAAAACAAAGATTTGCATTATCCTTATAGCACCATAGGTTCCCAAGTAACGCTGGGAAATTATTTTCCTCGGCAAGTGCCAAGACATCAAATTCCCCAGTGAACTTAGTCCCTTGAATGGTAATGGTCGCATCCTTCAAGACACCTATGGGCATTGCCTTTGTCTTATTTTCCATATACAACACATTTGAAAATGGTCAGTAATGCAGTCTTCCCATTTGATGTCGGGCATCCAGTGTGAGAACATTAACCTCCGCACTGTATTAATGAGGATTTTGCTAAGAAGCCATCCATCCACTACTGCATTCAAGGTAATATCTTTGTCATAATCAAGGCTATGAGGTGGGAGGTTTGCATGCAGGATCTGCCTTTCATGCTCTTCCCCGGCGTGTGGTACCTTTTCTCTCAACCATGCTCCTAGTAGGAGAATAACATTCTCTTGCCTCAGCAGTTTGCACACCTCCTTAACCTCATCCAAGTCATCCTTTAGTGCTTATACTGGTCTTCTTTGCTCATCTTTTCTAGTTTTCTTTTTTAAGCATTGGATCTTCCCTTGTAAGCTTCAAATTACATCCATGGTTTCCTGGTAGACTTCTTTCTAGTGAGTCGAGTTTGGATAATTCCCATGTGCTACTTCTTCCCTTGAAAAAGAGGTCTTTACTTAGGTGCTTCCTTGCATGCACGAACTCCGCCCTTGTTGTTACCCTAACAGCTTTAGTTCTGATTCACGTATTACTCGCGGGAGCCATTTCACGCGTCAGCTTCTTAATACTCACCATGACAAAGGCCTTTATCCTTCCAGTCTTGCTAACTCATATGTTTGTATAACTCTAGGAACTCTTCGTACTTATTTTTTTCCCACACTAGGAGCATTGTAGAAGATCTAGACATTCACGCTTATAATGGTTTATGGATCCACAATTAAAGCATGTTCCACATGGGAACTCACTTCTTCCCCTGCGGTTACCATGACCATGAAATCCTCCATGAAATCCCCTCCCGCATGCACCTCCATCTTTGCATTCTTCATATCGATGCTCATCTCCTTTGGAACTACTAGAAATGCCGGGTCACACACACCAAGATCAATTTTCCTCATGAATCTAGTTAATCAATCTATAATCCTTGGTGTCATGTGTGGTTGAGGTACATATCTTGCAATAACAAGATATGTTTTTATGGATTACGCATTGTAAAAGGGGTCACCTACTTACATCATGATCCTCATGACATATCTCACAATTTACCGCTATGGCACGTACCGCCTTCCGAGTACATATCCTGTCATTATCCTTTGTGTGCCCTTCTACGTTACAATATGTGTACCACATCCCACTACGAGTCTCTAGAACTATGTTGGCAGATAATTTCTCCAACTACTTAGCCATGGCAGTGATCTGAGCCTCCATAAATGGGCTAACACTAGTGTTAACACTACCAACTTTCTCATCATGCAAATCAGCTTCTAACGCTTCACGTGGGTCCATGAATGTTTTATGAGACAAAGCCCTCATAAATGGTGTGATCAAACCTCCAACAAACCACTGAGCATGTTGTGAAGGGTGGATATCATAAGACAATTTAGACAATAGAGTCTTAAAGTGCACATCATATTCCCCGCACGCTCTCTGCCATTCCTGCTAGATTTCCTTAAGAGAGCTAATGCTATTTTGTTCAAACTCACGTATGTGAATTCCACCAAGAACGCATTTTTAGTGTGGTATAATCCAAAATAATCCGATGAGGGTCATACTTCTGTACCAACTATGCATGCATCTTTGCAAGGTCATTGCAAATTGACTGCCTTTTGATCCTTCGTTGTGATCCCCTTCGAGCTCCATAGCAGCTCACACTTATGCACATGCTTTGTAACATTTTCTATCCCACTATATTCGGTAAGTGCGAGATACATCTCAAAAATACTTGAGGAGGTAGCTGAGGTCCTTATCCTCCTAACCTAGTCCCTTAATTTCCTCTAGTGTTTCCTCCTCTTCCGGACCCACTAGATCCTGAGCCACCAGCTCCACCACTTCCACCTCCAGATCCTCCTGTGTTAGGTACATGGCCTGTGTTTGTCGTGCCAAACATTCCCATCATCCCACTGAATTACACGCCGACAGTTTGTGAACTAGTGCCACTCCCAGTTGTATTTCCTCCACCACTTCCTGACACACTCCCAAAACCACCTGTATATATTCCTTGTCCAAACATTCCACCAAATACTAGAATAGTGTGTGAAGCCATAGAAGTCCCAAATGAGAAGTTGTATCTTCTGGGTGTTGATCGGTTGCTTCCACTGATATCAAATGGATCAACTATACTTTTACCTTGTTCAAAAAAACCAAGCACCAAGGTTTAGTTGCTAGGTGGGGTCAGATGGATGCAAATAACTCTTCTTTCTCCACGTGACAGGCTCTCATCAGAAGCTGAGGGGTTCTCTCTTCCGCATTTACCAAGATGGTGTAGCATAGACTATTCAGGCTCCACATCCTCCATGTAAACCTCTTCTCCCAAAAAATTCCACCTCCATGAATCCATCATAAATGCAACTTCACACCATCTCGCAATATTCCTCTCACGTGTTTGATGATACTTGAGCCATCTCTCCTCCCTTTCCTTTTCAGTTGTTATATCAGCCATCTTTCCCCACCCTGGCTTCCTCACCAAGCGCTCAAAGTGGTTTAGCCGGCCATTGGGAATGCCTCTATACTCATGGTTACCATCAAGATTTTTATTTCTAGGGGATAGCCAACAAAAATGATCCTCTCAACTCCCAAAAAATTTAAACTCAACAACTTCTAGACAAGAATACGTGGAAATTGTGTATTCTAGATCAGCTAGCCAAGACTCCCACCAATGATCTATAGCATGGATCCATGTTAGATCAACATCTTGTGAGTTCTGTATGTTTCTTGGATCTAAGGGTGTGATTTATAATACCACCCCGACCTAGATGCATATGCTGAGAGCCACTCAAATAACTCTACTGGGAAACAACAAGAATGTTTTGTACAACTCATGATAGAGAGTGTCTTCCACCCATCTTCACATATCAAACTCAGGTCTAGTACTGAATCTCTGAGCAAACTCATCCTCTGTGATTTTAAACCAATTTTCAACACCTTCAAGTGTTAAGCACTCTGTCATCACTTTTTGCATAGACCATGATGTATGCCATGTTCCACTACAACTTCGAAAAGAGGTCTTGGAAATGGAACCAAGATGTAGTCATTTTTACACCCACCAAGAACAAGGGAACTTCATGCAAGCCAGCCTATCACCCAACGGGTTCTGGGCACTCACTTGAGGCATACGAGAGGGAGCCAAGTCTCTCTTTTATGTGAGTTTAGTGGAAGGCATCATTCATGATCTTGAATTAGTGATTTAAAGGACATCAAAATCTATAGATCTCGAATGACTTTTATACCCTTTCACATATCAAAAGTAAAAGTGCTTAATAGAATTAAAAGAACTAGAAAGTTGTAAATCCACAAATGACTTAACATTCAAATAAGGTTCATGATTATACAAGAATAAAAGCATAATAGAAATATGCAGATAATACAAAGAGAAGATCTTAATACAATTGTCATGGTAACCTTATCATATTCATTCATAGCATTACTTATAGAATATCACAGAAGGGGAGACCATAGTCATGTGCCATATCTAGATCCATACATGAAGAATTTCAAAACAAAATTTACATTCCCCATTCCCTTATTACATCCTTCCTATAATCATCTACCCTTTTATCCCATAGTTCTTGTAGTAATTCGATAGAGTTTTGCTTCCTTCCTTAGGTTCTCGTCTTATTTTTCTAAGGGTGCACATATATATAGGCATCTGATCTCTAACAAACTCCTTTGTAGCCTCAGATCTAGCCCCAAGTGTCAAGGTGTGGATTGCCTCAAGTGCATGCCTCTCCATGTCATGATTAGATTTTTGGATCTTCTTATCGCAAGGTATATTCCTTCTAGGACACCCTGTTGCCAGGCTGGAACCTTATCCAAATGGAACACATTCTTCATGTGTTCTATCCAAAAGGCCGAAAATGGCTAAGTCTCGAATTGTGCTTTATGGGTGTGCGTCCTTGGTTCTCCAAGAACCCTTTTTGAATCTTGCTTTGCGCGCCTTAACTTACACGCTTCCTCTGGCCATGAACAACTATATGCCTTTAAGATTTGGTAGCTACATTAGGGTCCTAACAAAGATCATTATGTGAATCTATGTCCTTTGAAGAAGTATGATCAAAATCAGTAGCACAAGATACATGTTGTAGTAGCTGACAAGCAAGATGAAAAGCAAGTTACACCTATTGAAGTTCTTGGTAAGTTATTCGGCATACCTGTAACTATTATTTTCTATATGGGAGCTACTAAATGTTTTATTTCTAGTAAACTTGCTACAAAAATTAAAAGAAAAGCTAGAAAAGGATAAATCATGGACCGTACATTACAAAGTAATAATTCTGTTCATACGCTTAGTATGTATCTTTTCGGAGTAGTCCTTGACTTACCTATCTTTTCCAGAGGTTGATCTCTATGTAGCACCTTTGGGATCATTTGATATAGTCATAGGTGTAAATTGGTTAGCAGAGCATAAAGCAAAGGTAGACTATTTTGAAAAAATTATTAGTTATTTAGATGATTTGTAGAAAACAACATAGATTTAGGGTGTAAAACGAGAAATTTTTGTTAGGAAATTGTCAGCCATGCAATACAAAAAGGCCAAAAATAAGGGCTATACCTTATATGCGGTAAAATTTCTGAATCTGCGAAGAAGAAAACAAGTGATTACATGGAACATTATCCGCCATTACGGGACTACAATGACGTGTTTTACGGATGAATTACCGGGATTACCACCCAAAAGGGAGTTTGACTTCACAATTGAAATCAAACCAGGTACTGAGCCTATTTCTAAAGCACCTTATCAAATGACTACCACAGAGTTAGTAGAGCTTAAGGCTCAATTACAAGAACTTTTGTCTAAGGGTTTGATTAGACCAAGTGTTTTACCTTGGGAGCATCGGTGATCTTTGTAAAAAGAAGGATGGAACACTATAATTGTGCATTGATTATAGGATGTTAAACAAAGTGACAATCAAGAATAGATACCCACTTCCTAAAATTGATGACCTATTTGATTAGATGCATGGAGCATCGGTATACTCTAAGATAGACCTTCATTTTGGATATCATCAATTATGAATTCAGGATGAGTACATTCATAAAACAACTTTTAGGACAAGGTATGGACATTATGAATTCATAGTTTTAACCTTTGGATTAACGAATGTACCTATAGCTTTTATGAACTTAATGAATAATATATTTCAAGAATACTTGGACAAGTTTGTGCTTGTATTCTTGGAAGACATTCCCATATATTCTAAAAGTGTAGAGGAGCATCATGAACACTTGAAAATAGTTTTGGAAATTTTGAGAAAGAGACGGTTATATGGTAAGTTGTCCAAATGTTCTTTCTATGACACTTTGAAGTTCACTATTTGGGTCATGTTATGAGTAAAGATGGGATTGCTTTGGAGGTCCTTCTAAAATTGTAGCTATAATCGAGTGGCATGCACCAAGAATTTACATGAAGTTAGAAGCTTCATGGGCCTTGCAGGAGTTATTATAGAAAATTTGTTAAGGATTTTCTAAGGTAGCTTGCACCAATAACTTCATTACGAGAAAAGGATAAGAAATTAATTTGGAATGATAAATGTGAATCTACTTTTAAAACTTTGAAAATTCAGCTTAACATCAACACCTACTTTAATTATACCTGATCCTAATGGAGACTTCACGGTTGTAATGGATGCATCTGGGGAGGGTCTTAGAGGTATTTTGTTACAAAATGATCATGTCATAGCTTATGAAAGTATAAAAATTAAGTTACATGAGTTGAATTATGCTCCATATGACTTAGAGCTTGTTTCCATAGTTCGAGGCACTTCAATTTTGGAGGTATTATCTACTTGGTAAACCATTTGAGTTGAAAATTGATCATCTTGGACTGAAGTACATTTTTACTCAGCCAAATCTGAATGTAAGATAATGAAGGTGGTTAGATTTTTTGTCTCAGTATGATTTTGACATAAGTTACATTAAAGGAAAAGAGAATAGAGTGGTGATGCTCTCAGTCATAGGAAGCACATTTATGCTCTTATAACACTAAGAACTTAGTTTAAGGATGAAGTAAAAAGTGTTATGGAATCTAACTCTTACTTTCAGCAAGTAAAAATAGCGCTTGCTATAGATCCGAAGGATGAAAGGTATAAAGGTTTTCACTTTGATAATGAAGGAATCTTACGATATGAAAACAGAGTATACATACCCTTATCTAATGATTTAAGAAATAAATTTTTGACAGAGTTTCACAATTCACCTTTTTCTGGACACCCTGGCATTACAAAAATGCTTGCTAATATAAAATAACAATATTTCTAGAAATGAATGAAAAAGGATGCTATAGATTTTATGACTCATTGTTTGGAATGCCAATGAGTGAAAGCAAAACATATGCATCCAGCTAGGTTGTTGTATCCTCATAGCATACTGTAGTACAAATGGCAGGTATAAGCATGGATTTTGTACAAGGATTGCCTATGTCAAGACATAAACATCATGTTATTTTTCTAGTAGTTGACAAACTAACGAAAGTAGCTCATTTTATTGCTAGAAATCTAAAGGATGACTCTCTGTTTTGGCTAAAAGGTTTGTACACAAAATTTTAGATTACATGGAGTACCTTAATTAATCATATTTGATAGAGACCCTAGAATGATGTCAAGGTTTTGGAAAATGCTTAACACAGGCTCTTGGCACTAAATTAAATTTCAGTTATGCGTATCATCCAAAAACGGATGAAAAAACTGAAAGGGTAAATCGGGTTTTAGAGGATATGTTACGGATGTCTTGTATGGATCAAGAGTACAATTGGGAAGAGTACCTTCCCTCGGTTGAATTTGCATACAATAACACATATCATGCTTCTCTAAAGATGGCACCTTTCAAGCTGCTTTACGGAAGGGAATGTAGAACCCCTATTAGTTGGGATAGCATTGAGGATAGAGAGGTAATTGGACCTGAAATCCTTATGGAAATGGAACAACAAGTTAAAATGATTCATGAACGCTTGAAAGAAGCAACAGATAGGCAAAAGAGTTATGTTGACTTAAAGCGGGTTGATAGGAGATTTGAACTTAGAGAAAAGGTTTTTCTTCGGGTTAAACTGAAAAAGAGTTCCATAACTTTTGGCAAGGCTACCAAGTTATCACCATGTTATGTGGGACCTTTTGAAATAGTTGAAGTAATTAACCCTATAGCTTATCGTTTAACACTACCACATGATTTGTCACAAATGCATGATGTTTTCCATATTTCTTTACTTAATAAATATGTTTCAGATTTATCAAATGTGTTAAATTGGAATTCCTTGCAGGTCCAAGACCTAGGAATAATCGTGGTTAAGCCCATTCAAGTGCTAGAAACTCATCAATTGCAATTAAGAAATAGAGAAATAAGTCAACGTAAGGTCCAGTGGGACCAGTTTAACAAGGAGAGTGCAACTTGGAAAAATCTAGAGGATATGAAAATTGCTTTTCCATATCTATTTGAATAGAATTGAATCTGTTGACTGATAAATTTTTATGAATTTATCCTTTATGACATTAAGTAAGCTAGTTTTGGGCAGATATTTACTTGATTTGAATAAAAAGTTATTTAATACTGATTTCTGGAACCATAAGGTTTTGAAATATTTGGCTTAGGAGTAGAGAAGTGAATGAATTGACTATCCTTGATGTAAATTGTTAAAAGAGATAATCATCGGGATGATGATTATTTTTAGGAGGGGAGCATGTAACACCCTTGACTGTTGTTATTTTCCTCCTTTGCATTCAAGTGTTGATATGTGATTTTCCTTATAAGGATATGTTCTTCTGATTGTTGAAAATCATGCTTGTTATGGATAAGTATTTTCTACTCTTAAGATCCTTTGACTGAACTAGAATGACTTCTCTGAATCCATTTTTCACTTCTGGTAGGTGATTTACAATCTGGTTTAAGAGTTGTAAACTTTTATTTTTATCTGACTCATCCTTGGATCAATTTTAGTGATCCAAGGGATTTTTGAATCTACTCCATTGAATGAATGGTAAAAATTGACATTCCATGAGTTAAGATACACATTGGACTGAACTTTGTTGTTGTAAGTTCTTTAATTTCTGTGTGAACGTACTTCCATTCAGTAGGTTGTTTGGCTTGGGTCCTTGAAGATCGACCATGGCAGGTCATTGCTGATAAAAATGGGCCTGCAGCCTATTCACAACATGTGAGAGAGAACCGAGGTTCTATATAGGATTAACCTATGGGATCCTAAGCTAGGTAAAATATATATGTATTTCTATCTAAGCTATGATACTTGATAGAATTCTGAGCCTAACCTAAAACTCCTTATTCTATCTTGATTGGTTGAATTGTTGATTTGCAACCTAACCTAAGCTCAGTACTAATGGGGATTGAAAAGGCTACTAGGTATTAAATTAACCTAGATCCTAATACTACAAGGTATTATTGTAACCTAACCTAGTGTTTTAAACTAAGGCACTTTGAATTATTTACCTATGTGGAGATTACCTAACCTAATTGCTAAGGCCATGGTGGGAGGGTTAGTTATTAGTGTTATATCCTAAGGTATAAATTTAAATTTTACGTAAGATATAACCTAAGCAATCTAACCTAACCTAAACTAATGGATATGAATTGGGACTTAAGGGGGTCACATGCATAGTGGAAATGGTTCCTAAGGAATTTATGATGATGTTGATAAGGTTTATTAATGCATAAATACTGCCATCTTTGGCAGGGGTTAGTTGGTTTGGCAAAGGCTTAGGTTGCGGTATCACTAAAAATGGAAATAAATGTTATTTTTGATTTGATGATCGTCAAAATTGGTAGGCGGTGGTAAGTAATAATAGGTGGGAGATATGGAGCAAATGAAATTAATTGTTTTGTTTGTTGAGCCCAAACCACCTAGGTAGGCATGCCAGTGGATTTTTTTGGGTTGTTTCATTTTGCATGCTCTCTAATTTTCTTTCTACATGCACTCTGGTTTTTCGAACCAGCAGTTTAAACTACACTGCATGGCTATTTTGGAGGTTTCAAATCTATTTTCATTTCATGGAGTGTATAAGAAGCATTGTGGAAGAAGTATCTGGTTGTTTGATCTTTCGTGGAGAAGAGGAGAAGAAACGAGTTTGGCTAGAGGTCTTCTTTGATTTTACAATGACACTATCAGGCATGATAGGCCCTAACTATTAAAATCTCTTGCTTTCCTCTAAGTGTTTTCATTAAAACAACTTTGCTCTGATGAGTTTGTGCATTTCATGCTTATCTAGTTAATAGTTGATGGGTTTTGTAAAACTTACATTCTAGGTTTCGAATCCATGTTATACATGATTCTATTGAAAGCTTATGTTGTATTGTCTTTTGTACAAAGGAACTGTGCATACATGAACAAAACTGGTAACTCTGTTTAAGTTTCTTCGGTTGTTGGAAATTGTGGTTGGTTTCGACTTCTTTTACGGCCTAAATTTGTTACTGAGATCTTCCTGTATTTGTTGAGTTTAGTGTTTGCAAACTTGTTGCATTTTATGAACCCGAGCTGGTAAGCAACTCTAGTTCTTATGGATACTTACAAACTGGTTCGAGCTATTTATTAGAATCTTGTTTCAGTATATAGAACAGTTGTAGAGATTCTTGGCTCTATGATGATAGAATTTTATTTCATAGTTAAAAGGACTGTGGATTAATCCATATATGGCTTGTTGCTTTTGTATCTCACCTGCGAGATGCTTTGACTATTGTAAAGTTTGCATGCACCGGAAAAAAAAGCGTACATGACTTGGTTTTTGTATTTCGACTTGTGAAAATTTGGCTATTGCTTAAACCCGCATCTAACTAAGAACTTGTGTTGTTATCTTGGATAAATAGACTGTAGTTCAAATTCTCATATGGCATGATGCTGTGAAATCTTGTTCTTATGTCCAAACTAAATGTTTTTGGAGGTTCTTTATGAACTAAGCTTTTAAGACATCAGTGCGAGCTATGTCAAGCATCTTACATTCCGTTTGAAGTTGGGAAACTGGGTTTGATTAGATGTTAATTGGGAAGGGAAGCTCTTTTCTTATTCTAAACTGTTTCTAAGAAGTTTCAGTGTACTCGGTCTAGCATTACGATTACTTTGTGAATTTATGAATTCATGATTGTAATATTGAGGTGCAACATTGTAGAATCGGTCTATTACTTCATGATTTCAATGGGTATGGTAACCTAAATGATGTGTTGGTTTATTCATTAAATTATCTTGATTATTTTATAAACTATAGAGGGAACATGTTGTTACCCAAACTTGGTTAGAAGTATTTGAATGATTTGACCCTTTTAGGGAGCTTATGTTGTACATTGTGTTCAGATTTGTAATTCGAATATTTGACTGAACGTATTATTAATTAGTTTTTGATCTTGTCTTTTAAATGGAGTTTATCACTAGATGGAGTGGTTCTAAATTTAGAATACTTTTGCATAAACTACATGTGTAAGAGAAAAATTGAAAGCATGACTTAGTAAGTTGTTAGATAAACTCTTGAGATTTTGATTGGAATCAGTTTGTTGGTTGTCTTTTTATTGGAATCTCAATCTGTAGTTCTTGCAGTGATACATTGGAATACTGTCAAGATAGTTCTACCTTATCTATTGGAAAATTTAGAGTGTAGCATCTACTCATATTTCTTGTCTCTTGATGGGACCAATAAATGAATGTTAGGTTTGAAAGGTTAACTGTGATTCAAACTTGACTACGACTATGTTTTGAACTTCACTATTTTCTCATAGAGTTTAAAAAGGGAAATTAATGGTATGGATTGATGGAACTTCACTATTGGAGGGAAAAGGGTCCTAAGAAAGAAAAATGTTGCATGTTACGTTCTTACCTTGAGGTTGTTCGGTCCAATGAATGAGTGATAAGTCTTTGAAAGATAAAGCGTGAAACGTTACTCGTCCTTTGATTGTGCATAAACTACATTATTACAATGCTCCCAATGGAAGTTAGAATTCATGCATTATAATGTGAAGATTTAGAAGGAAAGGTAGCATTTAGTTTTCTTTTTCCTTGAAGTTGATCTTGTTCTCTTTCCTTGGAACTCTTGAAATAACTTAAACTATATGTATGAGAGGAGGTAAAATTGTTTTATTAATTTGAAAGAAATGAATATAGCTTGGGGTCTTATTCTTATGATGAAAACCTTAAAATGTTGAATTTTAACATAGAGGACCTTTAAAGGAATAGTTTAAATCATGATATACACCTGTTTCAGCCTTGCTGATGGTTATGTACTTTGGCATATGGAATGCTTTCTCTTCTTCCTTATTTGAAAGTTAGATGAGTCATTCGAGAGGGAATATGTTGTAATCACTTCTATATCTTTTAGTAGTGATAAGTGTTGTAATATAATCGGTAGGATTGGGAACAATGATATATTATGTTTTGTTGTTTGGTAAAGATAATGATGGGATCAATTATACTTTAATTTATAAGACATGTATTATAGGTTATATTCTGTTCTTCCTTTTGTTAAACCTGTTTAGTATTACTCTTCTTCTTATTGATATTACTTATGTTTAGGGAGTATGAATTACTTGTTGTTCATTAAAGCAGGGTTGTTTTTATTGGAACAATTAATGGAATGCACTTCATTTTAAGGCTTAGTGCTTATCATGCTCAATTCATTGAACTAACCCATACTAGAAATTTTTTCAAATGGACTTCGTAAGTGATAAAAGAAGACAAAAACTTATATGATGCATTGGCTGATCTAAGTTGATTCTTGTGAATAATTTTGATCTGTTCTTAAGTTGTATCGAAAAGAAAAGTTATTCTATTATAATTTAAGGCTGCTTTCATGCAGTATGTTTGAAATGCATAAGTTGTAAATGTATAATTTTTGAAAATGAATTGAAGAATGAGGATTTACTTACATGGATTTTGTAAATTATCTTGTACCTTTGTAAAATGAATGGGACCCTATCTTGTTGTCATTCTTTATGTTATTATATGTTTCAATGAGTATTTTTGGATAAGTAGGAAAAAGAGAATGACAATATTTTCCTAAACATGATGCAACTAAATAAGTTGCGAATTACAATGAACTTATCTCAAAACTCATATTATTATGGTAACGTATAACGAACTTACAATGAAAACTATGTAATTGGTAAAGGACATAAAGGGTGTGTTAAACCCTAAGAACTTAACTACAAAGATGAAGACTCTTCCCCTCTTCTTAGAAAGGTAAGCAAAAAGGAAGATAGGAATATAATCATTAGACTTCATTTAATTTAGTCTACTAAGTTACAACCTCAGTGGTTGTTACACTTCCTTGAATAGTTAAGTCACATTAAATGGAACTTAAGAGGTTGCTGTCCTTTCTTCTTGGTAGTTGCTTGTTGAGCCCAAGTTAACAAACATCGAAAGAAATCTTAAGGTAAGGAAGTTTTGTAGGGGTTAATAAAACCTGATTTGGAAAATAACTTAGGGAGAGTTGGATTAGAGTCTGGGCAAGGTTGCTGAAATCTACCTTTAAGAAACCAAATTAAATTAAATTTAATAATCTCCTAGGTGTATGTATGTCTTGGCGAGGCTGTTTCAGGATGTCTTTGGCACATGCCAACTGTAGGGATGTACCTTCAAGAAGATTAGGATCTTCTCAAGGATACAACACAGAGTCGACATGTGGGAAGACCCTTACGTATTGATCGTCTAGATGTACACACTTTTGGAATTTAACTTAGTTTCTCTCTAGGACTGGGAAGTAGCGTAGTTATGATACGAAGTATCCCTCTAGGACTCAGGGTACCTTGGCACATGGGGCTGACTTAGGTTGACCCAATATGATAATCTATCCTATGTCTTTGTGAGCTCCTTCCTATCATGACCTACCTTGTTAACCAAAATTGGTGTTAAAACTTGGGCAAGAGGACTGACGGAGTTAGTAAAGGACATTCTAGATAACAATAGAGTGGCGATGAAGGATGTATTCCAGATTGACGAGTATGCCATCAAGGAATAAGTAATATGAATAGTATGTTAAAATATTTGGCCAAAGTATTGCAAGTTTCTGATTACGTTGTCTATGTTGCCTAGTCTAAGGATTGGGATGCGAGATGAATATTTCTAACAACTATTCAGTTAGGTTCCTTAGACAGATCACTCAATACCCACAACAAGGTAAGAAAACCAAGTATATGTAGTATACAAAAATTATTCAATACTTAGTGTTAAACATGAATAGATCGGTAGTTTACCGAGTCATTATAGCTGCATATGGTTATCTATTATAAGAATGGTTGTTTTGGAATGTGTGTTCTAAATTACGTATTTAGAATGGGAAACATTACTAAAAAAAAATCTGTTGTTTCTAAATTCTTAAAATAGGAATGTTATAGAAATAAGCTTAGCAACTAATTCCTTAGCTTCATTTTAGTGAAGATAGATTCTGTCCAGATGTTTCCTCATTTCCCAAATAGAGATAAACCTACAAGGTATTCCTATGTGCTCAAGAGAAATGAATACACGCTACAACCAAGCCAACCATGTACCCACTTAACAGGAATCAAGGAAAAAATCAATTCGTAAGAAAGAAAGGACTCCATCCCATATTTGAACAAGATGAAGGAAAATCAAAAGGAGATTCAACCCCAAGTCGGTTCTCAAAATCGAACCCAAAATAAGGAGAAGAGTAAAATCAAAACTTTCTAACTCATATACTTCAATTAACTAAAACTGAACTAATCCATTATTTCAACAACTTCTATAGATGTAAATCAAAATGTTATTCACAAACCAATTCATACATGGAGGAGAGAGAGAAACATCAATATCCTCACACAGTCCCAAGAGAAGAAGTTAAATTGTAATTTACTGATTTCAAGCAAGGAAGAACAAAACCAAATGAAATCCTTTCTTAACAATCCCAAAAAGTTCATAAATTCAAAATGTGTTAAGCTCAGAAGGTGTAAACATATCACTATTATTTTCAAACAAGTTTGAATCCACAAGAAAACAATGAATCTAAAGACCCATTTCAACATAACTTAACAAAGGTGATAAAATTTGAAGCCACTTCAAATTTTAACTAAAACATCAATTTTCTTACCTTCTCCTAACAAAGGAAGATAGTCTTGATCAAATTTTAAAACAATCATTATTTTTCCTTAATCCATTTTAGAAAAGGAGATCGAAGTCCACACAACTTAAGCAACACTCCAGTTTCAAATAAAATAAACAATATTTAATTAAAAATTCATCAAGAAAAATACCCATATTGAATCTTTTCCAAACAACAAACTCAAGCGAAGATAAAATAATATACACCAAGGCATTTCTACAAAACCATTTACTTCTAAGAGTAGATTTCTTTTAATGAGGATGATTAGAAAGAAGTAGAACTATTTAATAAGAAGAGCCTATCATGCCTGATAGTGTTTTCTTTTGTTTTATAGAAGATCTCCATTCGAGCTCAGTAGACATTAAAATTGGGTCACACTCTCCTTAGTCCCTCGTCAAATAAACACCTTGAACACATTCACCTAACCATGGCCCCCTTCACCCCACTCTAATATTAATTTAATTAAATTAATTCATTATCCTCACAATATTTATTATTTAAATATCCTAATTGGGATAATTCCCACATATCCACCTCACCTAGACACCTCATCTAGCCACCTCACCCTAAGACCTATTCTTAGTAAGTTTCCATAACTAACTAAGACCTACCCAAACCCTAAAAATCAAAGCCTATATTCCCTCTAACCACATTCTCATCCATTAGAAGGAAGCTTCCATTCTATTCCATGGAGCAAAAATGGGCAAGATCCAAGAAAATCAAAAGGATCTGCCCATTTTAGAAAACCTAGGAAATCTGGCCCTAACCAATGTCTGGTCACCCTAAACCACTACCATTCAACCCAAAACCACCGTCATTTACCATTTAACCCCCAAAACAACCTTATTTCAAGGTTAGCACATTGTTTAGATGGTTCGCATTTTCTTCTGAGAATAAGTGACGAAATCGAGCTACATGCAAGCAAAACAAGCATTAGTACATGCATCAGAGCATCCATAGCTAGCACCTGAAGCAACCATAGAGCCATTTTCCTTCATGGGAGCATCCGAGAAGTGCCAAAGCACCACACCAAGTCCCTTTCATTTGATCACCCACCATTTCCAACCAGACATCAATCTCGTACAAATAGTAAGTTCTTTGTTAACCAACACCTGTCCATTTATCATTTGGTAGATTCTTTTACTTTTGTCATTGGTTTATGCTCCCATTTCATTCCACCACCATTTTATCTCCATGAAAACTTGATCATCCTTTTACCCACACCCTTGAATGGCCCATATCCATATTTTAATCATTCCTGTGCATACCTGAGACCCACACGAGCCTTGTCATTGCCATTCCATTTCCATCTAGCCTCAAATCATCACCCCACCAAATTTTTACTGAGTTTCCTGTACCCACCATACTAATGCCGCTTATCCACAACCATCACCGCTTAACCTAAACCAACATTAGTCATACGGATCGATGTCGCTTTGTGTTCTTAACTAGAAACCAAGAACAGAGCTTCCATTCTCTACCCAATACCCAAAACAACCTAGAACCTGACCCTAACCAAATACTTGCACTCTGACAGAGACCTTGACCTTCAAATTTAGTCATAGCTTAGCTTGTTGTGAACAAATTTTCTTATTGTAGACGAATGAGATACCTAAATCATTTTAACTACAGTAGGATTTCCTTTATTGTTAGCATTAAGTTGTTTTAAATAGTGGATTGACAACCGTCTAGGAAGTATCACACTTCCTAGATCTAGCACACGCTAGGCAGTCCACTGCATATATTGTTTAAATTTTATTTGGTGGTCTTGTTTTCCATTTCAGGTAGTTCCTCCAAGAAAAAAGGAAGCTCTCACAATCAACTATGGATCCAGAAGTCATACGTATGCAACAACCTACAACCAGCATCTTAACAGGTATTCCTCCTAGCCCTTTACCCTTATCTATTTCGTCAACATTCAAAGAAATGCTCTAGAATCAGGTGAAACATTTTGGCACACCGGTGGGACCCATTTGGGGTTCTTTGCATTATTTCATTTCTAGGTGAAAAGTTACATGTTTTTTTCCTTTCTAAAAGGTTCTTACATTAAAATTTCTCCCTAGAACCTTCTCTTCTTCTATTGTCTAAAAAGAATCATATTTTGGTGCTTTAAAAAGAACACTTCTTCCCTTTCATTAGTATCACATTAGTGAAAGAACATCCCTTCTCCTATTCATATTTTTGTGTCATCAAATTCAACATTTCAATTTGGGTTTAAAACTTGTTTCATTTCATTCTAGCTTCTCTGCATTAGCTCACATTAATTGAGGGTAACCTATACGCTGGAAGTCATGCCCAACTGATGGTTGAAAAATGAATCGTAGAAAAGAACTTCCTTTCTCTTTCTCTCTCGATTTATACCAAACATCACAAAATCAAAAATATATACACATTATTAAACAACATCTCACCCGGAAGAAGTTGTAGGTGATCACATGATCACAACACAGAGGGCACCCCACTCATTATCTTTGTCCAAGTTACCCCATCCGAGGATGGCCCGCCCCCACCATAACATACATGAAACCTCTCCTTGTAGATATCCTTCTTCATAGGAAGCCATTCTCACCAAAAAATTCTATTCTGAAGTTCATGAGTCAGTCCTTAAATAACATAAGCTAAACAAACAAAATAGAAAAATCAATCTTAGGATCCCATTTTTCTTAGTGTTTTTTTTTTTCTTACATTTGGAGGTGAGAGGTCACGTTCTTCATTTTTCTTATTTCCCCTTGCACGCTCCTCATCACAGATGGTGTATTATAGCTTCATCTAACTGTTCCTGGACCATATTCTCATCATTCTCAGAATTCTAGGTTTGATTCCACATTTGATTTTAACTCACAACCACATTTTCTTCATCGTTGTTTCAATTTCATAAGAATCGATGTCGGACAGGTGACCATCGTCGGTTACCCTCGACCATCATCGGTTCCACTCAATCGGTGTCGATTACACTATTTTTTTGGTTAACCTACCCAAAAGGACACCTATTCACCTTCTTTGACTATTTAAATTATCTATCACTCTTATCATATTCACTGACCTAGTAATTCCATCAACATCTTGCATACTTGGTAAAGCATTGGCCTTTACCTTGTTTTGACCAACTATCCACTTTCCACAGTGACCAACAGATGTTACGTGTGACCGGCATAAGTTTAAACTAACCAGATTTTGTTAGCCTATGTAATTTTCTAGCTGACATTTTAACCCCAATTCACCTACCACCACCTATTTATCCTATCTCTATTGTATTTTTGTGTCATTTACAGAAAGTAGTCCTACCACGTTAGTGCTTGTTCACATGGTGCTAACCCGAAGCCAAGAAAACACCCTCATATTCCACACCAGTCATCAACCACTCCCACCTAGTCCTTCACCACCTTTTATTTTATCACCCATGGATCCTACCCAACCTATCACTATCACCACAGGAGATGAGGAGTTCACACAACTCCTTGACCAGAACCCTGCCACCTTGCAGTTTTATCTTTCCCACTCATCCACTCGAGATGCCTCGGGTCAGTTGATATACGACATGCCCATATCTATTCCCCCAACACTTGCTCCTACTTCTACTCTAACCTCCTCTGGCTCCACACTACCCACACCTACCTTGCCCCAAGTCATTTCACGCTTAGATCCCATACCTTTTATGACCATCACGTCTACCACATCCACTATACCTTCACCAACCACCCGAACATAAACTCATTTGAGACTATTGTTTCATATATACCCGTAGCTACACAACCACCCCTAGTGTCGGTGACCCCTACCCCTTTTCAAAATGTTGTTCTTTCTATTCCAAAATCCTTAGCCCCCATTGCCACTAGGGTCACCACGACCCTTCCACCTCCATATATGTACTATCAGTATCCTCTCATTTCATCTATCATTCATTCTAGGTACGTACCCCCTATTTCACTTCCTCCTTCTCAATCTACCTATATGACATCACCATATACAGGAATTCCACCTCCATCATATGTCTAACACCAACCTCCTTACATTATAGGAGGTACCCAGAAATCTCAACCTACCAATGACCTAATCAAGTTAATGATGGATAATATGCAGACATTGGAGGCATCGGTTTCTAGCACACGTAACTCTCTCAACTACAATGAGATTTGTAATGAGCCTATACACCCATCCATTCCTATCCGTCCATATCTCATGCATTGGGAAATGCCTAAATTCATCCGCTTTAATAGCAAAGAGGACCTACAACAACATTTGTGGTCTTTTAAACACGGGTGTTATCTTATCGCCCATGATGATGATTTACTCGTATGGACCTTTCCCATGTCTCTGATTAGGCCCACGATGGATTGGTATAGTGGGTTACCTAAACACTCTATATTCTCACTTAATCAGTAGCCCAAGCCTTCTTAGATCACTTCTCCATCAATGTTGTTAATAAAGTTACCATGATGACCTCTACTCTACACATCGGTATGACGATGAATCTATCGCAGATTTTGTCACTCGTTAGCATATCCCGATCAATCAATTCACATTCCGAATACCAAAAAATGAACTCATAGAGCTCTTCATGTGGCTTGTGCTAGACATATCTCACCGACCTGTAATTCTAGACTTTCCAAACCTTCGATGAGCCATTCACTATGGCATGAAAGCTAGAGATTCGGTCCATTGAGGAGAAGAAAATCTAACTACGCAATAAGAATTCGGCATTCAAATAAAATGATACCTCTTCTTATTCGAAACCACAGAACAATTATTCAAAAGCCAAGGGAACCGCTAATGCATGTGGTACTTAAGGCCGGCCCAAATCATCCATCAAATCAAAGCTAGAACCTCATTTAATCTTTCTCTTATCTAGACTTTTCAATTCAGATGGGAACAATGGAAATGCACCCTAATTAGGGAACCTTATTCTTCTATCTTAGAAAATATCATTAAAGCTGGGGCCATCACCCTTCCTACTATAAAACCACACATTTGTTTTGACCTGCCGCCCCACACCTACGTGGTACAAAGAACATGACTTCTCGCAACTTTCATTGAGTAAAGATCATAGTGATGACAATTGCATCACTTTCAAAAATATTTTCCAAGAAATTCTCGAGAAAGGTAAGTTAACCTTGGATAATCTTAACGCCTCTACCAATCAAAACCTACATATCTTCAAGAAACCATTTCCTAATCATACCCCTTCTTCTGATCAAACCGGAGAGACCTCAACTCATGATAGCCATACCCGCGAGGTCCACACTATTTTCAGCGATACACCCATTGCTGCCCAATTACCTCATATTCCTTCCATCGAGGAAATCCTAGCCCAAAGTCCTCCACCTGCACTTGAACCCACCTCACCTATTCCTCCACCCATAGAGGAACACCCTTCACCTCCTTCCTCACCCATGGAGGAGCCTTCCGTTAACATCAAGACTATTTCACCTTTGACTTCTCCACCTAGAGATCTATCACCCACAGTACTTCTCTAGTCCATGGAAGATACTTGTTTATCTCCTCCATCCATAGAGGAGCACCCATCATCTCCTCCACCTACAAAGGAGCACCCATCAGCTCCTCCACCCACATAGGAGCACCCATTATCTCCTCCACCCACAGAGGAGCTCCCATTTTCTCCTCCACCTATCAAGGATCTAGTAGAAATACCTTTTCCTCTAGGTAATCATTCTCCATCAGTTACCCAAGATCCCGTGGACTTACTTTCGGCTCTCTTACCCATGGAAGACGAAGCTAGCGAATTCCCCACCTCTAAGACACATTTTATGGGAATCACCATTGGATCCTCATCAACCTTGCCTACAATAGTGCTTTTCTCACGTTTAGCTGATCACCTAGATTATGTGGATAGAGCCTTACTTTGGGGGCGTCTTCTACTTCCTGTCTCAACACAAATGTAGATGTCACTTGCTGACACTTCCACTATCTACCCAAAAACATTTCGGCCAATCAAACCAAACACAACTACAACTATTACAAATTCCACCACGATACCACTTATGGCTCAACCCACACCCCTACCCATAACCCAACACACATCTAAATCCAAACCCACACCTACATCATCTTCCTTTCCTAAACCTATTACTACCTTAGGGTTCATCCCAACCGCCACCTTACTCATCCACCCATCAAATTAGATTTAGCTACATCCTCCAAAGCCAACACCAAGCTTAATCTAGCACCCAAACAGAAGAATCAAGCTCATAGATCTCATACTCTAACCTCACCAATCACACCTTCATCCTTTCCATCCGTCTTAGGACCACACCCTTCTAGCATGGTTAAGAAACCTCCACCCATCGGTAAACTAAAAACACAACAACCCATTCCTCCATCACAAACCTCTAACATACCCAAGCACCGACACGAACTCCATCAAAACCTACAACATCTTTACCACCCATACCTCCAATACCATCGATCACTCCTTCACTACCCATGACACTTCAGTCTCTTTCCCTCACACCTCCAACATGACCTGCACCATCTACCTTCACAACACCTCAGTTATCCCCTTGGGTAACTTGTCCTCTTCCACCATCTCGCTTTTCCCTCTAGATCTCATGCACCCATATCACCTTTACCCAAGAAGGTCCAACCTAAAAACAAAAATCCGCTACCCTCCAATAAGGTAGTCAAACCAACTACACATTCTCTTTCCAGTTCATCTACCATACCCCTACCCAAGCAAACATGACCAACACCTAAGACCACACCAGCACCTAAAACCATGGCTTGATCCACTTCCCCTCATGTAAAGACCATTCCTCTACAGTCAGATTGCACCTACACCCAAACCCACTTTCACTTCCCATTGCGATCCACTAGCGGGATCCTATGCCAAAATCTTAACCAACCTCCTTAAAACTTCTATCATCACATTACTAACCCTCGAGACCTTATGACTCTCTTAAACCCAAACCAAAAGGGTTTGACTACACTAAAATGTGTGCCTACCATCATGTTCTAGGGCATGATGTAGAGAACTACAAAGCTTTAAAAATTGATCTTATCCTATTGTGTCCTTGTAAATAAAATTTTGACAATGATGACCTTCTCGATGAGGACCCCATTTCACCAACACCCATTCCCATAGCTCTTCATCACTTTGCTACTCAATGACCTAGACTTTCACCCCCACAACTCCTAGAGCCACCCCCAAGATTTGAAATTAACATGGTTTACATCAGAGAACTCGCCAAACCTCCACCCAAATTTCAGTGTGCTCAATTCATCTCATAAAATTACTTCCTACCACTAGGATTTTTCCCTTCATGTTACTATAGCTTTCATTCCTTAGCTACCTCGCCTACCTCCCCACCTCGGATCAACATGATCCATGTTACTATCTCGTGCTCGAAGGACAAAGGCAAGGAAAAGGAAAGCTCGACCCACCAACCAATCCTATACCAACATGCCATTTACACCCACACCTAAAATCACTATCTCGTAGCTCCACATATCCTATTTCGAATGGGGTTACACATCATGCCATGCTCAAACAATTGCATCAATCCCCCTTAAAATGTCTTTGTATGACCTCATCCAAACCTTGAAATCCCATTATCACTCTTATGGAGGTCTTATAATCTATTAAGGTTTTACCTAATGACCCTACACCGGTAGCCTCCATTATTAAGCCCCATAATATAGCCTCTCTCACCAAATTACCACCTTTATCCACACCTCCACCTACCCTTCCTCTCTTCCCTTCCTATATCCTAAAATGATCGACGATGATACACCTTCGATTAATGTCATTCAATGTCAGGATGATGAATCTATACTCACCTACCTTGGTGCAAAAGACTCATATATTCATCGGTCATTACCCTCTGAGATGCAAACCATGTTGAATGAATCAACTATTGAGATCAACATTCATACTTAGGATGACCCGCACATTCTAAAGATAGGACAATCTTTAGATGCTATTAAACAGGAAGCCATCACTTCTTTTCTCAAAAACCATAACCATGTTTTCACTTGGTCTTACACAAATATGCTGGTATTGACCCCACTATAGTGGTACACAATATCGTAACCATTCCCAACACCAAACCCATCAAACAAAAGCTGAGGAAAATGCACCCTCACATTGCTCTTTTGGTCAAAGAAGAACTTCAACGCCTCCTTTCTGTTTCCTTCATCTTACCCATTGATTATCCCTAGTGGATTTCCAACATTTTCCTGTCACTAAGGTGACAGGGGGACTTTGTATTTACATGCACATCTCGTGACCTCAACCTAGCCTACCCAAAATATGCCTTCCCTCTACCTGGTATTGACCAACTAGTTGACCTTACTACTGGCCATGAGATGCTATCACTCATGGATGGTTTCTTGGGTTATAACCAAATCTTTCTTGCCGAGAGGATCAACACAAAATGACTTTCATCACCCCTTGGGGGACCTTCTACTACCGAGTCATGCCTTTTGGCCTTAAAAATGCTAGGGCCACCTATCAGTGGGCTATGACTTATATCTTCCATGACATCATGCATCGTATATTAGAAGATTACATGGATGATATATTGGCCAAATATAAATACCGCTCCAAGCACCTCATCATCCTTAAAACCATCTTTGACTTCCTTATTAAATATTGTGTTCACCTTCACCCAAGAAATGTATCTTTTCGGTTCTCTCAGAAAGCTCCTCGATTTATTGTTTCCTTACATGGTATAGAAGTTGACCCTGCTAAATTCAAGGCCATTCTTGAAATTCCTCCACCCACTAATCTTAGGAAAATCCATATCCTACAGGGCAAGTTGTAACCTATTCGCCACTTCATTTCACAATTTTTTGATTAGTGTCAACCATTTCATCATCTTCTCAAGAAGTATGTCTCTTTTAAATGGGATAATGAATACCACAAATATTTTGAGGCCTTAAAAAAATATCTTCTCCAACCACCTGTGTTGATTCCACCTAAAGACGATTAACCCTTCTACATATACATCTCAGATACCGATCACTCCTTGGGGGCCATACTTGCTCATCACAATGAAAAACATAGGGAGAAGATGGTTTATTATATAAGTCGTACTCTTTTAGAATACAAAACCTGATACACCCATGCCAAAAAACTCTACTTAGCCTTAGTTTTCGTTGCCACAAAACCCCGCCATTACCTACTTAATCACAAAACTTATGTTGTGACCAACATCAACCCCTTACACTTCATGTGTGCCAAACCTTATCAAAATCAACGTGCCACATGTTGGTGCATGATTTTGGCTGACCTCGACCTCAAATTTGTCCACCAAAAGTCCATCAAGGCCAAGCCATCACCGACTAATTAGCCGACACACCTCTTTCCCGTGATCAACCTTCTAATTTTGAATTTCCAGATGAGTCAATTACTTCCCTTTTCGTAGATGAGCCTACATACCAAATGACACTCTTCATTAATGGTTCCAAGTGTTAGCGTGGGGGTGGGTCAGCGTTATCTTCATTTCTTTTGATGGTGAACCCATGCCTTTGTTTTTCAAACTTGATTTTGATTGTATAAACAACATTGCCAAATACGAAGAGCTCATATTAGGTATCCAAGCTGCTTATGCCTTGGATGTCAAATTCATCAACATATTTGGTGATTCCCAATTGGTCGTAAACCAAGTCAATGGTATATACCAATATCATAATGAGACACTTCAAAAGTATAAGCATCACGCAGACATACTTTTGACCACCTTCTTGTTACACCCTTGAAACTGTTCCATGTTCAACCAATAAATTTGCACATACCATGGCTTGCTTGGCTTCTCAAATCCTCGTTTCACCTGTCGATTATAAAATATTTTTCACCATACAAATACTCTAATCACCCTCTTTTTTACCTTGTGAGGTTTACTCCATTAGAACCTACTACCCCGACCGGAGTGACCTTTGGTAGAAACAATACTCGACTACCTTTCCCATTCCATCTTGCCTCCCGACCTCACTCGTAATGGATAATGGGCATTTCTTAAAAATTTCTCTCGTTACGTCATCATGGGTGGCCTCCTCTACAAATGCTTCTTCGATGGCATTCTCTTACGATGCCTTACAATTTCTTAAATTCCTTATACTTGTTAAGGAATTTCATGATGGCATATGTGGAGGTCACTTGGTGGCCTCACTTTTGCTAAGCGTATTCTTCACCTAGGATATTACCGATTGACCCTCAAACATGATTGTTGTGACTACATCAAACATTGTATAAAATGCCAAAACATGCCAACCTTCATCATACACCTAGTCACGCCTTACAGGGTCACACGTGACCTTTATCCATTCTCTCAATGGGGTTTGGATCTTATCCGAGATCAATCCTCATTATTCCCAATGACATCAATAGATCATCACCACTACCAAATACTACACAAAATGGGTTGAAGCTATACCTCTCATTTCCACAAAAGCCAAAAAAATATGTGAGTTCATTAATCATCACATCATCTGTTGCTTTGGTGTCCCACATCACCTCATCACTGATAACATAAAACAATTCAAAAATAAAACCTTGCAAAAAATTTGTGATGCCTTTGGCATTCAGCTAAGTTTCTTGTCACCTTATTACCCAAAAACTAACGACCAAGCCAAATCCACCAACAAAACCTTGAATAAAATTCTCATGAAAGTGGTTAACAATACTGGGAAGGACTGACATATGCACATTCCTTTCACCCTGTGGGCATACCGCACTAGTATCTATACTTCCACTTATGCCACACCCTTTTCTCTAGTCTATGGTACAAATGCTATTCTACCTCTCGAAGTCTATATTCCCTCACTCTACATTTCTCTTCATGACTTGCTTAATGATGATGACTTTCGTTAGGATTGTTTAGCACAACTCAAGTTATTAGATGAATTCCGTCTTAACGCTCTTGACCACCTTCAAGTTTAACAAAATGTATCAAATGTGCCTATGAAAAAAGTGTCCATGAGTGAACCTTCTAAGTTGGTGACCTTTTCCTAAAGGAAAATCAACATGTAACCAAAGCAAAAAAAGTAAAAGGGGTAAATTTTCTCCTAATTGGCTTGGACCATACATCGTGACTCATACTTATGGATTAGGTGTTTATCGTTTATTTCACTCGAGGGTAAACCCAAACCTAAGCCCCTTAATTCCTTGCATATTCGACCATTCTATTATTGAATTTTAGTCCTACCTCATCTTCTACTTCTTTCCATGCTCGTCCCTCTAGCGTTATCCACTTCCTACGCCATCACCAACAATTTCTCTCCATGACTTTCTCAATGATGATGACTTTCATTAGGATTGTTTAGCACAACTCAAGTTATTAGATGAATTCTATTTTAATGCTCTTGACCACCTTCAAGTTTAACAAAAATGTATCAAACGTGCCTATGAAAAAAGTGTCCATGAGTGAACCTTCCAAGTTGGTGACCTTTTCCTAAAGGAAAATCAACATGTAACCAAAGCAAAAAAAGTAAACGGGGAAAATTTTCTCCTAATTGGCTTGGACCATACATTGTGACTCATACTTATGGATCAGGTGCTTATTGTTTATCTTCACTCGAGGGTAAACCCGAACCTGAGCCCCTTAATGCCTTGCATATTTGACCATTCTATTGTTGACTTTTAGTCCTACCTCACCTTCTACCTCTTTCCATGCTCATCCCTTGAGCATTATCCACTTCCTACGCCATCACCAATGATTAAATAAGAATCATGTGTGTACCCATCACTTTTTATCTTCTCTTAAATATGTGTACCATGGCATTGCACATAGCATGATTCTCATGGATACTTTTCGTCTACCTTTAGATGAGATCCCATGGTCATTTCACCCTTCTTTCTGAACAAGAATAATATTCTTCACCTTATTCTTGTCCATGAATTAAAAGCCCTCACATGGGATCCAACTCCTTGAGTCAAACTTCTAATAAAAATATGACTCCCTCAAAAGGAAATATTTCTCTCTATAATCGCTGCTATAAATAGACTGATCCTCAAAGGAAAACTATGTAAATCTCTTCAAAGAGAGAGAGAGAGAGAGAGAGAGAGAGAGAGAATCTGAAGATTTTCACATCGATCAACTTCATAAAGACCTCAAGGATTTAATTTCCTCATCCCATATAGACTTCCCACATTGGTCAGTCTATCTCAAACATCAATTAACAAAAAAATCCTTTTAGTCATGGACTTGCCCATTGTGACCTTGGATATCTTACCATAAAGGCATGCTACCTATTACCATATAAAAAATAACCACCTTTCACCCTCTCATCATTCGTAATTTCATTTCCTCCCACCTCAAGGGACCTCATGGAACCGTGACATTTGGTGGTCATGCAACTACTTTTCACCTTTAGAATAATCAATCATGCAATGTATTTAGGGTCTTATGTTCATCCACCTATCTAAGGTATGACCTACTCATTATGATTCTAACCAATTAGGTGGCTTTCTTGCCTCCTCTTATCTTTTTCAAACTACTTCATTACATATTGATTACCTTATATAGGATTTGACCCTTAACACTTCTTTTTGGGTAATTTTTTCTCTCGTCCTTCACCATAATCACCTCAAAATAACCTCTACCAATGTTCCCACAATTCACCCATACCTAACACACCTAGACTCAATCATGCCTATAACATACCCACCCATACTCATACCTCCTCACATTCTTCCCTAGTATATGGGAGAACTACATTGGCCTGAGGTCCCTTTTCACCAGGACTATGTAGGCAAAACTCCGAGGGCATGGGGCCCTTGGAGGTTAGCTCGGCCACTCTCTAACCCTAACCAATTCACCTTTCATTTTCCTAAATCATGATCTACCCTTGTTAAATTTCTTTTTATATCAATAATTAGAAATTAAAAACCAACAAACAACAATTTGTTTTCCACCTTTATCATCATCCAACATCCATTCATTATGTCTACCATTTCTTTCCCATTATCATGCATGTATTATAAAACATCTTAAACATGGTCCATCTCATCATTAATTGTACACATTAATGAATTACAAACTCTATCCATGCCTATAACCTGACTCAATCCATGCCTACAACCTAACTCAACCATGCCTACAACCTAACTCCACCATGCCTAAAACCTAACTCAATCCATGCCTAGACCACAACCTGACTCAACCATGCCTACAACCTAACTCGATCCATGCCTATGACCTGACTCTATCATGCCTATGCTAATTATAATTCCATAACATATACACATCAAAATAACAAGATAACCACAACCATGTATACACAAAATGACCATACTCATCATCATCATCATCTCTATAAATAAAAATATCCAAAACGTGTGTCTCCATATACATAATCTCAAATATATTCGACACGCAGCCAGTACATATAATCAAATCACTCAAAAATATCATATACAACCTCACCATCTTTGGCACGCAGGCTCGTATATGCTCAAAAATATATAAAACTCTCATAAATCCTCACTCTCTTGACGCAGACTAGTACATATCAAAAATGACAAAAATACATAAAAATGGAGGAATTTGTATCGTGCATTATCTCGCCAAACATCCTCCATCTCAGTCTCGCTTGTCTCCTCCTCAGCTCCTGGCCGATGGCCTGATAACCTCTCACTACTGCCATAGATCATTTTTGGGCCCCTACTTGGTACATCACCTGGTGGCCCTTCATGAGATGGTTGCCTCACCCTAATCATGTCTCGGGATCAATGGCCCCCTATGCTCTCCACGTTGTGATTCTAGGATCTAGTCCTCTCACTCGAGGCTTGTTGTGCCCTGTACTCTCCATAGGATAGAAAATCTATCCCACCACTATCAGCTGATCCTGGTAATATCTAGCCTCCCCTAAGCCATCTTGTAACTTGGATATGGGTATGGTCTATGGTGGCCCCATAGGTCTTGGCCCTTGTATTTGTTTTGTGGGACCCTCGTCCTATTCCTTCCTATGAACTAGGACCCTATCCTAGTGCTCGTGAGGTGTTATTGCCCCACAACTTGTGCTTGTACTTGATCATGTAATGCATGAATCTGTTTCCTATGTAGTGGCCAACTGGCCTTGCAAACCTACCACTGTGCCTTAAGGGTGGCTACCTGATCCTCATCACCATCTCCATCTCCAACTGGGCCATCTCGGCCTCGTAGACTAGCCACCTATACATGTAATGTAACCACCTCTGCCTCATGATCTTTGTTAGCTACCCATGTACCATTTCCAACTATGTAATCGGGTCACCACCGCCTTTGTAGGGCATCTCTCTATAAGTGATGGTGGCTAAATCGACTTCTTAGGCTTGGGAGGTACTACTCATACCGGGCCGCCCACCACTATTTGTACCTGTCCATCACTCCGGCATCATCAATATGCTAGTCTATAACCTACTCCTCCTTCCCAATAGGTATTGTCGGCTATGGAAGTGGCAGTGGTCTCTCCACATCATCCCTCCAATACTGTGGGAAGGGTGGTGGTATATCTTGTAGTAATCCAAACTGCCGTCGAACCCTATCTACGAGGATCATCTCGTGCTCTCCTGCATGGCACCCCTCTATCCATCTAAGTAGATGAAGGCCATATAACTCCTTAGCCATCTATCTGTATGAGGGATAACCCACATACGGTCTCCATATAATGTCCACCCCAAATAATCCCTCCAATAGTTACCGATAATATGCTACATCATGTGTAGCCTTGTCTAATCACCACTCTCTAATAACATGCACCCATTGCCTGTACCCCACCTACACAAAACCTAGCTCAAATGCATCTGCTCGTGAGGCATACCCACTGGATGCACACACAGACAATGTGCTCATAGGCCCAGCAGTGTAGAATAAAAGTGTAGCATAGATTGAACCTACGGAGCCACCCATACACCCATATCTCTCTATATAGCTGTACCAAGAATGTTGGAACACCGGAAAATCGGGTCCTCTCCATCATCATGTCATGTAACACTCCCATCAGTGATCATGGGAATCTCCCACCCTCTGCATCCGGTAGTGCAAAATAGCAGACTACCTCCATCAGTAATACTACTAGCCTCGTCTCCTCTAGATGGGCTAGGTACATCTCTCCATAGCTCAAACTGGCATTATGGAATGTTAGCTCGCCATCCCCTCACCAAATACATCGTCAACATCAACTCCTCTGATGCCTCTAAGGAGATCGAATATACCTGCGTACCCAATATAGGTAACTATAAGATCCTGTACACGTCCTCTAGGGTGACTGTCATCTCACCTGTCAGTAGGTGGAACATGTTGGTCACCAAATCCTATCTATCGATGAGGGTGACCATCAGACTTGGATGTCAGACTACATGTTGGTAGCGTCAGACTCCAATTAGAACCACCTCCTCAATATGCCACAACTCCTTGAATTTCGTTGTCCTTGAATGATCATGAGCAAGGGTAGCACCCTATCTCACATCCTCAGTCGATCTCTCACCTACATCCAACAAAACAATCACATTACTAAAACTTGACCATATCTACATTCACCCATACCAATGTGGGCCTATCCTCTACCCCAAACCAACCCAACCCACACCTACTTACTTACCCAACCCAACCCTAACCTACCACCTATCTACCCTAACCCTAACCCTAACCAACCTAATATCACCTCACCTATTAAACCACACACCCCGACCCCTCACCTACTTCCATTTTGACCCTCTCCCTGACCTTACCTTTTTCCTACACATCTATACATTTTTTCCCTAACAGCTCCACCCTTACCTATTTTTACCCCTTACCTATGATAGAATTTTCATTCACCCATACCCATTCCCATTACCCTACCTCTTTTACTACGCTTCTTACTTGTTTATCCCATGACTTAACCCTCCCAACCCTAACCTACCAATCATTCTACTTCCCCACCACCTACCCAACCTCAATGTCACCTTACCTCTTCATACACTCCCCGATGTTACCTATTTACCCACAAGTCTCAACACTTGGCCATACCCACCTAACTCTTTCCTATTTTTTCTACCCTTAAACCAATGTTGGTCCTCCCAACCGACCACGGTTTACCCATAACTAGCATCGGTCACCTCATCTCGTGGATCGATCTTGGTTATACACCATAAACATCAACCAACCTTCGACCAACATCGAGTCCACTGTCATGGTGACAAATTGCAATAGCGTGCCCTAGATCTCCCAATTTTTTTCCATTTCTCCTCTCCCCACCCCCATTCTTACCTACAATCCTTCCCACCCTAGCATACTACCTATTTCTACCCTCCCTTGTCCCTCTTTTACCCAATTTCCCCCCTAACATTCAAATTTCATTTCCCCCAAACCCATCTTCCCCCCCCACCCAAACTTCTATCAATTTATTTAAAACAAGCATAGAGGGATATTGAATCTTACCTCATCATGTTGTCACTTGAATGGTGGTACCTTGGGCCACTGCACCGTGGTCCCCCGACCCCTCTCATGCCTCTACTATCCATAAATAACCTCTTGCAAATCTAATCCAATCCAATCCAATCGATCCAGCCTAGCTCGTGAATCCACCTATCAACCAACTATCACCAGCCATGTAGCTCACCAACCTAGTCCTCCATCTCACTCAGTCACTTTCCACCCTTTTCTCTCTCCTCTGTCATTTTCTCCTCTTTTGCAAAAGATAAATGAATTGAAAAAACATGGATTTTTCTTTTTTATAACAACCCCAACCTAACCAGCATTGGTTTACCCTAACCAACATCAATCTTATTCCCTAGCTTACCATGTTTAGTCCATCTTAACCAAAGATCGATTACTTTAAACCATCATCAGTTTACCTGCTTAGTCTTTCTACTACCTCCTACCCCCAATTTTTGACTTGAATCCTTTTTTATCTTACACTCACCTCACTTGGCCACATTACTTGACCTTCTTGACGTTATCCTTTACCCCCTCACCTTGTCCTCATTCGGGACTCATTATTTTACCCATACCTTAGCCCTACCCATGCCGTGACCTAGATACTTAGACCTGGAACATTGCTAGTGACCTTTGACCTCATGTGTTCACTATAACTTATAGCATTGTTACCTGTGTTGATGGACATAGTGACCTTGCCTTGCCTCTTGCCATGACTATTTATCCTGACCCAACCCTTGGTGTAACGGAACATACCTAAACATTCCTACACACGACTCGCATCATGTTTCTGACGATATCCTATACCTTGGATACTAGACTCACTTTAACCTTGTTTGGATAAACCTATTGACCTTAGACAATGTAGATTTTGGATTCTCTTCAACCTGGTACCGTGCTATAGTTTATACATGTGCGTGTAATTGATCACATACTACCTTTGACCACGACCCATTACCTATATTACCCAAATGGACCTTTTTCCTTTTTTAATTCCTGTTTCCTAGCTTCCTCTTCATCACATTCACCTTTTATCAAACCACTCACCAATTCTAATTTCTACCTCATCAGTTCTTAGTTTGTGAGGGATCACCTTCACCCACGCATAGGGCAACCACATCTTATTTTTGTCAGTGTCTCTTACCAATATAAGCTACGTAACAAAAAGGGGCAAAATATAGACACCAAAATTGGGTCACACTCTCCTTGGTCCCTCGTCAAATAAACACCTTGAACACATTCACCTAACCATGGCCCCCTTCACCTCACTCTAATATTAATTTAATTAATTCATTATCCTCACAATATTTATTGTTTAAATATCCTAATTTAGATAATTCCCACATATCCACCTCATCTAGACACTTCATCTAGCCATCTCACCCTAAGATCTATTCTTAGTAAGTTTCCATAACTAACTAAGACCTACCCAAACCCTAAAAATTAAAGGATATATTACCTCTAACCATATTCCTATCTCACAAAAGGAAGCTTCCATTCTATTCTCATGAGCAAAAACAAGTGAGATCTAAGAAAATCAAAAGGATCTGCCCATTTTAGAAAACCTAGGAAATCCCACCCTAACCGATGCTGGTCACCCTAAACTGCCGCCGGTCAACATGAAACCACCGTCGGTTACCATTTAATCCCCAAAACAACCTTATTTCGAGGTTGGCACATTGCTTAGATGGTTAGCATTTTCTTCTGAGAATAAGTGACGAAATCGAGCTACCTTCAAGTAGAGCCAACATTAGTACATGCATCGGAGAATCCATAGCTAGCATCTGAAGCAACCATAGAGCCATTTGCCTTCATGGGAGCATCTGGGGAAGTTCCAACACCACACCAAGTCCCTTCCATTTGATCACCCACCATTGCTAACTAGACATCAAGCTCGTATAAATAGTAAGTGCTTTGTTAACCAACACCTGTCCATTTATCATTTGGTAGATTCTTTTACTTCTGTCATTAGTTTCTACTCCCATTTCATTCCACCACCATTTTACCTCCATGAAAACTTGATCATCCTTTTACCCACACCCTTGAATGGCCCATATCTGAATTTTAATCATTCCTGTGCATACCTGAGACCCACACGAGCCTTGCCATTGCCATTCCATTTCCATCTAGCCTCATATATGTCACCCCACCAAATTTTTACTGAGTTTCCTATACCCCAACCATAAAGACACCGATTACCCACAATCGTCTCCGATTAACCTAAATCGACATTAGTCATACCAGCATCGACATCGGTCTCTGTGTTCTTAACAAGAAACCAAGAATAGAGCTTCCATTCTCTATCCAATACTCAAAACATCCTAAACCTCGACCCTAACTAGATATCTCGCACTCATAGAGACCTTGACCTTCGATTCTACCATATCTTAGCCTGTTGTGAATGAATTTTCTTATTATAGATGAATGAGATACCTAAATAATTTTAACTATAGTAGGATTTCCTTTATTGTTAGCATTAAGTTGTTTTAAACAGTGGATTGACAATCTGTATAGGAAGTATCACACTTCTTGGATCTAACACACGCTATGCACCCACCGCATATATTGTTTAAATTTTATTTGGTGGTCTTGTTTTCCATTTCAAGTAGTTCCTCCAAGCAAAAAGGAAGATCTCATGATCAGCTATGGATCCAGAAGTCATATGCACACAACAACCTATAATCAACATCTTAACAAGTATTCCTCCTAGCACTTTATCCTTATCTATTTCATCAACATTGAAAGAAATTCTCTAGAATCGGTGAAATAGATCAAGTGAAACAAAGCCTCCCAAAACCTCTTCTTTCCAAAACGATGCCAATAGTCAAATCTCCCACTTCCTCTATGTTTCCACAGGTTCAAAAACAACTCGAAGATACCCAATATCATAATGGATCGAAAAAAACTTGTTGGTTCAAGAACTTAAATCACATGCGAGAAAAACCATAAGGATCCTAATGACCAACAAATTTCTCCAATTCCTCTTGCTTAACTCCTAGGAAGTTTCCTCCACTAAGCCCGAGGTTACCGAATGCATTGAATGTTAATTTCCCCTCTTTTCTTATGACACCACCACTTCAAATTTTGAGAAACAAAATTCAAAATTCCCATTCATTTTAAATTTAGCATGATGTCACTAGGCACCCAACCATATTTTTATGCCTCCTCCAATCTTGGTGAATTTATGATGTAAGGAATGAAATCAATTCACATTAATAACTTAGAACCACCACCACCAACCTTCCATTTTCTACATAACCCATAGGTCTTCTTTCATCTTAGTAATAGTTTAGGTTACATTAGCATTGGTTAGGTTTTTATACCTTTGTTCTTAGGTCATTAGGATTTATATTAGGTTAGTTCAAGACTCCTGGCCATATAATATACCTCCTTAGGTTAGGTCATCACCTATTAGATTAGAATTTATATAAGGTAGGAAACCATAACCTAGTTTTAGGCGTCAACCATAATAGTTTAGTAATAGGTCCTAGGTAAGTATTATTACCTTAGGTCAAAAATCCAATAGGGAAAACATTACAGTTTGGGTCAGATCTAAAAATAAACTAGCATTCTCACCAAGGTTAAGGCATTTTCATCATTATCCCACAATAGATCCTTAATCTCCTTACCCTGATCAGTGTTACAAAACATTAATAAAGGAGGTCCAAATTTACAGTTTGCAGCATGATGCCAAGTAAGGACACCTGAAACTAGGTCCTTCACAATTGACAACAAAATACTTCTCGCCATAATAATATGTTTCATTCAACATGTCAATTAACAAGATGACAATAAAGAAGAATCGAAGCATACCTTGATCAATGGAATTTATTCGAGGTGTGATGTTATCATATGGAAAATGTGAAAACAATAGTATAGAGTTATAACCTATATTTCACATAGCATAATGGCTTCACTTCCAAGTAAAAAGAATTACAACTATCATGAATTATGAACAATAATAACTTATCCATTGCAAACATGATTTTCAACATCAAATGAAGACACCTTCCTAAGACAAATCACATGTCAACGTTTTCGATGTCAAAAGTGGAAGCCATCATAGTAACGGTCATGACCAAGACACTACATACCTTCCTCCTTACAAGAATCATCATCTTGATGATTAACTTAATCGTACCATTAAAATTTTAGGAAAAAAATTAAATATTATATTTCCATTCATATGTTCATAACAAAACTAAATTTGAAAAATTCAAGTTTTAAAAGTAGTATTTAAAATGGCTATCAAAATAGTTCAGTAACTACCCAAGTTTGGTAGATTTAACATCAAAACATGAATTAAAATTTTCAAATTTTATCAATTTTAGAATCAATTCGATAAAAAAGTATGGAAAATCAGATCTCATATCTTTGATATTTTTCTAGGTTGCACTTTCTTTGTTAAACTGGTCCCACTTTGGACCTTACATTGACTTATTTCACAATTTCTTAAGTACAATCGGTGAGTTTCCAAGCACTCCAATGGGCTTAACCACAATTATTCCTGGGTCTTGGAGTTGCAAGGAATTCCAATTCAACACATGTGATAAATCTGAAATGTATTTCTTAAGCAAAGATATATGGAAAACATCACGCATTCGTGATAAAGAAGGAGGTAAAGCTAAACAATATTCTACAAGGCTAATTACTTCAACAATTTCAAAGGTTCCCGCATAACAAGGTGATAACTTGGCAGCCTTGTCAAAAGTTATAGAACTCTTTTTTGGCTTAACTCGAAGAAATACCTTCTCACCAAGTTTAAATTTCCTATCAACCCGCTTTAAGTCTACATAACTCTTTTGTCTATCGGAAGCTTCTCTTAAGCTTTCACAAATCATTTTAACTTGTTGTTCCATTTCTGTAAGGATTTATGGCCCAATTACCTCTCTATCCTCAATGTTGTCCAGCTCATAGAGGTTTTACATTTCCTTCCGTATAATTCTTTGAAAGGTGTCATTTTTAGAGAGGAGTGATATGTGTTATTATAAGAAAACTCAACTAATGGAAGGTACTCCTCCCATTTATACTGTTGATCCATGTAATACATTCTTAGCATATCCTTTAAAACTTGATTAACTCTTTCGGTCTATCCATCCATTTCTGTGTGAAACACGTAGTGAAATTTAGTTTAGTTCCCGTGAGCTGCATTATGCATTTGCCAAAATCTTGATGTCATTCTTGGATCTCTATCTCGATATGATCAATTCAGGTATTCCATGTAACCTGAAAATATCATGCATAAATCTTCTTGCTAACATAGGTGAATCATCCTTTAGATTACTAGCAATAAAGTGTGCTAACTTTGTTAGTTTATCAACAACAACCAGAATAACATCATGTTTATTCTTTGACATAGGCAACCCTTGAACAAAATCCATACTTATCACTTGCCATTTGTACTACGGAATTTTGTGAGGGTATAGTAAACCAGATGGATGCATATGTTCCACTTTAACATGTTGACATTCTAAACAGTGTGTCACAATTTCCATCACATCCTTTTTCATCCCTTTCTAGAAATATTGTTGTTTTATATCGCCAACATCTTTGTAATGCCAGGGTGTCCAGAAAAAGGTGAGTTGTGAAATTCAACTAATAATTTCTTTATTAAATAATTTTTAAAGGTATGTATACCCTATTTTCAAACCACAAAATTCCTTCATTGTTGAAATGAAAAGCTTTATATCTTGCATCATTTGGATTTGCAGCAAGTGCTATCTTTACTTGCTTTGAAAATAAGAATCGATTCCATGACACTTTTCACCTCATATTTAATCTAAGTTATCAATGTTATAAGAGCATAAATGTGATTCCTACGGCTTAGATCATCTACTACTCTATTTTCCTTGCCTTTAATATAGCTTATATCAAAATCATACTCGAGATAGAAATTCCAACCATCTTCATTGTCTTGCATTCAGGTTTGGTTGAGTGATAATATACTACAACCCAAGATGGTCAGCTTTTAGTTCAAAAGGCCTACCGAGAAGATAATGGCTCCATATTTTAAGTGCATGAACAATGACAACAAGATCTAGGTCATTTGGAGCATAATTATGTTCATGAAACTTGATTTTTCTACTTTCATAAGCTATGACATGGTCATACTTTGCGCAAATGTAATACCTCCGAGACCCTCTGCAGATGCATCTTACAATAGTAAAGTCCCCATTTAGATCGTATAATCAAATTAGGTGTTGTAGTTAGTTGATTCGTTAGAATCTTAAAAGCATATTCACATTTGTCATTCTAAACAAATTTCTTATCTTTCTTCTATAATGAAGTTATTGGAGAAGCAATCTTAGAAAAGTCTTTAAAAAAATTTCTATAGTAACTAAAGAAGACCCATGAAGCTTCTAACTTCATGCACGTTCTTAGGTGCAGGACACTTTCGATTATAGCTACGATCTTTGAAGGATCTACAACTATTCCATTCTTCTTCTTATTACAGTCCCAAATAGTGTACTTATATGTCATATAAGGAACATTTAGACAACTTACCATACAACTTTCTCTTTCTCAAGATTTCCAAGACTATCTTCAAATGCTCATGATGTTCTTCAATGATTTTAGAGTATATGATAATATCATCCAAGAATACAAGCAAAAAATTGTCCAAGTATTCTTGAAAAATATTATTCATCAAATTCATAAAAGTGGCGGTGTGAATTTGTCAACCAAAAATGTAAAACTATGAATTTATTATGCCCATTCCTTGTTCTAAATTTTTTTTTATGTATGTCTTCATCCTTTATTCTCAACTGATGATATCCTGATTAAAGATATTTTTTAGAATACACTATCTCGATCAAATAGATCCTCAATTCTAGGAAGTAGATATCGGTTTTAATAGCCCTTGTTCAAAATTTTGTAATCAATACACAATCTAAGTGTGCCATCCTTCTTTTCACAAAGATTACCGGTGCTCCCCAAGGGTGAGACACTCGGTCTTATCAATTGTTTTGAAAAATTTCCTGTCGAGCCTTAAGATCTACCAATTCAATGGTGGTCATTCTATAAGGTGCCTTGGATATAGGCTTGGTTCCTGGTTTGATCTTGATCATGAATTCAAACTCTCGTTTTGGTGGAAGACCTAGTAACTCTTCCAGAAATACATCTATAAAATTTCGTAACAAAGGATATTTTTCCATAAAATCATTACCTTCTTCTGTAGTTTTGAAAATGTTTACTACATACAAGATATAGCCTTTACTTTTGGCCTTTTTAAGTTGCATTGCTGACAACTTCCTAACTAAAATATCATGTTTTAAACCATGAATGACTGTTGTTTTCTACATATCATCTAAACAACTAATCTATTTTTCAAAACATTCAACCTTTGCTTTATGCTTAGCTAGCCAGTTAACACCTATGATTACGTCATAAGACCCCAAAGGAACAAAATAAATCTCAACTTCGTGGAAAAACTCAGGCAAGTAGAGCTCTACTCCAAAAATACACATACTAACCGTATGAACAACATTATTTCCATAATGCATAGTCCAAAATTTATCCATTTTCTCATATTTTATTTTTAATTTCGAAGCTAGCTTAGTATAAATAAAGCATTCACTAGCTACGATATCAAAAGTATAGTCACGGGCATACTTGAATAACTTACCTAGAACTTCTATGGGTGTGACTTGCTTTTTGACTAGCTTGTCAGCTACCGCAACATGTATCCTATGCTACTGATTGCGGTCATCCTTCTTCAAAGGACAATGACTCACATAATGATCATTTCCATAGTAAAAATAACCTCCAATAGGCCCCTTCCTAGGCTCAAATTTATTTCTAGACTTGAAGTTATCATTCTGGCTTCCGTAGGACTTCTGCCCATTATTATTGTTCTTGACAAAGTTGTTCTGCATACTAGCAATAGGTTTGTTTATCACTATTTTCTTATTGTTATCAGTGGAAAATTTATTTTTCATGCCAAACCTCTTCCAGGGTCCCTTTTTAGGTGCAAGAGATGAAGAAGAGTTTGGAACCTTCTTTCTAATTTCCTCTCTATGAGCAGATATTTCTCTTAATTTATGTTCTTGCCTTATGGATTTTTCAATAACCCCTTCCATAGTGGTTGGGATGTGAACATCCACCTCACCACATATAATGGGATTTAATTCCATGATAAATTTTTGTATCCTAAACTTCTCGTCATTTTGATACTGAGGAACATACTTAAGGAGTTTAGTAAAAATTTCCCAATACTCATCACGATTAACTTTCCTTGAGATAAGTTCTAAAATTTAGTCCTTTTCTTATCATAGAAAATTTGAGGCAACAACCATTTCCTAAAGTAACTTTTAAATTCATCCCAAGTTATGTCTACTTTGACAATATTCAACTCAACCTTACGGCTATCCCACCATGAATATGCCTCATGATAAAGTTGATACGCTCCCCATATTAGTTTTGTTGCCTTAGAAGTTTCTTATAGAAAATTTATTCTCCATTTCTTGAGATAAATCTCAGCCCCATCCCCAAGTGTAGTTCCATCAAACTTAGGAGGACTTATTCTTTTTATATCATTGGTGAGTTTCACTGCTACAATTCCTTTTCATTTTCAAGTTGATTAGGTATGTTTACATTACTATTATCAACACCCGACTTCACCCATTGGTGTTTTCCATGTGAGGTGGTTGATTTTCATTATCAACATCTTCTTCCTCATCATTTCCCATTACTTAATGTTCCAATACAGCTAGATGATCCATCATGTCCAACAGGGTGCAAGGATGTCATCGATTTTTTGGGTAGTAGTTGCTTCTCCACCCGTGGCGGGTTGTTTGCAACATTTCTTCTTATTCTAACTATTTTCTATTTACAAGAAAATTTAATTTTATCATATTATGGACACAATAGGTCCAAGAGCTACAGCCTTCACTCGATACTAAGATGTTACATTCCCATTTTAAAGTTTTAGAAACAAGGTAAATTTTTTTAATAACATTCTCTCTTATAAATTATCATAATTTAGAACACACGTTTCAAGTTTTTAAATAATTTTCTCTATTCTAAATGATCATGATTTAGAACACACATTCCATTCCAATCAATCTCATGACACATAACCATATACAACTATAATGACTCAATGAACTACCGATCTCTCATTTTAGGACTTGGTGTTTCATCGATCTCTCATTTCATGACTCGGTTTCTCACCGATCCTTCATGTTAACTCAATGTATTATTTACTAAGTATACTTGGTTCTCTTACCCTTTTCAGGGTATTGAAGTGTTCCATTAAAGAGGCCTATCTGAATATTTGTTACTTTCATCGAAATCCTACTTCTTAAACTAGGTGACATAGGACAATGCAACCAATAGCTTGCGATACTTTGGCCAAATATTTTCACATGCTGTGCATGTTCATATTCCTAGATGGCATACTCATCAAATGGAATACGTCCTTCCTCCCCACTTCATCTTTTATCTAGAATGGTATTCACTAACTCCTGTTAGTCCACTTGTCTGAGGTTTAACCTTCACCCAGGTTAGCAACATGGAAAGGTATAGAGAATCACTCGGGGTGACTAAGGGTACATAGACATACTCAATCAACCTAAGTCAATTGTGTGTGTCTAGTTACCTTTAATCATCATGAGTTTCCCCTATACGAAGGCATGTCCCTAACTTGACCTAAAGTAAAATTAATGTCACGCCCAAGTTTATATAGGTCTAGATGATCTAATTCGGAAGGGTGTTGTGACGTGTCAGTTGTAACACTATGCCATTATGAAGACCCCATTCTTCATGATGTCACAATACTATAGTTGGCATGTACCAACATCCTATGGAATCACCTCATCTGGAAGTATATATCTAGTTAAGAAGTTAAACACTTACTTATCTTCTTAATTAAGATTTAATTTCAGCAACCCTGCTGAATCCTTAATTTATTTGTTCATTAAGGTTTCTAACCATAATGATTGATAGTTACCATGTAGATAAATCTATAATCAATCCCTCTTCCCGAAGGTTTGTGTTTCATTCCATGGTATCTTATCATAAGATTCAAGCTCATAAACAGAATCAATATACCACAATAAGATTATCTTACTTTGCTTAACCAAGTTTAAGCATGATTAAATTTAGATTCTGGTTCCTTATTAATAGACTTCATTAAGATGAAGTCTATTCATTACATATGTATTTATTTCATTTCAGTTACCTTATTCTAATTTTGATTTAACAAGAGGGAGTATGTTTTCTTCCTTCCAAACTTCATTTGAGTATGATTCTCAAAAGGTATTAACAAAATGCTTATCCCCTTAGAATGATTGTCTTTCTTTTAACTTTATATTCTTTTAGGGTTCATTGTTGTCATTTACTTTATACAAGAGTCATAAGTAAATTTCTCTTTTATTTATGTCATCTAGTAAACCATAATGACCTAGTTGTATTTTCATCTATTCATGCCAACTTAGAAGTTGCATTTGATAAAGGAATAAAGTATCAATTCCCTTCCTATAAATTTCATTTGAGTTTAACTAAAATGATTCAAAACAGATAGGTTCACGAGAGAATAATGAAAAGTTTACAAAATTTCCTTTACAGTAAACCCAAAGTGAATGATACATCAAATAAAAATAACACTCAATCCTTTTTCTCATTCCTCAAGTAAATTATACATTTTACAAGTCTAAACATTTCAGACTTCACTCATTCCAATCAACATTGATAAAATCAAACAAGAATACAACTTTTCCTTTTTCAATTACATTTCAATAAGAATAATAATTCCTCATAAAAGATGCAGCCTTTAGGTAAACACAAGAAGCATCATAAAAGAACTTTTCTTCTTTTATCACTTATGAAATCCATCTACAAAAATTGCTAGCATAGGTCATTTCGTTCATCGAACTGAGCATGATAAGCACTAAACATTAAAATGATGTGCTTTCAACTAACTGTCTCATAAAAAGAACTCTGCTTTTATGAAACATTAAAGCAATTCAGATAGATATCTCATAAAGGAATAAGGATCCTAATAGGAAGGTCAAAATGAGCAATCCACAATACATTATGTAAGGATCATGATCAAAGCAACACTCTTCAATCAGTAATTTCACAAGAAGGATTACAACAGATAAGTGATAATACATCTCAATTACTTATCGAACTCATACTATAGATGCATGTAATTCATTCTTGATTCAAACAAGTGTTCAAGAAGGGTACCAACCCTATAGTTCTCAAAACTGAACTATTTTAAAGAAGCAATTAATCATAATCCACAACACTAACATAATTCTTCATGCAATATTAGAAGCCAAATTCATTCTATCTAAAAGGATGGAATTTAGGATGAACCAATAATATTCTACACAAGAATTCCTTCTTTCCAACATTGAATCAATATCAATCCAATTCCAATTTATTGATTCAAGGGAATAAGAAGTGCAGGATTCTACATAATTACCCATTCAGCCTCAACATGGTTAATACAGATGAAAGGAAGAAAATAGTTGAAAAGAAAACAACTTAATTCATCCTTCATGTTTAAAAACATCATTGCATTCAAAATTCAGAGAAGAGAAAGAACCAAATGTAAATCCTTTTCACATTTTGAAGAAAAATAGCGATGCATACCTAGCTAAAAATAGAGAGAAGATCCCAATAATCCATCCTATTAAAAGGTTAAACACATTCGACATCCCAAGAATACCAAACTGATCCTTACCTAACAACATCCAAATTCAACAACCACTACCACACAAACAACATAGTCGAAATTGAATCGATATAAGATAAGCAATTGAATCTAGCAAGGTAGGGCCGAAGAGAGGGATTCTCGCAAATAAAGAGAACAATCACAACAACACAAAAATGATACAATTTTTCAAAGCAACAAGCTCAACAACTAATTCCTTAGCTTCATTTTAGTGAAGATAGCCTCTTTCTAGACGTTTCCTCATTTCCCAAATAGAGAGAAACCTACAAGGTATTCCTATGTGCTCAAGAGAAATGAATACAAGCTACAACCAAGCCAACCATGTACCCACTTAACAGAATCAAGGAAACAGTCAATACGTAAGAAAGAAAGGACTCCATCCCAGATTCAAACAAGATGAAGGAAAATGAAAAGGAGATTCAACCCCAAGTCGGTTCTCAAAATTGAAAACAAAAAGAAGGAGAAGAGTAAAATCGAAACTTTCTAACTCATATACTTCAATTAACTAAAACTAAACTAATCCATTCTTTCAAAAACTTCTATAGATGTAAATCAAAAGGTTATTCACAAACCAATTCATACATGGAGGAGAGAGAGAAACATCAATATCCTCACACAGTCCTAAGAGAATAAGTTAAATCATAATTTACCATATTTCGAGCAAGGAAGAACAAAACCGAACAAATCCTTTCTTAACAGTCCCAAAAATTTCACAAATTCAAAATGTGTTAAGCTCAGAAGGTGTCAACATATCACTATTGTTTTCAAACAAGTTTGAATCCACAAGAAAACAACAAATCTAAAGACCCATTTCAACATAACTTAACAGCAATGATAAAATTCAAAGCCACTTCAAATTTTAACTGAAACATCAATTTTCTTACCTTCTCCTAACAAAGGAAGATAGTCCCGATCAAATTTTAAAACAATCATTATTTTTCCTTAAACCATTTTAGCATAGGAGATTAGAAGTCCACATGACTTAAGCAACATTCCAGTTTCAAATAAAATAAACATGATTTACTCAAACATGCATCAAGAAAAATACCCATTTTGAATCTTTTCCAAACAACAAACTCAAGCAGAAGATCACAACAAAAATACACCAAGGCATTTCTACAAAACCATTTATTTCTAAGAGCAGAGTTATTTTAATGAAGATAATTAGAAATACATAGAACTAATTAATAAGAAGAGCCTCTCATGCCTGATAGTGTTTTATTTTATTTTACAAAAGATCTCCAATCAAGCCTCCCAAAAACCTATTCTTTCCCAAATGACACCAACAGTCAAATCTCCCACCTTCCTCTATGTTTCCATAGGTTCAAAAACAAATCGAAGATACCCAAAATCATAATGGATCGTAAAAAAAACTTGCTAGTTTGAAGAACCTAAACTCTCATGCAGATAAAAAACCAGAAGGATCCAAATGACCAACAACTTTCTCCAATTCCTCCTACCTAACTCCTAGGTGGCCTCACAGCTTATTAAATGCATTAAATGCATTCAATGTTATTTCCCCTCTTTCCTTATGCCACCGACACTTTAAATTTGGTGAAACAAAATTCAAAAATTCCCATTCATTTTAAATTTAGCATGATGCTAGCTAGGCATCCCACCATCTTTTTATGCCTCCACCAATCTTGGAAAATTTAGGATGTAAGGAATGAAATCAATTCATATTAATAACTTAGAAACCATTGCCACCAACATTCCATTTTCCATGTAACCCATAGGTCCCATTTCATCTTGGTAATAGTTTAGGTTTTTTAGTTACACCTTTAGTTCTTATGTAATTAGGATTTATCTTAGGTTAGTTCAAGACTCTGCCATATAATATACCTCCTTAGGTTAGGTCATCACCTCTTAGATTAGAATTTATATAAGATAGGAAATCACAACCTAGTTTCAGGCTTCAACCATAATAGTTTAGTAATAGGTCCTAGGTAAGTATTATTATCTTAGGTCAAAATCTAATAGGGCATACATTACAATTTGGGTCATATCCAAATAACAACTAGCATTCGACCAAGGTTAAGGAATTTTCCTTATTAGCCCACACTAGATCCTTAATCTCCTCACGTTGATCAGCATTACAAAACATTAATAAAGGAGGTCCAAATTTATAGTTTTACAGCATGATGCCGAGTAAGGACACATGAAGCTAGGTCTTTCACAATTTATAACAAAATACTTGCTTCAATTCCATAATATGTTTCATTCAAGCATATCCAATTAAAAATATGAAAATAAAGAAGAACCAAAGCATACCTTGGATCAATGTAATTGATTCAAGGTGTGTTAGTATATAGAAAATGTGAAACCAACAATATAGATTTACAACCTATATTTCACATAGCATAATGGCTTCGCTTCCAAGTAAACAAAATTACAACTAGCATGAATTCTGAACAATAATAACTTATCCATTGCAAACATGATTTTCAACATCAAAATAATACACCTTCCTAAGACAAATCACATGTCAATGTTTACAATTTCAAAAGTGGAAGCCATCATAGTAATGGTCATGACCAAGATGTTACATTCCCAAAGTTAGGCATTCTATCATCACTCATTACACATATCATGATGTCATCCTCCATAGAAGCATGCTCTTCAAGGCCCTGAGATATCCACTCCTTGCCATGATGGTCTTTTAGAAGCTTCCATTGCAGGGTATATTCCTTCCTAGGTCAACTTGTCGCGAGTTGGCACCTTATCCACTTTGCATGCGTAGTCGAGTCACGCTTTTCTTGTGTCCTAACTGATATGCCAAATACGGCTAATTCCTAAGACCTTGTTCTGTGGCACATATCATGGGTCCTAAAACCCTCCTAGAACATTGGCTTGTGTGCCTTATCCTTATGCACCCACCCTTTAACTTAGGCCTTGTGCGCTCATGTGCCCTTTTGTACTTAGTTAATACTTTAGGGACACAAACATCACCCCACACTTTACCTATTCTCAACCCTAGGAAACAATTTTATGGCCATTTTCCTATAACAATCTATTGGGCATGGAGTCTGTCTGATAATCTCTCATCTAATCTAAAGTTTGAAAACCTACATCCTTGAGCCATTGAAACATTTGTTGATTTGATTCTCCTATGGCTGCAAATTCTTTTCCAAGAGCTCGATGAACTATAAACATGCACATACTAGAAGCAATATGACATGTGTTCTAGCACTTAGGGAAATAACAAATATTCTAACAATAGTACAATATGCATAACCACTTAGAGGAATGGAAATTCTAAATTAATATTTACAAGGGTGAGAAACTCTCTTTCTAGTAGCAACGTTTGAGATAGATTCCATTGACTAGAATCTGTAACTCTTCACCATTTAACTTAGCTAGCCGGAAGGCATTGCTACCTTTGTATTCAATGATCATGTATGGACCACTCCATATGGCATTGAACTTGGAATACTTTCCTAGCTTTGCACGATCAACATCCCACTTTAGTACCAAATCTCCAGCTTACAATATCCTGGCCTTAGATTTGTTGTTAAAAATCTTCTTGATCAATGCTTGATCCTTTTCCATGGTCTGCATTACATGTTCTCTCATTTCTTCTAATTCCATCAGCTCTACATACCTGATTTCCATAGGCTCAAAATCGGTGAGTTCCATTACTGGCAACTTGAGTGATATAAGTAGAACCACTTCTTTCCCGTATACAAGCTTGTATGGAGAGATTCTTGTAGACCTCTTGGGTGTGATCCCATCAGCCCATAGAGCTGATTTGATCTTTACATGCAAATTTCTTTGATTCTCATCAAGATTTCTCCTTATGATTCTTAGTAGGTTCTTGTTCATAGACTCTACTTGACCATTAACCTGAGGGTAATAATTTGATGAAAAGCTAAGGTACACACTATTTTTGACATCCCATTCAGTGATATTTGTGCCAAGGAATGCCAATTCATTTTCTGATATGATAGTGGCAGGGACACCAAACCTCGTGACTATCCCTTCATAGAAATCTACTATCTTAGACTTGTTAGCTTCTTTGAGTGCTACATCCTCGGTCCACTTGGTAAAATGGTCTCTCTTTGTGAGAATCGATTTTTGGCCGTAGCTTGAGTTTGGATTGACGACTCTAATTAATTCCAATCCCCATTGCATAAATGGCTGGTCAACTGAGATTGGGTGTAATGGAAGTGTTGCTATCCTTTCCTTTCTTGTGAAGAATGCACATTTTTTACATTTCTTGATCCATGCATAGCAGTCACTGAACACTTTGGGCCAATAGTAACCTTCATTATCTTGAGATCTCTTACTCGTGGAGTGAAATGTCCTCTGGAATCTCCATCGTGAAATTCTTGTAACACTCTCTCAATTTAATCTATCCCAATGCACCTTAATAGAACACCATTGATGTCCTTCTTCAACAAAATGCCATCAACAAGCACATATGGAATGACTTGTAATTTAAAGTATCTCATCTTTTCTTTTCTCATTTCTAGAGGGCATATGCCTATTTGTAAGAAATGTATCATATTTTCATTCCAACAAGGGATAGGCACATTCTCATTTGTTTTCTCTTGATCATCTTGTAGTACTAAGACAACTTATTCTGGTCGTCTGTCTCAACTTGTTGAATCAAGGCTAGATGTTCACATAAACCCTTTCCATGAACTAGATTACTGACCTTAATTTTGATGTCATAATCCATGACATAAGTGATCCATCATACACATTTTTCATTTAGGTCATTGTTCAAGAGGAAGTCCTTGATTCCCATGAGAGACCAAAGAATTGGATCTTGTTGTTAGAAACTAGGTGATTGAATTTCTTTAAGCTCCTAATCACTGCAAGGACGTGCTTTTCAATGAAGGGTTATCTAACTTCATAGTCCTCCAAACTTTGATTGAAGAAGGTAACTAGTTGTTCAACTCCCTCCTTGTTCTTCTACACTAGAGCATGAAGTCCTTAGAGAATTTTGGATTGACGAGAGTTGGATCTTGAGATATAGCCTCTTTTATTTCTTCAAAACTTGCTTTTCCTTATACTATTCATTTGAATGCAAGACTCTTTTCAACATCATTGTTAAAGGCTTCAAAAGAGTGAAAAAGTTAGGAACAAATTTGTGGACAAAGTTTATCCTTCCCAACAAGATTTGGAGAGATTTCTTGTGGTGTGGTAATGGAAGTATTCGGATGGCTTCAACCCTTTCAGGATCAATTGTTAACCCTTCCCTTGAGATGACTTGGCCCAAAAATTTTCCCTCGTGTGCCAAGAATACACACTTCTTTAGATTCAATGACACTCTAAACCTTCTACACCTCTGAAACACTTACCTAAGGTGAAAGAGATGGTCTGCTGCATTCTTTGAGAAGATAATGATATCATCTAGGTATACCAGCACTATCTTGTTGATTAATCCTTTGAATGCCATATCCATAGCTCACTGAAATGTTGCTCCAGCATTTGACAGTCCAAATGACATTTTATTGTAAGCATATGTGCCCCATTTTGTAGTGAAGGTTATCTTGAATTGATCTTCTTCCTTCACCATTATCTAATTATAGCATGAGTATCCATCTAGCAATGAAAACCTTTTTGAACCAGCTACAAACTGCAAGATTTGTTCCATTAATAGAAGTGGATAATGATCCTTGATTCATTTTCTATTTAGATCATGGAATTCCACACCCAATCTTATTTCTCCATTTCTCTTTCTCACTGGCACCAAGTTTGTAACCCAACTTGAATGTTTGATAGGGAAGATGATACTAGCCTTAATCAATTTGTTCAACTCTTTTCTCATGAGAGGTCCAATATGGGGATTCACCGGCCTTTGCTTCTATCTAATAGGCTTGTATTTTGGATCCAGCTCAATAGTATGTTGTGCCAACTTTGGGTTGAAACCTCTAAAATCCTTGTAAATCCAAGAAAAGACATATGGGAACACTTGACAAACATGAACAAACTCAGATTTCTCTTCTGGGGTACTTTTCAATTTGTAATGTCTTACCTTCATTTACTAAAATAGGCTCTGAATCTTCACCCTTTACCTGAATGTTTGCCTTCTCCTTCCGGAAAAGATCATTCGGGTTGAAGATTGAATCCAAGGTTATAAGGCCTTTTGGTAATTTGTTAGTTCTCAGCTGCACCACTTGGTCACCATACTGTTGCTCCATCTTGTCTTGATTTCTGGTGGAGAACTCAACTTCTTCTTGTAGGAAATTGATAATTTGTTGATCATTCTCGAAGACTTTCCAACTTGTGTTTTTATCCATAACAGATGGTCTCATAACCACTTTGATATGAGGCTGAGATTTCTCACTTTTGATACTTTCTACAACATCAAATGCATCCCCGCCAGTCTATCTACTACTTCATTCTTCTTCCTTGGGATGGAATTGATGCTAAAAGCTTCAAAATATTTAATGAGATCCCATACCCAATTTTTGTAGTTCTTCAATAGATCATTCTTGGCAGCATTTTTTCCTTTGACTTGGTTCACAATCAGCTCACTATCACCAAATAATTGCAAATTCTTAATGCCTTTCTTCCTTTCCCAGTGCAATACATCAATTAAGGCTTCATACTCACTTGTGTTGTTTGAGCAAGAAAACTGAAGCGGAAGGCCGAGTAATATTTTGTACCTTGTGGTGAAATGAGCATAGCTCCTCCTCCTACACCTTGTCTACTTCTTGATCCATCAAAGAACAATTTCCATACTTCATTCTCACCCTTGTGATCTAGCTTGGTGATGCTAGGGAGGGGTTGATTCTCTTCATGCAAACAATAAAATCATAGCTCAGATTCCTCCATTTCTTTATATGGATCAAATGTGTGTCTTTTGTTTTCCCATTCATCAAGAGTTAAGTCTGGAATGCATCCGACTTTGGTGTCAGCTTCATGAGTGCTTGTATAATCCTCTTGATCAAATGTTGAACAATTCACATTGATTGGACTTGGTGTATGGGGCTCTATGTGAACATCACGTAATAGGCTCGGATATGATTGTAGCCTTATTTTTATACCTTGTTTTGATTAAAATGTGTGACCAATCAGCTGAAAGATAGCCTCTAATTTTAGCAGTGAAGTCTCTTGAAAAACACAATACAAAGAGTGTTTGTCGGTCTATGACTAAGACATATTGTAACACCATTACATTGGGAAACACATGCAATGTGAGGCTCAAATATTTGATTACTCCAACCATTGTCATTGTTGTCCCGTCCAATTGCACTACACCCTTAGAGATGACTTCATATTGAAGACCTAACTGATTAGCTATTTGTTTTGGCATGACTGAGCTACTTGCTCCTAATTCAATCATGCAATTATGTATCAACTTATCTCTTATGATCAATGAGACATAGAATGGAGGGGGATTCAAATTTTTACCTTGTTTTCCTCCATGATTTCCTTCAGGCTGAGTTACATTGGTAAGAACTTTTTCTTGTTGATCGAGTGGCTGATTTGATGCTGACCAATTTGCCATAGCATCCTACAATAGGTCTCTCTATCCTAGGATAGCCAATGACTCCCACATTGAGATGTTCACATTTATTTTCTTCATCTACTCAATGATGTTGAATGGGGATGAGCTATCTCTCTGCTTGACCCTTGCCTTGCACATTCTTCTCTAGCACCTGAGTTGTTGCAACCAACACTTGAGATGGTTTAGAAGGTGGTTTGGGCTGACCCTGCACATTTAGAACTGCACTTTGATTGCCAACACCTTGTGGAGTAATAGAGGGTTATGGACCATTTGAGTTGGATGACTGTCCTTCCCCAATGTTTCTCTTCTTGGAGCATGTATTAGCTGCTACACTTTGAGAAGGTATTTGATTTATACCACAGAAATCTTCAGCCTGCCAATTGACAAGTGTAGTTTCATTTGGAGATGTCCCTTGTTGAGGTGCTTCCTGTTGCTGATTTTCTTCGTGGCTAGATTCTTGTGACACACCAATAATTTGCACCATTAGAGCCTGATTTAATGCACCATTAAATCACATTGATTGGTTATGTGGCTAATTACATGGGAAACACCAATCATATTCTTGTGCCATGTTATTTTGTGCCGGACCCAATGCCCTTGATGTTGAAGTTGTACTTGGATCATATGGCACGAGAGGTCTATAAGCTTGAAGTTTTCCTTGGTTCGAATCTGATTTACTGATCCGAGATGGTGGCCTATTTTTACGGTATTGGGGTCTATTCTAATACTAACCTTGAGACTGAGCCTAAGGTTGATATGACCTAGAACTCGGGCTTGTTGTCTTTTAATGGTTACTAGCTCATTACCCAAGTTTTGTAATTGCTTCATGACCTCTTGGAGTTCCTTGGAGTTGTTAGATGATGAAGTGGAGGCTTCAGCTGAGCTTTGACTCCTGGGGGTGGGTATAGGAGCTAATGTAGGTGTTTGGCTAGTATCTGGGCTTCCTAACTCAAGGTATAGAGGCATAGATGGCATAAGAGTGTTTTTGCTAGCTTGAATCAAACGGTTCTCAGCCCCTATGGAAAGTCTATAAGCTGCAAGAAAGGGTGTGCCCCCATTAACTGAATCATCAAAGAAATATCAAAATTCAAAGCCCTAAGAAAGTATAAGAAGGCACCTTCATTAGTGGGCTTTACTACTATTGGGATCCTATCCCAGGTCCACTAAAATATGAGGTTAAATTCTGTCAACTGCTCGTTCGGGGCTCTCTTGATTGTTGTTAGTTACTCCAATAAAGATAAGTTGTCACCTTTCTCTCCAAACTAGTTATGGAGAGTTGTGCACAACTGGTTCCAATTTTGGATAGAGCCTACCTCAAGGCTCTGAACCATTGGGAAGCTTTCCCTTTGAATGAAGAGGTGAGTAGCTTGACTGTAATGTCCATCTCATGGATTTTGTGGATTGTATAGACATTCACAATATCTTGGACATGATCACCAGGGGAAGTCTGGTTTTCCCTAGTGAAATATGGGATGCTCTTTAATGTTGCAATCAGGACCAAATTTTGTGCATTCAGGGTGAGTGGGTTGCTGCCAGTGAAGTTGACATATGGATTTGGTTGTGCCATCCTGATTGGTCAAAGAACTCTAGTTGACTAAATGAAAGGCCTTCCAGGTGGAGGTGTTGACAAGGTTCTATTCGGTGGAGATGGAGACCTTTGATCTCTTCTTCCCCTTCTTTCTCTACCTGGGGATAGGTGTAGATGAACAAATAGTCCTTCTTCCCTAGTTCTTGATCTAGTCTGAATTCTTCTCATAAATCTGCCAGGCTTGGACTGCTGAAACCAGTGGATTCTACCTCTTTTGGAGTCACCATATGTGCAATTTCAAAGCTCCTTTGAAGATGTAAACTTACAACAAGTGCACATCAATCTTGTTATAATTAAAATGAAGACTTCTTCTCTCTATCCCACCAGAGTGTTAGAACTATTATCACTGAATCACCACACCCTTATGTTTACACAAGTGCATATACTTGAGCTCACGGTGTGATTGGATAACACAGGTACTATCTCCAAGTTGTGGGACTTGCTACTTGAGATAGACCTTTAGAGAAAGATGGTTCTTTCTCCTCAACTACCTACCACAATCTACTCTAATGAGGGAAAAACTATATATCCTAATCTAACTTTCCAAGGACTAATGAGAGAGACCGCATGAAAATAAAAAAAACCTACACTAAAGTGATGATACACCAAAAAAAGGAGGGAGTGAGGGTAGTATTTCAATGTGTGAGATACGAAGTAAAGTGCACACTAGAAGGGGTGATAACAGCCTCCATAATCTAGAAAAATTCATTAACAAAAACATATGAAACATACACAATGATAATGGATCCTTACAAGAGAATAAAAATAGACACAATATTCTTGTAATGAAGGTTGAAAGGGCAAGAAGAGTGAAAACAAACACAAGAGGGGAAGATGCATCCACATAACTTGTTTATTGTTTCATGATATGCATAGTTCGATCTATTACAAGATAAGGGCTTGGATCACCATGTATGGAGTCCACTACAAGGGCCTACAGCACATTGGCTTCACAAAGAAATTTTGACAGAGCTTTCGTTTATAAAAATCTCTTTATAATGAGCCCAACACTCCAATTTATAAAGGAGAGAGAGAGAGAGGTTTGGAAATCCCAAAAATTATCCTTCAACCACTTGCAAGAGGTATTAAATGGAGTGAAATGATATTTTGTTGCTTTCAAAATCTCCCCATAATTTCCCATGACTTGCAGAGTGAAATATGGCAGCTCATGCTTCATTGAACTACCAAATAAATGACTATTTTGAACTTGACCACATTTTTAGGAAAATATAGATTGATATCTTATCAAATACATAGTTTCTTGATTTTTTTGCGTTGGTCTCGAACAAAATTCCAATGGTACCAATTTCATTTGATTTCATTGAGAAATGCAAAAGTTATGGCCTTCTCGAGTGTGAGCACTATTTTGGGTCTCGCTGCATTTTTACGTCATTTGTGACGGAATGATCATTAATTTTATGGAGCTAAATATGTTTCTTTTATTTTAATATATCTACCCTTATCAAAATTAATATGTAGAGGACTTTGTGCTCATTCCAAGAATTCCAATTTTATGGAGCTCGGAGGCAAAAGTTATGGCTGTTTGAAGTTCAGGAGGTCAAAGATTGACTTTTCTCTTTATTGTGGCTATTTCGGCAAAATTGGATCCACGTGTCCCAGCTGTCCTAGAAAAAAATCTCCACATCACCTGATTCAGGATTCCTTGTCCCTATGCATTTTCCATTCACTAAGCCGTGAGGGCCATTGACCTCCACATTCTCCGCAATGTATGTTTCCTTTTACAACTTTTTCACCTTTGCACGTACCACGTGTACATTTGTCCCGAATGTCATGGACACATTTCTCCATGCCACCCACAATGCAATGACTTGCAACAAAATCAGCTTTTCACATCTCGCATGTACCTGCATCCCAACTGTCCCATGGACCGTCTGGGACAAAAATGTCCAATTTTTCTGTAAAACACCAAAATGAGCCCATTTTAATTTTTTTCAACTTTTTTCTAACTTGGGTTTTTTCCTAGATGGGGGAAGTTAGAGAAAGGCCAAGGGGAGCCTAAAATACATGATTTTTGGCCTTGAATCAATTCTACTAGCTCAGGATGAAGAATTTGTGCAAGTTATCCAAAATTACCTTGAGGGGTGAATTTTGGATAACAAACACTTCTTCAAAGAAAGAATTACAATAGACTTAACGTCTTGGAAAAAGAATAAGGGAATGAAGAATTGGGAAAAATGAAATCTGGGAAGCGTTTTCATTACTACAACAAGATAGGAAAATCTCTTTACAAGTCAGCCTCCAACTTTTTCCAGCATCGACTTCATTTTATGCTCTATAGTAGAGGTCACCAACTAGGGTGCTTACCTCCTCAAAACCCCGTCCATCAAGTCTTGAGTGTTCATTGTTTCAAAAATTCCTTCCAATTCCTTTCCCATGTCCTTAAACATATCCATCCTTCTTGTAATCTATGGGTACAACTCCTTTAGCTTGTTTTTAATTGAACCTCGTAAGGTTTCAATGGCTTGACTTCTTATCAAACTCGGTTAGGATCCTCTCCCACTCCACTTTGTTTCCTTTGTTCGTCTCTTGAAGTTCCTTGATCTCTACCTCGTGAGTGGTGACTAGGATGCTCGCCACTATATCTCTATCTATGTAATTTTCATATGCAACCTCAAGATTTTGATTGCTAATGGAATGCCTTGCAAATAATTTCCCCTTGGATAATGTAAAAAATGGAACTTAGCTACCTCCATGAAAGAATAAGTGAAAATTGAGTACTCCAAAATATAGCTATTCAAAATACCATAAAACCAAGTATCCACAACACACCTTCAAATCATATCATCATCATAAAGAGCCCAAAAATTTCCTACGTCCAAACAAGTGTGCAATACCTCCATTTCCATTTAGATGCATAAGAAACCAGCCACTCATACAACTCTACCAGAAAAAAAGAAAATAAGATCTCATAAAAAAATTCATACAAATTCTGCTCCACCCATGCACATGCGTCAAACTCGAGATCAAGTTTTGAACCTCGTAGCATACTCTTCTTCTAGATCCTTTATCCACTCTTCAAAAATTTCTAACACCAACTAGTATGTCTTCATTGCGAAACATTTTGAAAACAATCGAAAAGAACTCCCCATAATGGAACCAATGATGCACCCTAGAATCTACTATATAAAACCCAAAAAATGTACGCCCACTAGCACATCACCCGACTGAGACGAGTGCTCACCCAAAGCACACAAAGGTACAGGACCCTCTTTAGAGTTGCTTGTGCAGGATGTTAGTGTAATGAAGATACAACATATTCGAATCGTAAATAAGCATAAACATTCCACAGAGCATATTCTAGATCTAGATCTTAGAGAATCATGAATTAAATGATAACCATAATAAGATTAACCATGCAAGAACCAATTACAATCATGTTTAAAACCATTATCCATCCAATATACTCCATTATATTAAACATTGTAATACATAGAAGCTTCTTACATTACAAAGCATCACCATAAGTTATGCATGTATTAGATCTAGCAACATAACTCTACAATAATTCACTATTCAACATCCCCATCTAATTACGTAGGCCACTACATATTTATAGGGGTTGGGGATTTCCTTCACCACCTATGCACTTCCCAAAATAGGTCACATGCTAATAATAGCCATGTGCCTTTACAATACCATACACACATGCAAGTGCACTAATAATAGGCATCCTATAATTAATGGGAAGAATTAATCCTATTATTATATTGAACTCATGCATGACACTTATCGATGCTCATTCCTAAAATAGCCTTTACGTGTTGTGTAAGTATCCATCCAAATGTGTGCTCTTCACATTATCTTCCAAAATAGCCTCGCATCCATGAAAATGGCTAAGTCCTTAATCATCTTTCCCTTGCACATGTTTCCTTTCATATCCTTCTTCCTTCAAGTACACCTTGTTCCCGTGCGTGAATGTTATGTGTGTCTTCTCCTTATGAAAATATTGTCTTCTTAACATATTCCAAACAACAAATATAACCTTCACCTCAACTTTCATCTCCACCCAAACCTTCACCTGCACCTAAACCTAACGCTACATTGGGGTCCATCCTACAACTATTCTAATGTATCCCATAATCAAATTAGACCTGAATACTAAACAAACACCTATGACAAATTCAATTCCTATGCCTAAGAATAAGACACAATCTCCTAGGACTTATTCACCCTCGCCCCTTCCATCAATCTTATGCCTACATCCATCAACCTTGTGATGGGTCGTTGTATTCTTCCAATCATTTAACTAACATAATCTTTGTCAATGTCATTTTAAACCGGGGTTGTGTCTCAAGACAATATGCAATGGAGTCTAGGAGAACTAGTTATACATTGAGTCTGTTGGGGGGTTGCTTAGTTTTAGTGACTATTCTACAGAAGTGTAGTTAAAATCTACAGAAATTAAATACAAGTCTATGGAATTCAACTATGTGCAATGAAAGAAATTTTAGCAACTAATCTTCTACTGTAAAATAAAATATGCACACACTTATTCTTAACAAATTAAATCACAACTAAATAACTATAATTTTTAGCGAGAAAGCAAGACTATTCATGAACTAGATTTGCATAAGAAAAGCATCTATTCTAAGTGAAAGTGGTAAATGAGAAAGTAGATATAGTTAATCAAATCATGCATGTAAAACTCATCAAATGACAATTACAAGAAACTAATCGAAGGACTATATACATGTAAAACTCAAAGTAACCTTGTATCTCCTTGGTTGAGTGGGCCCTTTCTCTTCCTTAGGATAGAGGGATCAACAACTTCTGATTCTCAAAATGCCGTGGATTTCATTAACTTCAAAATGAGTTCATAACACATCAAAAAAATCCAGAATGGTATGCAGATAATCTTCTTCAATAATAAAAAAGTGGTACTACCAAGTTCTAAAGATGAAGTCTTCATATAGATAATGTTGGTTACAAGATCCACCATATCAGGTGGCATTAAACACTTGTCCATCAAATATCAATTAAAACTCATAGATTCCTATGGGCCATTAGAATCAAGCCCAAGCTAATAGGTCAATTTGATGGAAACAGTCTTCAACCGCATGCTTCAAACTCGGGCTTCTTATCCACCAACAACTTCCATCATTCCCTGCACACATCATCATGTTTGATCTCACAAAGACAATTAGTAGGAGGTTCATGTGATAATTGGTTTTCATAAATAATAGCAAGGAAAATGCATCAAACCTACTAAGATAAATCTACACAAAACATCCCCATATACTAATAAGTCATATCACAAAGAGTATTTCCTGGTCTGAAGAAATGATATTAATGAGCCAAACAATGCACTCATCATTCTCCCCTGAATTTACCTTATTGCATGTCCCAATGCAACTCATCTATGTCATGCTCACCTTCCAAGTTGTTCAGCCATGTCATACTCCTTGAATTGATCAGTGTATTGCTTTGTGGTATTCTTGCAACCTTGAGTATTGGAGGTAATTTCCACCCAGTAGTGAAACTGTCATGGGACTGTGTTGCATTATTCTGCCAAGTCATGAGAGGGCTCAAGAGGAGTGGTGGCCATACTTGGAGGCCTGCCCATTCATCAGTGTATTGTTGGCTGGTTTTCTCTGTAGTTTGTTTGATAATGGTGATGAGGGCATCACCCATGCACATGCTCCAGCTCAAATTTTGGGGAGAGAGAACCTCCCTACGTTTCAAAGGCAGGCTTAAAGTATCCCATCTCCTATCACAAGCTTTCCAAGCAGCCCCAAAATTCTCCTGACTATAATTTTCAAAATCAATAACACACTGAAGCAAAATCTGAGAAGTATTCACCCTAACCCCTTCCTGATAGTAAAATGATCAAAAAAATTTCCACAGGGTGACATCTGTATGATGAGTTGGGCAAATATGAAATCTGATGGGTCGAGAAGTGTTATTAAAACTCGCTGTCGATACCTCCAAATTATCTGATTCCGCAATACAGATTGAAAGGCTTTAATTTGAAAATCACCCACAAATAGGTTAATCAAGAATTCAGGGACTTTGGTCACTATCATGTTATGTAGATAAAATTCACAAAGCAAATTTTTAATTTCTGGAGTACTACACTTGTAAACTGATAAAAAAATAGGGCCATCGGGAATTTCGTGAGGGGCTTGAGAACACAATTGAAATAACTGCTAAGAATAAAATTGTTCTTGGACATACATGTTGTAGACTGAGGAGGGTTTCCTACAGGATAATAGTTTGATGGCCAAAGGATAGACAAAGTCTAAAATAGATGTTACTTTTTGTTTTTCCTCTTCCATAGATTCTTTTTCTTTTTTAATTTTTGATTTTCCTTCCACAATTCCCTTTCCTGAAGGGAAAACTGTTGGAAACTATTCAAGAGGGTAAGACTCTTATCACACTATCACTTTAAACAACTTACTTCAAGCTACAGGGCAGCAATCTCCCAAACTTTTTCTACTGTCTTTTGTGTAAATTCAGCTTGTAATAAAAGGGTGGTTTCTTCCATACCTTGTAACTGAGATTTTAGTAGTGTGATTTCCTCCAGATAGTTGTGAGAAGGTGCCACTTGGGTGTCAAGAATTTCAAGAGTCACAATGTGAATTTCCATAGATGATGGAGCAGCCGGGTCATCCTCCGTATGCAATTCCTCCCGAATGTGGGCGGTATCATCAGGAAGGGCTTTGATTAGAAACAACCTGTCTGCAAAAATGAGCTAAGCCACTAGGACCATAGTTGAATGGAGGAAGATGGTGCCATGGGATACTTGCCTTTTGAATCGAGAAATGGATGGGTATGGTCCCCAGGAGTACCAACTCGTGTCGACATGCTCAGAACATTAGCTACCTCGCTTGGCTATGTGAAGGGCAAGGACCCAATGTAAGGGTAGACCGAGGTGAAAAAGAGAGACCAGATTTTAATTACTTTGGCCTAGACCCTTCACCACCAAAGACATCCCTTGATCCTCTTTTTTGGTCAAAAGAAGACTTGGTGTGAACACAACAGATGAATCAACCTCGTGTGCTTAATCATAGATTTGCCTCCGCTGGACCGGTGTTTCTAGCATACTTTAATGATGGAGTATGCAAGGTACTCTGGAAGATTTACTCAAGGGCCTAGTTGACATGTCCCTTTTTAAGGTGAATGAGCATTTTGAGTGCATCACCACCTAGAACAGAGGCTTGACCGTTGCATATGAAATACCGGTTGAACCATTTCATAATCTCACCCCAGATTCCAGGTAAACTTGTCCACTTAACACCCTTTTGGACACCCAATGGAGTTAGGATGACCTCCAGGAGTGCCTCTCCTTCATCATGGAACTGAGAAATCATACTTTGTAAAGGGGCATTCGTCATAACCTTTAAACCAAAGTTTGGCAGGTCAGACAGGTCAGAAATGACATGACTGGTAATTTCAACTCTTTGTCCAACAACTTGCGCAAGCGGTGTGGACTCAAAATTATTCAAGAACTCTTCCAAAATGCCCTCATCGAAACCTTCAAATTTTCAAATGAAATCCAACCATCCAAAATCATGAAATACCTATGAAAGGGAGGAATTCCAAAGCAAGGCATCAAGTTAAACGAGTTCGATGTCTTTCACGGTCCCATGCTGAGAAAAAATGTGAGAAATACATGATAGCAGAAAAACCAGAGCAGAGTGTCTCTTCCACTTCCCATCTAGTGTTTGATAAAATCAGTCATGATTGATGTGCATACCACAATGGGAAGAAGTGGTTACAGAAGCATTAAATTTCAAATGACACCATATTCCCACTCGTGTGAGATTAAGATTTTTATGGTAGCACATATCCCATGGTTAAGGAGAAAGCGCCACCTGTCCTGATGTTGAAGAGTGTGACACATCAAGGCATGTGGTGATTTATGAGCCATTACTCCTTTTATGTCATCATTCATAGAGCCGATTTGGAAAGGGATCCGAATGACCATAGTAATCATTTCATGATGGCGTCATAATGACAAATGAATACATGCAGAAATGTTTTGCATAGAGATATCATTAGCAAGTTAAAATTCACTTACCCATGCCACATTCAGTCAGCTAATATCTGTAGATTCCTATGCCCTGTAATTTGGCATGAAACATGATTAGCGACAGTAGAAACAATGAAAATTCCTGCATTTATTGGAAATTACAATAAAAACTGCTAACTAAGGGAAGAAGATCAAATGAAGGATCATCTTCCTTTATTGAATTTGCAAGAGATTGATTACTCCATGCGTGAGAGGTAAAGAGCCTCCTCAGCATGCATGTCTATTCGTAATAGAATGTCGTTGGTGAAAGTCTTCTTATCTAGCGGTTGGTGATAAACTCGGAGCCTATGCCCATTCACTAGAAGAGTCCGTTTGTCTCCATCAATCGGTATCAATCAAACAAAGCCATTATCAAACACTTGATTTACCTGATAGGGACCTAACCAATGTGTACACAACTTGCCTTTAAACTGCTGATAGTGGGAATCAAAGAGTAAAACCCACTGTCCTTCATGAAATGTCCTTTTTTTGATGTGAGCATCATGCCAAGTTTTCTATTGATGTTGTAGAATTTTTGTCTCATTGTTGTGCCTCCATCCGCATTTCATCTAATTCATTCAACTACAACACTCATTCACACTTGTGCTTCATCCAAATTGATCCCAACTTCCAATGTTGTTCACCAGGTGCGTAACTTGAACTCAATAGGTAATAGTGGCTTCTTCCCAAAGACCATCTCATAGGGAGAAAACCAATAGTTGTTTTCTAGGTCATGTTGTAGGCCCAGACGGCCTCAAGAAGCTTTGGTACCCAATTATTTCTATTGGCATTAACCACCTTAGAATATTCTCAAGTTCTTGATTGGTTACCTCCACTTTCCCATTGGATTGGGGGTGATATGGTGATGATTTCCGGTGCCTGATTCTGTAGATTCCTAAGAAAGCTTCAATCATATTTGAAACAAATTGAGGACCTTGATCAGATACAATGGCCCTTGGTGCTCCAAATCGCAGCAATATCCAATTGTAGAAAACCGAAACATCATCTTCATTGGTAAATGCCAATGCTTGAACTTCAGCCCATTTGGTGACATAGTCCATGCATACCAAGAGATACTCCTTCCCAAAAGATGGAGGATCAAATGGTCCAACAAAATCAATACCCCATTTCTCAAATGGTCCTAGAACCAACTGAGGGTTTAGAGGCATTTCTATAGAAAGTGTAGGTTTTCCCATTCGTTGGCATGCATCACACTGCCACACATACTTTTTGATAGTCTTATGGAGGGAAGGCCAATAGTACCCTACTCCAAGGATCTTGTGAATTGTTCATTTCACTGAATAATGTCCACCTCCTGGCTCATCATGACATGCTCATAGTATGTCATGTACCTCATCCTCTTGAACACACCTGCGAAGAACCATGTTAGGACAACATTTAAATAAGAATCTATTACACCATTTATATGTTGCACTATTTCTAACCAATCACCTTCTTTCCTTATGAGTAAAATAGGCAGGAAACTTCCTTATTGTTAAATAATTTGTGAGATCAATGAACCAAGGAGTCTTAGTAGAGATAGCAAACAAGTGTTCATCAGGAAATTGGTCTTGGACTGCTTCATCATCACCTGAAACATTTATTCTAGAAAGAAAGTCAGCAACAACGTTAGATTTCCCAGGCTTATCTATAATAGTGAGATTGAATTCTTGCAACAAGAGTAACCAGCGAATGAGCCTTCCACCAACCACTGGTTTGTTCATCAAATATTGAATGGCAGAGTGGTTAGTGTAAACAAAAATTTTATATCTAGTGATGTAATGGCGAAATTTATTCAAAGCATATACAACAGCCAAAAACTCTTTTTCCGTAGTAGTGTAATTATTTTCCGTAGGAGTCAGATTTTTTTGATAAAATAAATTACATACATATGATCTTCTGAGTCTTTTTGTCCAAGGACAGTGCCCATGGCTGTATTAGAAGCATCAGTGTGGAAATAGAAAGGTTGCCCCAGGTCGGGGCCATGTAAGACAGGGGTCATTGTCAGCTTTTCTTTGATAGAATCAAATTCCTGTTAACACTGAGAAGACCATTCAAAAACACAATCTTTGGTTAGCAATGAAAACATTGGGGTGGCAATTTTGCTAAAATCTTTTATAAATCGGTGGTAATAAGCTGCATGGCCAAGGAAACTTTTGATGTCATTCGATTAGGTGGTGTAGGTAATTGGATGATGATTGATATCTTTTTGGGATCCACCGTATACCTTAGGCTGGCTGAAACATGGTGACCTAAGACGATTCCTTCATCAACCATCATTAGACATTTTCATGACTCGAGATAGTTGGTGTTGTTCACATCAATTGAGTACTTTCTCAAGATTATTCAAAGATTCTTCAAAAGTGGATCCATGGACAGTGAAATCATCCATGTAAACCTCAACACACTTGTTACCAAGATCTAAAAAAATGGCCAAGACTGCCCGCTGAAATGTAACAGGGGCATTACAAAGCCCAAAAGGTAAGACTCTGTTAGTGAATGTACCCCAAGGGCATATAAAAGTAGTCTTATCCTGATCGCGGGAAATACTAATTTTATTATACCCACTAAACCCATCCAAGAAAGAGAAATATTTCTTACTAGCCAAATTGTCCAGGACTTGGTCAATGAAAGGCAGGGGAAAATAATCTTTCTTGGTGGCTTTGTGAAGTTCCCTATAATCAACACATATTTTCCACTTACCATTTTTCTTGGGAACAATAAATAATAGGGAAACCCACTGGCTATCAGATATAGGATAGATGAAACCTACCTTTAGGATATTTTCGATCTCAGCTTTGACTATGTCTCTCAATGTTGGATTGATTCTTCATTGCAACTACCTTATAGGTTTGACGTCATTGGTTTAAATATGATGTGTACAGATGTTAGGATGAATTCCTTTCATATCAGTGTAATCCTAAGAAAAAGCATGGGAATGTTTCTTCAGAACCTCAAGCACCCTAGCTTCTTGATTGACCTCCAAGTCACTTCCTATAGTCAACTCTCTACCCATACTGATAAGCACCTACTTAGTATCATTTGCAAGAGCAAGCTCTATACTAGTGATAAAAGAATTCAATGGGAAAACATAGGGTTGAAGCACGTGCAGGATGGATATGTTATCAAAAGATAGAACCTTGGTTAAAGGACAATAGAAATCAAGAACTAAATGTTCAGAATTATACCATAGAGTTTCCTACCAGACTCAGCAGAGGTAATGTCTAATGCCGGTATTCCGAGTTCCGTAGCAGTAGTGCTAATTTCCGTAGTTACAGATTCCTTAGAATCAGTCAGTGCATATGACTCTATAGCTTCCGTCATATGATTGTGTACTATAATAGTGGCTAGAAAAGAAGAACTCAAAGAGTTAGCATCCAAAGAATCCACCCATACCTAGTCACAATTGTTCATATAAGGCTGGGCAGGAGGATATAATGAAATGTGTTTGGATTTCTACCCATTTAGAATTGTCATGTTGCCTGACCTACAGTCAATGTAAGTAGCAACCGTAGCCAACCAAGGTCTTCCCAAGATGACTGGATATCCCAACTTCGAGCTTTAGGCTGCAAAACCATGAAATCAACTAGGTA